>CM042482.1:49203158-49688158 GCA_023621385.1 Quercus gilva | reverse complement strand
AATCCTATCAAGTCTCCTGGAACACCCCCAATGGAACATCCTATAGTTTTTAATGATTTTGATTTTCTAAATGATGAGATCAAGAGGAAAGTTCCTAGCGGCCCAGATCCTATACAATCTCCTAGATCTCCCCATGTAGGACATCCTACTATTTCTAATGATTTTGGTTCTTTAAGTTATGAGATCAAGAGGACAGTTCCTGGCGGCCCAGATCCTATACAGTCTCCTGGAACACCCCCTGTGCAACATCCTACTATTTCTAATGATTTCGGCTCTTTAAATTATGAGATCAAAAGGACAGTTCCAAAGGGCCCAAATCCTATCAAGTCTCCCACAACACCCCCTGTGGAACATCCTTAAGGTCCTAGTGGCACAGAGTCTCTCGAGTCACCCCTTCAAAAATATAACAATATGTTGCCATGATGCTCCAAGATTTAGGTCACTTTAATTTGCTTCATGCAATTTCGAGCTAAGAATGGAGATAGACTTTCATTCCAAATAATGTTAGCCTTCATATTACCTACGACAAAAATAAATTATAATTATTTCTACTTATTTTCTAGGCATTTTGCCATAGAACATGGATGTTAAATCAATAAGTGATAACAATAAAGTGACTGTGACTATATTGTTTAAATATTCTATGATCTTGCTTTGTTCTTTCATCCTTTTAAAATCAAGTTAACATTCTTACCCAAAAAAAAAAAAAAAAAAATTGACATTCAATTAAAAAAAAAAAAAAACGTTGATCTTGGTTGTTTATGGGTTATTTATTTCCTCGTATCTTTCTTTCTTAAGTGATAGGGTAGGCTTTACACTTAAGTTCTGTTTGTTTGGAGGTGGAATAACGAGGATAAAAAATAAATGAGAGAAAATAGGTATGAGTTTTGTTTGGTAATGAGAGAATGGGTGGATTTTTTTTGGTGGGGTCTAGGCATTTTCTCCCCTAGCCCACCAAACATTCATCTTTCCAAATTGGAGAGAAAACAGGCATGAAAACTTGTATTCTAGCTTAACAACGAAATTGCCTCCAATATTGTGCACAAATAACTAATAGGATAAATTACAAAACCCGTCATTGATATTTATAGAAATGACACTCCTCTATTGAGGCTTGTACAACGTAATTGTTAAGTTCAATCTCTCTAAACTAATGGAATATTCCTTTCTTAAAATGATTCTTACCTAAAAATAGATGGAATAACATTATTTCCCTTGAGGTTTGTCAAAGCAAAACAATTCCCCCGAACCCCCCCCCCCCCCCCCCCCCCGAGGTGTGTAAAAACAAATAAAAATAGTTTTAAAAATGAAATATTTTGATAGTAAAAACATAACTATTTCACTTATACAAGAATATTCCGATTGTAAAAACTTAACTATTTCACTTATACACGCCTCAAGGGTGAAGTGTCATTTCTTGAAATGTTTGAGAAGTGTCATTTTATTAAACCTTATGTGAGGTTGGTGTAATTTTCCTAACTAATATCGTGCACGGTTTAATCACTAATTAATTATCTGTAGATTAGAAAAAACTTCCATAATATTAATAAAATTGATTGAAAAATAGATACTAAATTTTAAATGAATAGTTTTTATTTTTAAAACTACTTTATGATACCTATTGTTAAAGAAGACCAAGCTTTTTTAATCAAAGTCCACATAGATTTAAGAAAGTACGACCGTCCTCCTAAGAAAGTATTTGTCACCCTCGAGGACAAGCTCCTGAAGAAGTTGTCCCTTCCAAAGCCAAGCCACGAGGCAGGCAAGGGATTAATGATGACATCAGGCCCTGTTACATAGGAACCTGGCTGTCGTCTCCTCACTCACAAGGACTACGCCCTTGAGATGGTTGAGTCAATCATTGAGGATAAGGACGTGGACCCTTGTGCTGAAGAAATGATGAAGGAGCTGGTGGCGTCAGGCCTCTTTGACCTTGCTCGGGTTTGTTTCTTACTTTCTTTCTTTCTTCATTTATTTATTACTCAATGACTAACGGTTGTTCTACTTTGTAGGGGCTGGTCCGAATGAAGGTGCTGTAAGATAGGAGTGTCACCCAAGAAGGGGTGATTACCCGTCTTTACAAGCGCAAAAGGACCTTGGCCGATGAGCAAGAGTAGTATAAGGGGGCCCTTTGTACTCTCAATGCAGAGGTGAAGGAGCTAAGGGAGAAGCTAGAGGAGGAGGGTCACCAGAAGAAGAAGGAGCAAGAAGCAGAGGAGACGGTAGAAAAAGAGCTGACAGCCCTTCTCGGGCAGGTGGAGACAGCTAGGGTTGACGCTATGAAGGAATTTAAGGCTTCACAGCCATTTATTGATTCCTGTGCCACTACTATGGTGACGAGTTTGAGGATTGCCTTAAACAGTTTAAGTCCATCTACCCTAACTTAGATTTATCCAACATCACCATGGATGATCCCCTGCCGTCAAGTTCTTCTGGAGACATTATCCAGGAGGAACCCGATGACTCCATGGAGTCTATTCCAAAAGATGATTGTGTCTTCCTTGCTCAACCCACTGTGGATCCTCCCATCACTCCTTTGGTCCCATCCATTGAGCCTTTGAACGTTGAGAACCCTTTAGCTCAGGACATTCAGGAGAAAGGCGATGATAACCCTCCGGACACCTCGGCCTTTTAGTTTTATATATATATATATATATATTTTTTTTTAATTTATTGTATATTTAGTCTATCTTTCAGACAATGTTAAATGCCCTTTTTTTTTTGGGCCCTTTTTTGTTTTGTAAAGACCTTATTTTGTGTGTGGTATGCTTTTTTACATCTATCGCTTTTTTAGCGTGTTCTAATATTGATATATGTTTGCTCATTCTTTTCTCATCCGTCACTCTCTACATTAGCTGTGATAAAGACCTCGTCCTGTTTGAGGACAAAATAAGAAACTTGTCTTCTTGTCTTTAATAGATTAAGGCATCAAACTTAATGAGTATTGGCAATTAACTCATCTGCTAGTGGTTTCTTGCAATAAACCCATCCATTTGGATACTTGATAATTTTAATGAACCCTTTAAGGTATCCTGAACTTGTCCATTTGAGGACCTAATAATGAACTTGTCCACTAATCTACTTTACCATAAACTCGTCCACTCGTGGACTTAATAACATAAACTCACCTTCATGGGTCGAACTCGTCCAATTATGGACTTAATCATAAACCCATCCACTTGTGGGCATTATAATATTAACTCATGTAAGGTTGAATTTAATCAATCATCTTGTTGGCTTTATTCCGTGCTAATTTGCTTGTAATTTAGCACTTAGTAACCTTATATTTAGGTGGGATTCATGTAAGGGTAATGTGTGAAGAGAGTGTGAAGAAAAGCTCAAGTATGTGCAAAGAAGCAGACTTTCGCGGCTAGGACTCGCGGCTGAATTGCGACTGGCAAGCCGCCAAATGCAGGCACGTGAGAAGCACACAGGGAAGCTGAAGGGTTGCGCCAGCTGTCGCACTACAGGACAAAAGTCCTAGGCTAGCCAGGCCGTTACGTCGCAACTTGAACTCGCGTCTTGGGCAAGCCGTGAGGTCAAGCCGCCAACTTACCCTGCTTGGCAAAAACTGACTCTTCATATTCCAAACACACACCACTATATATAGACCCTTATACCCACTAAATTGAGAGGGCTTCCAGAGAGAATTTTAGAGAGAAACCCTATCGAAAACAAGATTGATTCATCCACAATCTTTACCTTAGAGACTCTTCAAATTCTTCTACTCTCTCCCTCTCTATTGTTTAATCCTTGAGAGGCTTTTGACCAAATCCTTTGGTTGATGCTATGGTTTAGTAGTGGAATCCAGTAAGCTAGAGAAGAAAAAGGTTCGGCGCAGTCTCGTTGGAGCAAGAAGCTTGGAGGGCTTAGGTACCTGGGTAGATTAGGCTTGGAGGGTCTATTGCTGTTCATGTATCCCAACTACATTCTCTAGTGGATTATTGACCGCTTGGAGGGCGGCGGAGAGGTTTTACGCTGAGGGCTTCGGTTTCCTCTTCGATAACACATCGTGTGTTGTCTGTGTGTTTGCATCTTCCTTCCCTTTATCTTTGCCTTATATTTACTGCTGTGGATGTGTTTATATTTGGCTTAGATTAGTTATCAATTCTGTGTTTGGCTTATGTTCATATTCCGCACATTAATTATTTGATAATAAGCTAGAATTGATAATTTGTAATTTGGGGTCTAAACGTTTAAGGGTGTTTCATACCCATTTTGAACATTCAACTCATTCTCATGAGATGAACTCGTCCTCTTATGGATTAATTATGGACCTATCCACTTGTGGACTTAATAATATTAACTCATCCTTATGGGATGAACTCGTCCACTTGTGGACTTGATAATATTAACTAATCTTCGTGGGATGAACCCGTCCACTTATGGATTTAATTATGGATCCATCCACTCGTGGATTTAATAATATTAACTCATCCTTATGGGATGAACTCGTCCACTTATGGATTTAATAATGGATCCGTCCACTTGTGGACTTAATAATATTAACTCATCCTTATGGGTTGAACTCATCCACTTATGGATTTAATTATGGATCTGTCCACTTGTGGACTTGATAAACATGTAGAATAAACATGTAGAAACAGATAAATACGCCAGTCTTATATCTTCTTATTATGATAAATGCATGTAGAAAAATTGTTCTTTTAAAGAAAAAGACCTGCCCTCTGGGCTTAAAAAATATTGTAGGAAAAATTAAATAAATTGGAAAATGAGGAGCGTCGCTTTTCATGCTTTCATATCTACTAATAGTATTTTCGAAGATGTTCAGTGTTCCATGGGTGGTGCAACTTCTATCCGTCTAGCGTCTCTAAGTGATAGGTGTCTTTCCTCTACCATGACGTGATTCTCTAGGGCCCCTCCCAGTTAGGGCTGTAAAAGAGCCGAGCTTTGTCGAGTAGTGAATGTTCAAACTCGGCTCGACAGCAAAAGTAGAATGTTCAAGCTTGGCTTGAACTTGATATGAGCATACAAATAATGTTCAAGCTTGAGCTTGTTATAAAGTATAAAAGTTTAAGCTCGGCTTGGCTTGGCTTAATTCATTGGTTAAGCCAAGCACGAGCTCAATATCAAGCCCAAACTCAAGCTCAATATCTTATTTTTGAGCTTAAGATCCAACACAAGTATATTATCAAGCCTATATCAAGTTAATTATCTAGCCTATTTGATTTAGATGAGTGGTTTCAACTTATAATTAATTAAAGTCTTGGAAGGATATAAGTTTACTTGTCAAGCTCATATCAATTTTATTACTAAACTCATAAATAGGCCTAAGCCCAACTTGTTTTGTTACTTTTGTATTGAGCCTTGGTGTTCACAAGCTTATTCACGAACAATATTTTTTACTTGGGCTTGGCTTGTTTATTAAACAAGCTTAAAACTAAAGCTTAAGCTTGGCTTGTTTATAAACAAACAAACATGAACGAGATTTTTATCGAGCCAAGCTTGAGCTGTTTATGAATGGCTTGGTTCATTTACAGCCCTACTCCCAGTTAGGGCCAAGCTTTTTGGAGGGGTCTCTAGCGGTTCCCATTACCTTTCTCAAGATGAGTTCTCCAACCTTGAAGTCTCTGTGTTTGAGTCGGGAGTTGTAGTGCTTGGCCATGAGGTCTTGGTATCATGCGAGTCTCTACTCAGTGTCGCATTGACTTTGTCTAGTAGATCAAGCTGTAGACGCATAGCCTCGTCATTCTTTCTTTCATCATGATTACCCACTCTGTAGCTTGTGAGTCCGACTTCTGCTAGGATGACTGCCTCACTTCTATAAGCTAATTGAAACGGCGTTTTCCCAGTAGGTGTCCTTGCTGTCATCCTATATGCCCATAGTACGCTTGGCAGCTCTTCTGGCCATAGATCTTTTGCCCCCTCGAGCTGAGTCTTGATAATTTTAAGCAAGGATAGGTTTGTGAGCTCAACTTGCCCGTTGGCTTGTGGGTGGGTGGGTGGGTGGGCGGGGGAGGAGTAGTGGTTCTTCATTCCCAATTGCGAGCAAAAATCCCTGAAGGAGTCGTTGTCGAACTATTTCCCGTTATCTGAAACCAAGTCTCTAGAGATCCAATACATACAGACGATGTTTCTCTAAACGAAGCTTCTCACATTCTTCTCTGTAATGGTAGCCAAGGCTTCTGCTTCTACCAATTTAGTGAAATAGTCTATGCCAACTACAAGGAACTTTAATTGTCGTATTGCTATTGGGAATGGACCCATGATGTCGAGTCGTCATTGAGCGAATGGCCACGGGGCTGTCATTGGGGTCAGTTCTTTCGTCAGCTGTCTGATGATGTTGCTGAACCTTTGACATATGTTACAGGCTTTGACATAAGTTTGGGCGTCCTTCTACATAGTAGGCCAGTAATATCCAGCTCGAATCAGTTTATGTACCAATGACCACGACCCTGAGTGGTTGCTGCAAATCCCTTCGTGTACTTCTCTCATGACATAATTTGCTTCTTCAGGGCTTAAACATCTCAGGTACGGTCGAGAGAAGCCCCTCTTGTACAGAATGTCATTTATTAAGATGAACCGTGCTGCCTGAACCTTCAGCTTTCTTGCGACCTCCTTACCGTCACGTAGTGTGCCGTTTTTTAAATAGGAAACTATTGGTGTAGTCCAATTGCTTTCCGAGTTCACTTCCTGCACGCCGACGTCATCTATCAAGGGTGAAATCTGAACAAAGGAAAGTACTTTACTGGGGACAAGCATATATTTGGCTGGCGCGACTTTGACAAGGCGATTAGCTTGCTCGTTCTCTTCCCTTGGGACTTGGAAGAACTTGGCCTGCAATTCGTTGACCTATCTCTGCACTTGATCCAAATACTTCTTCATCCTTTCCCCTTTACATTCGTAGTCGCCATTTACCTGACTGGTGACTACCTGAAAGTCGGAGTATACAATCACATTTGTTGCTCCTGCAACTTTGGCGAGGTCTTGTCCTGCTACTAAGGCTTCATACTCTGCCTCATTGTTTGTTGTAAGGAAGTCAAGTCGAACCATGCACTTGATCTTCTTTCCTTTAGGGGAGCGGGGTGCTATCCCGATTCCGCCTACATGCTTATTAGACGACCCATTCGTATGGATGCTCCAGTGTGGAGGTTCTTTTGCCCCCTGGCCTTCCATATTAGTGAACTCTGCAATGAAGTCAGCAACTACTTGTCCCTTTATAGCAGTACGAGGGCGGTATTGTGCGTCAAACTCACTTAGTTCTATCGCCCATAACGCCATCTGTCCGGTAGTTTTAGGACTACTTATTGCTTTCCGTAGAGGCTTGTCAGTCAGGACAACGATAGTGTGGGCCAGGAAGTATGGCTTTAGCCTACGGGCCATGGTAACTAAAGCGAAGGTAAGCTTCTCCATCCGTAGGAATCTTTCCTCTGCGCCTCAGAGTGCTTAAATTGTGTAGTACATAGGCTTTTGTACATAGGCACTTGTCCGTTGCCCTCGATACGAACCTATTCAGCGTGCTTACCTTATCGTTGAGGCTTTGCACCTATTTTACATTTTTTGGTAGTGCCATTTCCATTATGGCCCGGATCTTGTCAGGATTGACTTCGATACCCCTCGAGGACACCATGAACCCTAGGAACTTCCCAGCCATTACCCCGAATGTGCACTTACTTGGATTAAGCTTCATGTTGTAATAGCGAAGGGTATTGAAGGTTTCCTGCAGGTTATCCAGATGATCGTCCTCCCTTTGGCTTTTCACCAACATGTCATCAACATAGACTTGGACATTTCTTCCGATCTGTTGTGCAAACATCTTATTCATAAGCCTTTGATATGTTGCGCTCGCGTTTTTGAGGCCGAATGGCATCACTTTGTAACAGAAGAGGCCTTGGCTGGTGATGAACGAAGTTTTCTCTTGATCTGTTGTGTCCAGCTTGATCTAGTTGTAGCCAGAGAAGGCATCCATGAAGCTCAGCAACTGGTGCCAGGCGGTAGAGTCTACTAGGACGTCGACCCACGGGAGGGGTAACTATCCTTAGGGCATGCTTTGTTTAGATCTGTGAAGTGCACGAACATCCTCCACTTCCCATTGGCTTTCTTGACCATCGCTATGTTAGCCAGCCATACTAAGTAGTAAACTTCTTTGACGAAATCTGATTCTTGCAACTTGCGGACTTCTTCTGCTATAACTTGGTTTTGCTCTTTGGCGAACACTCTCTTCTTTTGGCGAATAGGTGGAAAATCGGGTGACGCGTTTAATCTGTGCACCATGAATCAATCCTCGGCATGTCTTCATGACTCTAGGTGAAGACATCCTGATTCTCTTGGAGAAAAGTCGTAAGCGCTTGGCAGACCGGCAAGCTGGCAAGGGTGCGGTGCCGATCCTAGTTGTTCGTTCTGGTCGGGACTCGTCAAGAAGTATCTTTTCAAGTTTTTCAACGAACTCCGCCATTGTTTGATGTTCTTCTATGTTCATGACCTGGAGATGGTCGTCCATTTCCAACATAATTATATAGCACTCACGTGCAGCCACCTGATCTCCATGCAGTTCTCCTACTCCATAATCGGTAGGGAATTTGATCATTAAATTGTAGGTCGAGGTTATAGCCTTCCACGAATTGAGGGTAGGTCATCCTATGATGGCATTGTAAGTGAACGAGTAGTCGACCACAAGGAATGTTACATTCTTAGTGATCTACTAGGGGTAGTCGCTAACCGTTATGGACAATGTGACTGCACCAAGGGGGAATACCCTTGTTCCTCTAAAACCAATGAACAGAGCGTTCGCCGGAACCACTTGCTCTTTGTCAATCGTCATCTGCAGGAAAGCCGGGTAGTAAAGGATGTTAGCTGAGCTGCCATTGTCAACCAAGACCTGGTGTATGTTGTAGTCCCCTACCCAAATGCTAACGATGAGTGCATCGTCCTGCTGGTGGTGGAGACGTCGTGCATCCTTTTTTGAGAATTTGATAACGGGATTGTCGATCCGTACCATCTTGGGGACGAAGCAAAATTCGATTTTGATTCTAATTGAATTTTCTCTGAACTTTGATTTAAAAATGCAATATATATATATATATATATATTACTTAGTTAGTAATGGACCGTACATAGTCATGATATATTACGTAAATTACTTATAAATTTGAATTTTTTTTAGTTATAAAAAAAGCCCATATATATAAAATCATTCAAACTTCTCTTCCTCTAATTTTATATATAGAGTTAGATATATTATTAGGTCTTTTATTTATTTATATTAGACTTCTTGTTTTATACAATAAATTAACTCATTTGGCACAAAAATAAAAAAATTTAAATTAAATGGGACACGTTGCGCAAAATTAAACTATAATTGAAATCCAATTTTTAAACTAAATTAACTTACTTGGCACAAAAATTTGAAAATTTAGATTAGATGGGACATGTGGCGCAAAATTAAACTATAATTGAATTCCAATTTGAAATCTAATTAGATTTTCTTTTAACTTTGCCTAATAATATATATATATATATATGTATATATATTTATAGATGAGTGTTCTATGTTAGATTATTTAATGCTAAAACTCTACATGCACTAACAAAAAAAAAAAAAATACTAAAAATCTATCACTTCAACATTTCGTTAGTAAACATAAGATTCAAATTAAATGGATGTTGATGAAAGGACAAAATTGAAATGTTACCAAAAGTTTAAAGACAAAGAAATGAATTTTGAAAGTTTAGGGATAAAAAAACAAAGAAGCCAAAATGATAATAATAATAAAAATAATAATAATAAGGTGCAAAAATAAGGTTTTCCTTTCGAAGAAGCAAGACTATGGAAGATTGTAATTTCCAATTATTTGGTGCCATGTGTCCTGATTTTTTTTTTTTTTAAAAAGTGCTCTGTTAGATTATTTAATGGTAGAAATACAAATGCACTAAAAAAATACTAAAAATCTAGCACCTCAGTATTTTTGTTACTACATGTGAGATAAAATTTAACGGATGTTGAGGAAGCACAAAAAAATTGAAATGCCTTCAAAAGTTTAAAGATGAAAAATTAAATTTTGAAAGTTTGGGAATGATAAAAAAAAACTTTGCACGAAGTTCAGGAATGGAAACAATTTTAGCTAACTAATTACTGTCTTGATTTAATAATAAATAAAAATTTTTATGAATCAATTATCAAATCTATCAAAAAATAAATAGATTTTTTTTTCTTAAAAACAAATTTTGTGTATATTGTTTAGGAATGAGAACAAGTTTTATCTAACCAATTACTATCTTGATTTCTTTCTAAAAAAAATTACTTTCCTGATTTGATAATAAATAGTAGTTATTATGAATCAATTATCGAATATATATTAAAAAAAAGGAAATATATTTGTTTATTATAAAACAAACTTTGTGCAAAGTTTAAGAATGAAAACAACTTTTAGCCAACCAATTAGGGTCTTGATTAGATCGTAAATAACAATTATTATGAATCAATTATCAAATTTAAAATGAATAAATAAAAAGAAATACATTTATTTATTATAAAACAAATTTCACACAAAGTTTAGGAATGAGCACAAATTTTAGCTAACAAATTAGTGTATTGGTTTGATAATAAATAATGATCATTATGAATTAATATATTTATTTTTTAGGATTAATTGTAATCCGTCCAAAAAAAGAAATACATTTTTTTTTTTTTTTTTTGTGTGGATAAATTTGATAGTTACAACTATAAGTGAAATTTGAACCTTGGATTCTCAAACGGAAACACCATAAAATACAAGCTATCAAGGCTTTTGGTTATTTATTATAAATTTTCAACTCATCATAAGGAAATCACCATATGTTGAATTTCTAAAAATGAAATATAATAAGTTTGTTACAATCTTTCAACTTACCATATTAAAATCACAGGCTTTGTTTTTTTTATGAAGAAGAAAAACCAATTTCACATGAGATATCCAAGACTGACATTATATAAGAACAAAAAGTTGTTATTATTGCAAACATTGAAAGCCTTTGTAATACAATGGAGTCCCTCAAGGTTTTTTTTCCCGTAATATTCACACTTCTCTCTTTATCTTTTGCTTATAATGATTTTGGTTCTCTAAATTATGAGATCAAGAGAATAGTTCCTAAAGGCCCAAATCCTATCAAGTCTCCTGGAACACCCCCAATGGAACATCCTATAGTTTTTAATGATTTTGATTTTCTAAATGATGAGATCAAGAGGAAAGTTCCTAGCGGCCCAAATCCTATACAATCTCCTAGATCTCCCCTTGTAGGACATCCTACTATTTCTAATGATTTTGGTTCTTTAAGTTATAAGATCAAGAGGACAGTTCCTAGCGGCCCAGATCCTATACAGTCTCCTGGAACACCCCCTGTGCAACATCCTACTGTTTCTAATGATTTTGGCTCTTTAAATTATGAGATCAAAAGGACAGTTCCAAAGGGCCCAAATCCTATTAAGTCTCCCACAACACCCCCTATGGAACATCCTATTGTTTCTAATGATTTCGGCTCTTTAAATTATGAGATCAAAAGGACAGTTCCAAAGGGCCCAAATCCTATCAAGTCTCCCACAACACCCCCTGTGGAACATCCTTAAGTCCTAGTGGCACAGAGTCTCTCGAGTCACCCTTTCAAAAATATAACAATATGTTGCCATGATGCTCCAAGATTTAGGTCACTTTAATTTGCTTCATGGAATTTTGAGCTAAGAATGGAGATAGACTTTCATTCCAAATAATGTTAGCCTTCATATTACCTACTATGAAAATAAATTATAGTTATTTCTACTTATTTTCTAGGCATTTTGCCATAGAACATGGATGTTATATCAATAAGTAATAACAATAAAGTGACTGTGACTATATTGTTTAAATATTCTATGATCTTTCTTTCTTCTTTCATCCTTTTAAAATCAAGTTAACATTCTTACCCAAAAAAAAAAAAAAAAAATTTGACATTCAATTAAAAAAAAAAAAAAACGTTGATATTGGTTATTTATGGGTTATTTATTTCCTCGTATCTTTCTTTCTTAAGTGATAGGGTAGGCTTTACACTTAAGTTCTGTTTGTTTGGAGGTGGAATAAAGAGGATAAAAAATAAATGAGAGAAAATAGGTATGAGTTTTGTTTGGTAATGAGAGAATGGATGGATTTTTTTTGGTGGGGCCTAGGCATTTTCTCCCCTAGCCCACCAAACATTCATCTCTCCAAATTGGAGAGAAAACAGGCATGAAAACTTGTATTCTAGCTCAACAATGAAATTGCCTCCAATATTGTGCACAAATAACTAATAGGATAAATTACAAAACCCGTCATTGATATTTATAGAAATGACACTCTTCTATTGAGGCTTGTACAACGTAATAGTTAAGTTCAATGTCTCTAAACTAATGGAATATTCCTTTCTTAAAATGATTCTAACCTAAAAATGGATGGAATAACATTATTTCCCTTGAGGTTTGTCAAAGCAAAACAATTCCCCCCAACCCCCCCCCCCCCAAGGTGTGTATAAACAAATAAAAATTGTTTTAAAAATGAAATATTCTGATAGTAAAAACATAACTATTTCACTTATACAAGAATATTCCGATTGTAAAAACTTAACTATTTCACTTATACACGCCTCAAGGGTGAAGCGTCATTTCTTGAAATGTTTGAGAAGTGTTATTTTATTAAACCTCATGTGAGGTTGGTGTAATTTTCCTAACTAATATCGTGCACGGTTTAATCACTAATTAATTATCTGTAGATTGGAAAAAACTTCCATAATATTAATAAAATTGATTGAAAAATAGATACTAAATTTTAAATGAACAATTTTTATTTTTAAAACTACTTGACGATACCTATTGTTAAAGAAGGCTGAGATATTTTAATCAAAGTCCACATAGATTTAAAAAATAATAATAGAACTATCTTTTGCTAACCAACATACTACTTTTAGCTTCATGCAAGAAAAATAGAGGAACACATACCTAAGAAGTATTATGGTCACCTCCAACAATTGTCTCTAGACGTCCATTGTTGGTTCTCCTTCTTTTTCTTTGTCGAAGATTCCATATTGATGATGTCGAAAATCGTCAGCGAGTCACACAATGTTCATGTGCTCTAAACAACACCTGCGAAACAAAAACAAAGAAAAGCCTAGGAGAGTACTTGTGTGGTACTAGTCGAAGACCCTTTGAAGGTTAAGTTAGAGAAATTTCACAACTCTAGAGTGCCAGAGCTGGGGGAATTATGCGTACCTTGGTTAGTGAGGGTCTTGGGGTTTTTATATGTAAGGTTGAATTTAATCAACCATCTTGTTGGCTTTATTCCGAGCCAAATTTGCTTGTATTTTAGCATTTAGTAACCCTGTATTTAGGTGGGATTATTGTAAGGGTAGTGTGTGAGAGAGTGTGAACAAATGTTCCTCAATGTGCAAAGAAGCAGGGACTCGCGACTGGAACTCGCGGGTGGCTCACGAGTGCAAGCCGCCAGATGAGAGTCACGTGCGAAGCATGCGGGAAGCTGAAGTGTTATGCCAGCTGGTGCACTATAGGACAAAAGTTCCAGGCTAGCCAGGCAGTTAACTTGCGGCTGGAACTTGCAACTCAGACCAGTCGCGAAGCCAAGCTGCCAACTAGCCCTATTTGGGAAAAACTGTCTCTTCGTATTCCAAACACTCACCACTATATATAGACTCTTATACCCACCAAATAGGGAGAGCTTCCAGAGAGAATTTTGTGAGAGAAACCCTAGAGAAAAACAAGATTGATTCATCCACAATCTTTACCTTAGAGACTTTTCAAATTCCTCTACTTTCTTCCTTTCCATTGACACATCCTTGAGAGGTTCTTGACCAAATCCTTTTCTCACCATACCTATATCTGTGAGAAGGTTCATTTGGTGCTTTTGGGAAGCAATTAGGAGGGAACCAATGTCTATTGGTTGATGCTATGGTTTATAGCGGAATCCAGTAAGTTAAAGAAGAAATAGGTTCGGCGCAACCTCGTTGGAGCAAGAGGCTTGGAGGGCCTAGGTACACTGGGTAGATTAGGCTTGGAAGGTCTTCTACTGTTCAAGTATCCCAACTACATTCTTTAGTGGATTATTTACCGCTTGGAGGGCGGCGGAGAGGTTTTACGCCGAGGGCTTCGGTTTCCTCTTCGGTAACATATCGTGTGTTGTCTGTGTGTTTGCATCTTCCTTCTCTTTATCTTTGCTATTTATTTACTACTGTGGACGTGTTTATATTTGGCTTATATTATTTATCAATTCTATGTTTGGCTTATGTTCATATTTCGCACATTAATTGTTTAATAATAAGCTTGAATTGATAATTTGTAATTTGAGGTCTAAACGTCAAGGGTGTTTCATACCTATTTTGAACGTTCAATTGATATCAGAGCAGGTGCACTCGTTGTGGTTTGATTACCTGAGTGTGATCCTAGACCCCTTGGATATGGGTGCAGCTATGAAAAAGGCCATGCTGAATTGTGGTTCAAATGTTTGTGAGAATGACTCTATGAGTATGTTTGAAGGGTGTCCTAACAATGAGCTTTTAGAGTTGTTAAAATCAAAGAAATATGCTAGGATGTTTGTTCACATGCTGAAATAATTTGAAAATAAGAATCACATCTTACACAATAGTCTATGTGAGTCTATCTCTTTGATTAAGAAGTACAAAAGAAGAAATAAAATATTGTGTGAAAAGGTTGATAAGCTGAAAAAGAAAATTCAATCTGGTAGAAGCATGTAAAATGAAGATAAATTTTTGTTTGATGGTCAAGAATGTTTGTCTCATGCGTGTCTATTTGTGCACACCTCATTGAAGGTTTTTAACTCATGCTTGTGGTATCTTGATAGTGGATGTTCTCATCATATGACAAGAGATAAATGTCCGTTTAAGACTCTTAAAGAGAAAGCCTGTGGTTATGTGACATTTGGTGATGGGAGTCATGCCCAAGTTCTCGGCAAAGGGACTGTTGAAATACCTAGATTATCTCTATTAAAAGATGTGTTATACATCAAAGGTTTGAAGGCGAATTTCTTAAGCATCACTCAAATATGTGATGAGGATTTTCTTGTCCAATTCTCAAAGAAGGGGTGCATAATCATCAATGAAAAGGTGTTCAAGTTTTGGAAGGAAATAGGACTACGGACAACTGTTATGGATTAGTTCCTACAACACCTATTTCGTGTAGAAGTGCTCGTGTAAATGTGCTGGAACTTAGGCATCACAGATTTGAGCATGCAAATTTCAAACAAGTAGCAAAAGTTTCTAAACTTGAAGCTGTTGAGGGACTTCCAAAGTTTGGAAAGGTGGAGAAGACTATATGTGGAGCATGCCAAATGGGAAAGCAAACAAAGGCAAGTCATCACAAGGTGAATGTGATTGCTACTTCACGGTGTTTAGAGCTTTTTCACGTTGATCTAATAGGGCCCACAACAACTGAAAGTCTAGGAGGAAAGAGATATATTATGGTGGTAGTTGATGATTTCTCAAGATACTCTTTGGTGGAATTCCTTAGTGAAAAGTCGAAAGCTTGTGACAAACTGGAAAGGCTATGCAAGAGACTGCAAAATCAAAAAGGAGTTCCCATAGTTAAAATCAGAAGTGATCATGGAAAGGAATTTGAGAATGCTAAATTTGAAGCTTTTTGTGAGGAGCATGACATTAAGAAGGAATTTTCAGCTCTACTCCACAACAGAATGGTGTGGTTGAAAGAAAGAATCGAGTGATCCAAGAGATGGCAAGAGTCATGCTACTCAACAAGAACATTTCACAAAAATTTTGGGTTGAAGTTGTAAATACTTCATGTCACATTGGTAATAGAATCTTTTTTCAAGCAGGGACAAAGAAGACATCATATGAGATATGGAGAGAAAAGAAACCTAAGGTGAAGTATTTCAGAATATTTGGGAGCAAGTGTTACATTCTAAATGACAGGGAAAATCCGGGAAAATTTGATGCTAAGAGTGATGAAGGGATATTCCTAGGATACTCCATAAGTAGCTGAGCTTATAGAGTGTACAACAAGCGCACTAAGACGGTGATGGAGTCAATCAATGTGGTCATAGACGACACTATATCAGAAAAGGAAATTGATGATGATGGAAAGGGGTTAAATTTTAAGAAGAATGAGAATGATGATGATATGTCCCTAAGTGATGATGCTGAGAAAGAATAACCATGAAAGGAGTCCATAGCCCTTATGTCGAGAAGAGAGACTAGATCAACACAAGAAGTCTTAAGTCCACTCACACCTCCAGAGGTTCAACCCCTAATTTCTCGTGATGAGAACCATCAACTTCCAAGAAACCTTTGTCAAGAGTAATTCTCAATTATCCTTCAAGTAATATCATTGGTGATGTAAACGAGGGACTTTGTTTGAGAAAAGGGCCAAAGTATACTGCTAACCATGTGACATACAACTGTTATCTTGCTCAATTTGAACCCAAAAGGGTAGAAGAAGCCCTTAAAAATGAGAATTGGATAGATTCTATGCACCAGCAGCTACATCAATTTGTGAGAAATGATGTATGTGAGTTGGTCTTAAGGCCTAAAGATACACATGTGATCGGCACCAAGTGGATTTTTAAGAACAAAACGGATGAAGATGGTGAAGTTGTCCGAAACAAGTCTAGATTGGTGGCACAGGGGTATACTCAAGTGGAAGGCATAGATTTCGATGAATCGTTTGCTCCGGTAGCAAGATTAGAGGCCATTCGAATTTTCTTGTCCATAGCATGCATTATGGATTTCAAGTTGTACCAAATGGATGTGAAAAGTGCCTTCTTAAATGGTTTCCTAAATGAAGAAGTCTTTGTTGAACAACCAAAGGGGTTTCAAGATTCTCACTTTTCGGATCATGAGCTGAGATTGAAGAAAGCCTTGTATAGGTTAAAACAAGCACCAAGAGCATGGTATGACTGCCTCACCAATTACTTATTGGATCGTGGGTTCAAAAGAAAGCAGATCGAACTTTATTTGTTAAAAGAGATGAAAAATCCATCCTTGTCGCTCAAGTGTACGTGGATGATATTGTTTTTAGATCTAGAATTGATCAACTAGCTCATGAGTTTTCGGAAGAAATGAAACGGGAATTTGAAATAAGCATGGTAAGAGAGTTGAACTACTTCTTAGGGCTTCAAGTGAAACAACGGGAAGATGGAATATTTATCTCTTAAAAGAAATATGCCAGAAATCTTGTCAAATCATTTGGCCTGGATTTTAAGAAACACATTTCTACCCCCATGAGTTCCTCATCGAAACTGAGCATGGATACAGCTGGTATTGACATTGATCCAACACTTTATCGAAGTATGATTGGCAGTCTTCTCTATCTCACAGCAAGTAGGCCAGATATTGCATTCAGTGTCGGGGTATGTGCTCGATTTCAAACTGCCCCTAAAGAGTCCCACTTAACAGTAGTTAAACGAATCATTTGCTATGTCAATGGCACATCTGAATATGGGATTTGGTATTCAAAAGATTCGAATGAGTGTTTGGCGGGATATTCAGATGCAGACTGGGCTGGGTGCATTGATGATAGGAAAAGTACTTCTGGTGGTTGTTTCTATCTTAGAAATAACTTGGTCTCATGGATGAACAAAAAGCAAAATTCAGTCTCCCTTTCAACAACTGAAGCTGAATATATTGCAGTAGGAAGTTGTTGTACACAATTGTTATGGATGAGAAAGCTACTACATGACTATGGAATTTCTCAAGACACCATGTGTGTGTTTTGTGATAACATTAGTGCCATAAATCTGTCAAAGAATCTAGTTCAGCACTCCAAATCAAAGCATATTGAGATCCGGTATCACTTCATTCGAGACTTGGTAGAGGACAAGATTGTGCATCTGGAGTTTGTTAGGTTATTGACCCCTTAAAAACAAACAATTGGATTAACCTAGTTAATTAGCCAAGTGATTTACTTAGTCCAATTTCATGCAAATCTAAGTTAACACAATTAAATAATCATATCAAGATATAAAGCAGCGAAAAATAAATAACACAAGATATGATGACCCAGGAAACCACACGGTAAAAACCCGGGGAAGATTTGACCTAGCTATCCTCAAGGTAAACTTGAATCCACTATGAAAGAATCGAAGTTCATACAAAAGGACTTACAAGCTCCCTGCTTGACTTCCTAATGCTACCCACCAGTAGAACTTACTGACACGACCACGTATAAGTTCCGAATCCATGGATTCCTTCTTTCTTGGATTCTTCAATCAGCTACAAGCTCCCCGCTTGTTTTTCTTTAAGCTCCAATGGTAGCAACCGAGTTGATCATCAAGATGTTGAAATAATCTCTACCTTGAAAACCCTAAGTTTTGTGTAAAGGAAAGCTCCTCAAAGATTTCACAAGAGATTCACACAAAACAGCAAAGTATGAGCAACAATACAATGTGAACAACCTCTAAAAACGTGGCTAGGGTTTTGTTTAAATACCTAGGGTAAAAACATAAAACCCTAAACGTTTAATGAAGTAGGGCTGAGTTGGAAATTCTATAGAAAACGCAACCTGGGAGATTTTCGATCGATCGAGTTTGTCCTTCGATCGATCGAGCCAGGTCGAAAGTTACAAAGACTTCTGCAGCCACTCGATTCCAACTTTACAATAATTAATAAACTTTGAGCAAGCCTAAACAAGACTAAACACATTGTTTTGATCATGGTTTGCCAACATTACAAATTAGAGTTCTAAATACATAAAATCCTAAGTCCTTAGAACCTAACAAACTCCCCCTTTGGCAATCCGTGACAAAACACACAATATTAGCTCAAAGTGTACAAATAAAAAGCTCTTTACAAAAATAATGCTCATAAAACACAATTCAATCCTAACTACTATCCATTAGTTGCAAGTGTAGACAGTAGCCAAATCGAATCCACCTGTATATTCCTAAAACACTCAACAAACGCATAAACGCATGTGTGACAGAAAAATAGTAAATCAACAGATATGTAATCTAACTCTCCCCCTAAGTTAGATACACAAAAAATAAACACATTCTTGAAAGTTCATACAACACATAATAAAGACATATATAACTGAATAACTCATAAATATAAATCAATAAGCAGTGAACAAGAAACAGAAATAAAACAGAAGTAAACTAACTCTCCCCCTAAGTTAGATACAACAAAAAGTTTTTATTTATATTCTCCCATTTCAAAAATATTTTCAACTCCCCCTAAACAAGACAAACATGATTCCCATAAATCAATAATTTCTCCCCCTTTTTGTCACGCATTGACAAAGACAACTCATACAAAGAGTAAACAGTCAATACACTCAACAAAGGATAAAAGAAAACAGAGAATCAAGGGGACAAAAAATTCAGCTCTATAGAAAATAGAGACAACTCCCCCTATGAAGAGCAACAATTCCCCCTAAGAACCACAAAGGTTAAAAAAATTCACTCTTATAAAAATAGAAAAAACAAAATATGTTTTGGGAAACCAGATTTGGGGAAAATAAAGGGATGGGGAATAGCACCAGCAGCAGCACCAGTAGGATCAGGAACATCCTCACCAGCAGGACATGTAGAAGAAGAAGGAGGGGGTGCAGATACACATGAAAAAAATATTTTCTCTTTCAATAAATGCAAACATGACACTTTGTGACCCATAAACAGTTGCATAAGTAGAGAAAATATTTGCACATTGATTATCTATCATATCTCTTAAGAAAAATATTTTCTATAATTCACACATAAAAAAGGCATATACTAGAAAGTACATAGCTCAAAAATTAATCAATCAATTTTTTGATCAAGTTGAGTACCCAATGTAGCAAAGTGTATACATGCTATGTGTGAAAACAATGAAAGATATGATTGCAAAAGTGCAAGATGGATACAGAAATCAATGCAATGCATGTGAATCCTAAACATAAATGATGCATGAACAATCACAATGTCATGATGCATGTTTTAATGCAGTAAAAATTAAGTTCAATTAAAGGTTAGATTAACAAAATTGGCTTGAACATAGGGTTTCTAACAAAAACCCCAAAATTTAAGAACCACTTGATGAAATTTTGAAAACAAATTGATGAATTGAGCATCACAGAACACAACACACAGATTATAATGCTCAATTACATCAAAACAACAAGTCAATTTCATCAATTTCAACCTAATTGAACAAAATCCCCAATTCGGGTACATTCAAGCCCTAGAAAATCCAATTTCTCAAACTTTAAATACAATTTGCATTAAAATCAAGGAACTTTTAATCTTGAATGGCCATAATAAGATCACACACAATATAATGTACCAAGTTTAACAAATAGTAACTTGTGTAGTGTGTGCAACTAACAAAAACTTGAGATACATGTGAGGTGATATGTGAATAGAAATCAACCACAAAGTCTACAAAATTCATCACATAGACTTTGAAAGAGACCATCACCAAAAGAGTTACATCATATAACTCTCACATCTCCTAGAACAAAAGTTTGCAATCATGTAAGTTTCTTGAATTTTTGCCTCATAATATACACACCAATTTTAATTTATGTGAGATGGCATCAAGCCTAATAGTACACACCAATTTTAAGCATTAAGCAATTAAACTGAGGCTACACCTTATGTTCTTTTTGTGCATGTGCTACACTTTCTCGAGCACAAAATCTTACGATATGCACTAAGGTGTTCATGATTGGCTAGTAAACAGTGGTGAGATGGTTATTTATGCCTTTCTCAAAAGGATCAAGTCCGACAGTCAAATAACATGTGACTTCAAGATTAAGACAAAGTGATCAACACCATAAACATCTTTCCCACACAACATGCACTACACAGCTCAAACTAGTAAAGTGCAATAAAATAAGCTCATCCAAGCTAAACAAGGTATATAAACATATTATGTAAGATAATATGGCCAATCCTTGATTATAAATCCAAGATCTATAATACAAAACACAAAAATTTTTTGGTTTTAACAAACTTTATAACCACTTGTTGAGATTTTAAAAAAAATTGATGACCAAAAACAAAAAACACACATTGTGCTAAATGAACAATGCAAATGCAATGCATGACAGTGCTTAACTAAGCTATAAAGGGTACACAAACAAGAAATATCAATTTCTTAATTAACCCATGAGTACATGTACAAACTAGTGCATAAAGTCAAAAATAGCTTAGCACAAACTATTTAAGTTTCTCCACAATGTCAAACATGTTCTAAATCAAAAGAGAGATACCATAATTCATGTAATCCTCAAGAAAAACAAGACACAAAATAAAATATTTTTGTCTTTTTGAAATTTTTCAATGTTTTTGGATTTTTTTTTAAATAAAAAAAAAAACAACCAAAACAATCAAAACAAAAACAAGACATGTCCACAATTAATAGAAAGAACTAAAATAAGGACAAGTTAGCAACACTCACCTTGGAGAATCTTTTCTCACCCATATAGCACGAATCTTCGGCTTTGTAGGTGAAAATCCATGGGAAGCAGAGTGTATTTGAGGAATTACACCCATCTTTTGAGAAAGACTGAAATCCTGCAAATTCCTTTCACAAGCCAACAAGCTTAAATTTTTCAAAAGCATATGAAACAATTTATATGGACTTATGGCAGGAGAAATATCATCACATATCCTAGATTGACACATAGAATGCTTAAATTTCAATTTATGACAATTAGGACGAATATGACCACGGACACCACAAAAGTGGCAAACAGGAACAAATTTCGGAACATCAGTATTCCTAACAACAAATCCAGTCTCAGATTTTGGTTTTTGCCTCAACAAAGAACAATTTGGTCTAATATGACCAACAACACCACAAAGGTGACAAGTAGGCACAAAAGCATATTTATTATGCACTCTAATAGTAGGTTTAGACATAGGCTTAGAAACTTCAGCGTCTACATTAGAACTTTTTCTTTTGTCTAACCTAGCAAAATAAGCCTCTTCTTTATTATTCCTCTTGAAAGGAGGGATATAAACTTTTTCAGTTTTAGGCTTAAGAGAAACAAAAACACTTCTGTTATCATCAGCAGGCTTGGTACTAGTCAAATTTTCAATTTTAGTTTTAGATTCAACTAACTCTTGTTCCAAACTTTTCATCTTCTCATCTTGAGAGGAAATTTGATTTCACAAAAATTCATTCTTTTTATTAGATTCATCTAATCTAACAAGTAATTCCTCTTTTTCAAGATTAGCCAATTTTAATTCTTCCTTGAATTTCTTAGAAATTTTCAAAGATTTAGATAATTCCTTATGAAGAGTTTCAAAAGCATCAAAAAAATTAACAGAAGCATGAGCAGAAACATGATCAGAAAGACACTTCAAATTGTCCATGACAACAGGGGTCAAGGATCAGCTCAGAGATCAAAAGATCTACAACAGAAGAGCTACCTGCTCTGATACCACTTGTTAGGTTATTGACCCCTTAAAAACAAACAATTGGATTAACTTAGTTAATTAGCCAAGTGATTTACTTAGTCCAATTTCATGCAAATCTAAGTTAACACAATTAAATAATCATATCAAGATATAAAGCAGCGGAAAATAAATAACACAAGATATGATGACCCAGGAAACCACACGGTAAAAACCTGGGGAGGATTTGACCTAGCTATCCTCAAGGTAAACTTGAATCCACTATGAAAGAATCGAAGTTCATACAAAAGGACTTACAAGCTCCCCGCTTGACTTTCTAATACTACCCACTAGTAGAACTTACTGACACGACCACGTGCAAGCTTCGAATCCACGGACTCCTTCTTTCTTGGATTCTTCAATCAGCTACAAGCTCCCCGCTTGTTTTTCTTTAAGCTCCAATGGTAGCAACCGAGTTGATCATCAAGATGTTGAAATAATCTCTACCTTGAAAACCCTAAGTTTTGTGTAAAGAAAGCTCCTTAAAGATCTCACAAGAGATTCACACAAAACAGCAAAGTATGAACAACAATATAATGTGAACAACCTCTAAATACGTGGCTAGGATTTTGTTTAAATACCTAGGGTAAAAACATAAAACCTTAAACGTTTAATGAAGTAGGGCTGAGTTGGAAATTCTGCAGAAAACGCAACCTGGGCGATTTTCGATGGATCGAGTCTGTCCTTCGATCGATCGAGCCAGGCCGAAAGTCACAAAGACTTTTGCAGCCACTCGATTCCAACTTTACAATAATTAATCAACTTTGAGCAAGCCTAAACAAGACTAAACACATTGTTTTGATCATGATTTGCCAACATTACAAATTAAAGTTCTAAATACATAAAATCCTAAGTCTTTAGAACCTAACAGAGTTCATCAATACAGAAAATCAAAAGGCTGACATATTCACTAAAGCTCTTGATGGCCCAAGGTTTGAATCCTTACGTAAGAACATTGGTGTCGGTATCATTCCCTAAACTCTATCTTTCATATGTGCTTTTTGTAGTATGTTCTGCATTTTGTTTGTTTTAGCATTCCTTCGTATGATTTCTTTTGTTGTTTTTGATCAACATTTTACTGCTTTTGTGTCAAAAAATCCAAAAACACATAAAAAGTAGAAAATCCATAAAGTTTAATCGACTTTGTTGAGTTTTGTCTCAAAGCATGTTTTGCCTTGTACCTTTGTACTAATGGCTTTGTGCATCTACGAGCTTAGCTTGTTTCCTATGCACGCATATCATTGTGGGAGAAATTTTGAAATCTATGTGATTGTTGTAAATAGATCTTCAACCTTGTTATGAATGATTAGTGAATGGTCTTATTGATCTTAAGACATGCATAGACTTAGGCCTATATATCTTCCTACTCTTTTTTTTTTTTGCTTAAAAGAGCTCTCCAAATGTAAATCTCCAAATGAAAAGAGATATAGAGCTGAAAAAGCATGTCGCACATACTAGTATTCGACTAGGAAAAAGGGAAAGCGACCAAAATAAAATGTATGATGCCCAAATAGCCAAAGGCTACCTCATCAATTGAAATGTCAAAAATTTCAGGCATCGATCTCACAATAAGATGTTATGATTCAAAAAGTGCAAATGATATGATGTATATGGAGCCAAATGAAAAGCTTCAAAGAATTGTAATCAAGTTTATGTGGGAGGTCATATATGCATACTTCTATAATTGAGATAGGTCACATTATCTAGTGCTAGTTGTGTAGGCCTTGATTGAATTGATCATTGAATCTTCACATTAGAGTAAAGACTATCTCATTTTTGATATCTATACACAACACACAAGTCTATGTTCAATGAATGTCATATTCATTTGTGTGATTGTACTTGATTAAATGTGTTTTCACATGCTCAATCTTTGCTGATCAAACACAAAAAGATTTTAGAGTGTTTATAGTTGTTTTTGGAAAGTATTTTTTTTAACAAAAATGTCAAAATTTCAAAAACAATTTTGCCCTATTTTGGCGACTCAGTCGTGGGTCAATCCAGTCACATGCCCCAGTCGTATGCTCGCGAGTCAGTTTTGGCGACTTGTTCACGGGTGGAAGGTCCAGTCACGAGGGGTACATAGAGATTTTCGTGGCTCAACTCACGACTCCCTCGCGGGTAGACCTTCCAGTCACAAAAAACACTTAGAAAATTTTCAAGAATCTTGTTCTCACAGTGTTTCACGGCTTACCCTGGCGACTGACTGGCAACTTAACCCAGTCGCGAAAAACGTGTGTTTTGCGTTTCAAAGTCTGTTTTTAAAACTTTTTCAGTTTTCCCTCATACTTTTGTGACTGTTCACTGTCTTCCCCATTTCTATCTCTGAAACACTCCGTGTCTCTTTTCGAAAATCAACCATTTTTGCATCATTTCTGCTCCAATCTTCAAGAAAAAGGTATGGGTTTTCCTGTTTTCACTTCATTATTCATGATTTGAACATTATTTTCTTGGATCTGTGTGTTGTGTTGTTATTTTGAGTTTTGAGTGGCTCTATGCTATTGGTATCTCTCCTTTTCGAATATGGGTTTCTATTTGTGTGATGATATTGTTCGAGATTTTTGGGTTTATTCTATTTTACTCCTTTTTGTGAGTTCATTGTGTTATTGTTAACACCCACACACCCATTGTCTTGTTTGGACCCAAAATCCCAAATTCTTAGGGTTTTTCCAAATGCTCATGCTTTGATTCTAACTCTATGCTAATATTGTTTGGTATTTTTCTGTTAGGTGTTTCCTTTTCTTTTGATAATCCATGATGCAGAGTGGATATGTCTCCATTCAAGAGAGTAGCTATGAAAGGGGGTAACAACAAAGGGAAGGAACCTGTCATTGATGTCGATGATCCCTCACCTCGCACAAAAAGGACCCGTTCACCATCAGGTGCATTCGACCCAAACAAGTTCAGATCCTATGCTGCCTTTCAGACTCATGAGAATTATTTCAGAGATGCTCCACCATTAATTGAAAAGGCTGTTGATCAATCTTCTTTGTTTGCCACCGACATTCTTAAATGGTTTGCTTACAAAAATTAGAATTACCTTCTCTTTGACCTTGATGATGCTTATGAGAATTTGGTCAAAAAATTTTATGCAAATGCAATTGTTGAAGGTGATGAACTTAAGTGCTGGGTTAGGAGAAAAAGTTTCTTTGTCTCTGTTAGGACATACGTGTTTTCACTTATTTGAACATATGTCACTTATTTATGTAAATTGGCTAATCCTTTGACAAAATGCACTATACTTGTAATTGGGTAGTTCTAGGTGATTTTAATACTCCAAGAAACAATGTTTCAAGATCAAGTGTTGAAGTCATCAAGTCTATCCAAGAAAAACAAGCTGAAGTGCAAATTCATTAAATCTCGACACCTGCTCGATAGCTCCTCGACACTTGCTATCTGTCGAGAATTATAAAGTCAGATTTTCTGATATGATTTCTTGGGATCCGTGAATATGCTTTTGGGTCTTTTTTTCTTCTAACCCTAAACATATAAAAGGATTGTTTTAAGAGCCGTCAAATTGTACACAAGTTGCAAAAGCATTAAGCAATCTCTGTTCAAGAAAATTGTGATTAAAGACAAAGTTCTTGACCTAGTTCATCTTCTCTAAAGAAGTTGCTATGTATTTGCACCAAAAGGTTTTATGACCAAGCATCTTCCTGATCTTCATCGTGTAGGATGAACTGAAGAACTTTGCAGCCAACCCCTCCTTCTAAGTTGGTGTTTGAAGTCGCGTATTGGGATCCGCGCATTGGTTAGTCACGTACTTGGGAGCCGTGCATCAAAGGTGGGAACTGTCACTACAGAACAAGTCCAATTGGGTATTGGGGTAAGGGTTCAACTGTAGGTTGGTAAGGTACTTGGGATTCCTTTACTTGTAACCGCTTGATTTGATAATAGTGGAGTTTCGAGAGTGGTGACCTGAAAATCAACCGATGAGGTTTTTACCATTAGAGTTTTCCCTATTCGTAAACAAATCACCGTGTTATTTAATTTCCGCTGCTTAATTAGTTTATTGGTGATTTGTTTGTGCTTCCATACATTTGCATGATAAATTTATTAATTAATAACTTGGCTAATTATTTAATTGGTTTAATCACAAGGGGTCATTCAGTTTGTGGCCTATCAAGTGGTATCAAAGCAGGCACACTCTGATTAAGTCTAATCTTTACTGTGTTGATCCATTGACCCCTGTTTGTCATGGATAGAGGACAGTCATTAATCATACCTCCTTTATTTGATGGCACTAACTATGCATACTGGAAAGTACGCATGAGAGCTTTCTTGCAGTCTTTAGATGAGAAGGTGTGGCAAGCTGTAGAGATTGGCTGGACCAAGCCAAAAGAAGAACCGGCCGATTGGGATGACGCCAAGGTCAAGGCGGCAAACTTCAACAGCAGAGCATTGAATGCCCTATTTAGCGCGGTCACCAATGAGGAGTTCAAAAAGATATCCTCAACTGAAACTGCTAAAGAGGTATGGACTATCCTCCAAACAACCTATGAAGGAACAAAGGCTGTCAAAGATTCAAAGCTTCAGAGGCTCACTACAAACTTTGAAGAGATTAAGATGGAGGAGGATGAGTCGTTTGATGAGTTCTATGCCAAGCTCAAGGACATAGTGAACTCAGCCTTCAATCTTGGAAAAACCATCCTTGAACCCAAAGTTGTAAGAGAGGTGCTTAGATCTCTACCTGAGAGATTCCATGCAAAGGTTATAGCAATAGAAGAATCAAAGGATATTGACAAAATTCCTTTGACTGAGCTGGTTGGAAACTTGTAGACCTACGAGCTAGGGTTATCTAGGATTGGCAAGTCAAGCAAAGGCAAGAGTATGGCCTTGAAGGCCAAGAGCAGTGAGACAGATGAGTCTTCCGATGATGAAGATTCCAAAATGAAGTCCTACATTACAAGGTAGTTCAAGAAATTTATGAAGAATGCCAATGGAAGGAACTTCGACAAAGACCGCAGGCAATCTAGTTCTTCTTAGTTTAAGAGCCAAGACAAAGGGAAGAAGGATGCAAAGGAAGGTGGTTAGTACACTGTTCCCACAGGACCTAAGTGCTTTGGGTGTCATGGATTTGGACATATGAAAAATGAGTGTCCTACATATCTCAAGAGCATTGGGAAAAGCAAGGCACTTGCTGCAACCTTGAGTGACACTGAGCCTGAAGATGATTCTGATAGTGAGGATGACGGAATCTTAAATGCCTTTATTGCCACAGTCAATCCTACTGAAGGGATTATTAAAGAAGTGGAAGAAGAAGAAGAATTGGTGGACACCAAGTATGAGAAGATGGATGATCAAGATGATATCTATTTAGTCTATGAGAAACTATACAAGCTGTTTGAGAAACACGAGAAACTCTATAGGTTGACCACCAAGAAGCTCAGTGATGTGGAACTTGATCGTGAAGAGTTGTCCACAAAGTTTGATGAGGTGAATCGAACTATTAGAGCACTGAGGTTTGAAAACAATTTCTTGGCTGAGAAGACCAAGAAGCTTGAGGCGGAGCTATTTCAAGTAAGAGCTCAGTTGGAGAGGACTTCAAGTGCAAAACTTGATGAAATGCTCAACAATCAGAAATCTGCTTCGGATCGAACAGGCTTAGGGTATGGTCTTTCTTTCTCTAATATTGCTTCCACTAGTGCTACTGTTTTTGTTCCTCATGCTAATACTGTTAAAATTGAGAACAATGATATTAAAATTGAATTAGCTAGTGAGAACTTAAACAAGGATAAATCTATTCTAGGAGCACCCCCTAAGCTAGATAAGAAAGATGCTAAAAACCCTAGAGCTAAGAAGGTTAACTCTCAAAAGCTTAAGCAAAAGAAGCAGCATCTCTATCATCATTGTGGAGCTGCCGGTCATACTCGACCAAATTGTTATAAGTGGCTAGCCATTCAATAGAGCAACGACATGATAGCATCTGGAAGCCAAAATCAGCTTCAATCCTCTCTTGCTCCTCTTAGAGATCTTCTAAAAGCCCTCATGTTCCTTTCGAACTGGAACGGTTTCAATTCTTCCCCCTCACCGCCAGTTCAAGGGTTTAATCAAAAGAAAGGTTCTTCCAAGGTGTGGAAGAAAAAAGACTCTAAGTGATTTCATCACTTTCTTCTCCCTACTTGTTTTTCTTGTTTGTTGCATTGCTTGTGTGTTTTGCATTTTTGTTGATTTAGTCTAGTTTTATGCTTTGCTTTGTTAACATGTTTTTATGTGTTTACTTTCAGTTTTGTTTATTTTGTTTTTAATATAAAAATAAAAAAAATTTGAAAAATCAGAAAAATACAAAAACAGTGTGTGTTTTGTGTACTTTGGTACTTGTGTATCTGGGATGGCCATTGAAACAAAGTTTTCTAAACTTTGTATCTTTTGTAGCTTAGATGAGCATCTTTATGCACAACTAAGCAAGTGAGCTTTGTGGCTCTTGTTTGTGATGAGTAAGATTAAGTTATCTCTTAAAACTTAACACTTATATCACTCTTTTTGAAGGGTAGGACTAGAAAATCCTAAGAGAAAGACATAAATAACCATCTTACCACTTTTACCCGCCAATCATGAATGACACCTGTATGCTTCGGCATAGCAAAAGTGCAGTGTTAATGACATTTGTGTGCTTCGGCATAACAAAATTGGAATGTCAAATATCAATGGGTATTTCTTTTCTTTCCCTTGTATTCTCATGCATGATATGCAAAGAAAATAAAAAGAAAAAAAATTAAAAATGCTTTAAATATGATTGCAAGCGTGTATTCTAGGAGATGTGGGAATTATAGGATGTACCTCGAAGGTGATAGTCCCCATCAAACAGTTATGATTGTGTATGAGTTAAAGTGATTTTCTCATATCTCAAATCGTCATAACATGTATATACTTATGCAATCTTGCGATGTTTTTCACACACGACACGCAATATTCTTTGCTACTTTTGATACATGTACAGGTACAATGTAATTTGGCCATAACAAAGGTTTTACATGTGCTAATGTATGCTCACTAAACTGTCTTGACTTGTTTTTGAAAAATAAAATTGGTTAGACTTGTTTAGTGTGTGTGTGTGTGTGTTTTTGAGCATCCATGTGCTTAAATTTTTTATTGAGAGATGATTTTGAGAGCTTTATATGTTGATTGGATCAATGGTTGAGGTGTATGTTGGATTGCATTCATGTCTATGTTTTTCACTTCTCGAAAAATTACTTTTAACTGCTGGCTCAACACCTCCTTGACACCTTCTCGATACCTTGTTATTTGTCGAGCTTCTCAACCTTTTTCTTATCGCAATCTCGACACTTGTCTCGACACCTGGTGGATTGATCGAGAAAGTTCCTATCTCCTCGATACCTTCTCGATACCTTGTCGATCGATTAAGCTTCTGTTCTTTGAAACTGGTTCTTATACCTCGATACCTTTCGACACCTTCAGCTGTTGAAGGCCTTTTCCTCGACACCTACCTTGACAGCTTCCTCGATACCTCCCAACACCTCAGTTGTCGAGAATTACTGAGGTTCCTATTTAAGCTACTGTTGCGATCCGGATCTCATTTGCTTGATTTCTCTCTATCTATCCGTGACTGTTCCTCTCCCAAACTTGATTTTCTCACTCAAAACCTTCAACCCACTTGATTTTCGGCTCTTCCTTGCTTCTAATCACTTGGTAAGATCTCATTTTCCTTCCTTTTTCATGCATTTCATGTTTTGAAGCTTAGGTTTTGGGATTTTTGAAAATTTTTGGGGTTTTTCAAAATTAATGAGTTTTTCTTGAAATTTTGGGTTGGGTTTTCGCTTAAATGTGTTCAAAATGTCATAACATTGCATTTCATGTGCATTAGAATGATATTTACATGCATTTAGATGTGTGTTCTATGTTTGTGTGCTGGTAGGATTGGATTGGGCTGAGCCCATGATGCTTTTTAATTTGCATGTCATATGTTCATGCATTCCCCATGCATACGTACTTATTGTTCAATATATTTGATATATGTGAACTGTTTTGGGACTTTTCTGATTGTCTCCTCCTCTATCTCTTTCTCATTCTGTTTACGTTAGTAGTGTCTATGGCACCCAAACGTAAATCCACTCCGGCTCAGAACCTTTTGCGTTCTGGAGCTTCTTCATTTTCTGATTCTGCTCCTCTAAATCTTCGGTTCCGTGATGGAGATGCCCACAAGGCATTTTCGGAGAACTTTTCTAGACGAGGTGTTTATTCGGAATGCCAAGTCATTTTGGCGGACTTCGCCGACACTAACCTTCCCTCTGTCATTCACAGTAGGGGATGGGAGTCACTGTGTGATGTCCCGGTCACATGTCCTCTCGTGCTGATTCAGGAGTTTTACTCCAACATGCACAGGATCGATCGTTCAGTACCTCTCTTTTTCACTCGTGTTCAAGGTACGCACATCCCCGTCACACCGCAGCTAGTTGTGGATGTGCTTAGGGTTCTTAGGATAGATTTTCCTAACTATCCTTCCTATGAGCGTTTGAGGACTGTGTCCAAAGATGAGCTCATTTCTGCTTTTTGTCAGCGCCCAGCTAATTGGGGTGAGCATCAGTACACATCATGTAGACCTTTTGCTAAAGGTCCTAGATTCCTAAACATGGTGATGACATTTGTACTCCATCCACTCTCTCACTTTAACTCCATCACAGAGCCTCGTGCTCGATTTTTGTTATCTCTTCTTGAGCATCTTACTGTAGATTTTCCTTCTCATTTCATCCTTTCTATCATAGATGTTCATCTAGATTCAGCATCTCGTGATAAGCTCATCTTTCATTCCGCTATCACGAGGATCTTATGCCGTTTTTCTTTCCCTTTTTCTGTGTTTGACCACTTCACACACATCTGTGCCATAGATGCCGCTACCGTAAAACGTAGTGAGGCTCAATTTAGGTCGAGACAGACGGATTCCACTCCTCCCTCTCGATCTGCTCCATCTACATCTACTCATTCTTCCTCTACGGGCGATGTATCTCTTGGAGACATCATGGCGCAGCTGCAGCGCATGGATGCTCGCCTCAATATAGTCTCCACTGAGTTGTATCAGGTGAACATTCGTGTTAGTCGTATTGCACAACGGCAGGCGACCATGAGTGGTTTTGCTCTTGAGGCTACTCCTTCACCACCTTCTCCAGCGGCTTTTGACTCTAAGGATGATGATGATGGTGATGGTGATGACGATGACGCATCGGATGATGATGATGGAGATGCTAGCTCTACTGATGAGATGTCTACATGACACTCTACCCTTTGTCACTCGTGACAAAAAGAAGGAGTAGTTTTGGGTTATGAGAGTAGTCATTTTAGGGGGAGAGTTAGTATAAGACATTTTTGATAGGGGGAGTGTTGATATTTTGAGAGATGTAGTGAGGTTTTGATGTATCTTTTCTTTTCTATTCTTTATGGATACATTGATCTTGTATATGAGGTCTTGTGACTAGTTTTACATACATTGTACTTATTTTCTCTCTATATGTGGATGTATGTTTCTTTCACCTATCTCTTACATGTGTTGTTTCTTTTTTATCTTTATACACATGTTCATTATACTTGTATGCAATCTATTATTTCTGTTTCACACAAGATGCCTTGATGAGTTTTGTTTAAAGTGTTTCAGAAATACAGGTTGTCAAAGTGTACTTGCCATAAACTCTCTTCTTGGAAAGTTTTTCAAGAGTTTGTGTTAGGATAGATTTTATTGTATGTAACAAGTGAGTATGAGTTGAGTGATTTATTACTTCTCTCATATGTTCATTTGATTGTTGTGGTTTTGTCACAGATTGCCAAAGGGGGAGATTGTTAGGACATATGTATTTTCACTTATTTGAACATATGTCACTTATTTATGTAAATTGGCTAATCCTTTGACGAAATGCACTCTACTTGTAATTGGGTAGTTCTAGGTGTTTTTAATACTTCAAGAAATAAGGTTTCAAGATCAAGTGTTGAAGTCATCAAGTCTGTCTAAGAAAAACAAGCTGCAGTAAAAATTCATTAAATCTCGACACCTGCTCGATAGCTCTCTGACACCTGCTATTTGTCGAGAATTATAAAGTCAGATTTTCTGATCTGATTTCTTGGGATCCGTGAATATGCTTTTGGGCCTTCTTTTCTTCTAACCCTAAACATATAAAAGGATTGTTTTAAGAGCCGTCAAATTGTACACAAGTTGCAAAAGCATTAAACAATCTTTGTTCAAGCAAATTGTGATCAAAGACGAAGTTCTTGACCTAGTTCATCTTCTCTGAAGAAGTTGTTTTGTATTTACACCAAAGGGTTTTGTGACCAAGCATCTTCTTGATCTTCATCGTGTAGGATGAACTGAAGAACTTTGTAGCCAACCTCTCCTTCTAAGTTGGCTTTGGTTTCCTCTTCGATAACACATCGTGTGTTGTTCGTGTGTTTGCAGCTTCCTTCCCTTTATCTTTGCCATTTATTTACTGCTGTGGATGTGTTTATATTTGGCTTAGATTATTTATCAATTCTGTGTTTGGCTTATGTTCATGTTTCGCACATTAATCGTTTGATAATAAGTTTGAATTGATAATTTGTAATTTTGGGTCTAAACATTCAAGGGTGTTTCATACCCATTTTGAACATTCATTATAGTATCATGGGGTTGACATTCATTCCTTGGTTTAGAAGTTCTTTCCTTGTGGGAGAGTTCTTCTTTAATTCACATATCTTACGGGATCTTTTCCTTATAGGACTTTGTTGATTAGGGTTAAGCGTGAGGCATAAGATATTTCCTTATATGCTTATGCGTGGAGGCCAAGCCATGTCAGCCTCGTCAAAGACTCGCTTATCCCCTTCAGCTTCCCTTTGTTAGCTTTGATGGAAATTTAGACCCCTTAAACCACAACCAGATTGCGTAGCCTAGATTAATTAGCCAAGTTTTTACTTAGTCAAATTAAAAAATTCTAGGTTAAAACAATCAAATAATCATATCATGCATATAAAACAGATAAAGCAGCGGAATAATAAATAACACAGTGATATGATCACCCAGGAAACCACACGGAAAAACTTGGGGAGGATTTTACCCACCGATCCTCAAGGAAAAACGGAATCCACTAAGAAAGAATTGAAGTTCTTACAAAAGGACTTACAAGCTCCCTGCTTGACTTCCTAATGCTACCCACCAGTAGTAACTTCCTGACACGACCACGCGCAGGCTCCGAGTCCACGGACTACTTCTTTCTTTGTATTCCTTCAATCAGGTACAAGCTCCCCGCTTGTTAATCTTTAAGCTTTAAAGGCAGCAACCATGTTGATCATCAAGATGTAGAAGAATCTCAATCTTGAAATCCCTAAGTTTATGTGAAGGAAAGCTCCTCAAAGATCTCACAAGAGATTCACATAAACAGCAAATATGAGCAACAATACAACTTGTGCAACTCTAAAAACGTGGCTAGGGTTTTGCCTTATATACCTAGGGCAAAAACATAAAACTCTAAACGTTTAAAAGAGTTTGGGCTGAGCTGGAATTTCTGCAGAATCGCATTTGGGCCGATTTTCGATCGATTGAGCCAGGCCGAGAAGCCCCAATGCTTCTGCAGTCTCTCGATTCCAACTTTACAAAATTTAACCAACTTTGAGCAAGCCTAAACAAGACTAAATACATTGTTTTGATCATGGTTTGCCAACATTACAAATTAGGTTCTAAATACATAAAATCCTAAGACCTTAGAACCTAACAAGCTTCATATCCCGTCAGTATATTATAGTCGTCCTATTCAGATAGTTGTTGTCTTCAGGGTTCAGCCGTCAGCTTTGAGGTGGAACTGTCGACTTTCACTCTGGTGTTTAGGCCGTGAATGGTTCAAACGAGGCTGACGAGTTTATTAGGGCCACCGCCTTCACCCAACATGAACGACTTTATTAAAACCACAGATTTACCCTTATCATCTGCTCCCTACTCCATAGCCCCGTCGGTTTTTAGCGAATGGGTTGTGGAGTTCAATTCGTTGCTCTCTCCTTTTTATTATTTATTATTTTTTTTATCGAAAGGAGAGGACATTTATGGGTGGTTCCTCGAGCAGCCTTTATTAATTGCTTGGACACGTGGCTTAAGCGGATTGGCTCCGTTTCTGAACGAGGGTGTCGCTTCGTCTTCCGTGCACTTTTCATCCTATATATATATATATATATCAATTCCTTCCCCATTTTCTCCCATTTCATCATTCATCTTCAGAAAGAGAGCTTGCTATTGCGAGAACTTCACTTCCGTCATCTTACTAACTCCGCTGTCTTCATTCCTTTGCTGAGACCGTCATCTTTCAAGGAACCGTCTACTTGGTAAGTCACCTTTTCCTTCATGCATTCTATCTCTTATCTTTGTTTTTTTCTAGTTGATTGTTTACCTCTTTTAGAGAGGTTGTCAACTTAGGCACTTAGAATACTTCTGTCACTTGTAGGTAAATAGATGTCTAGAGAAACGACTAGTGAGGAGTCGTCAGTCCGTGAGGGAGTGGGCTATGACGAGGTCTTCCAGATAGGTCATGAGCCTAATAAGGGCCTTTCTTGGTCATCAAAGAGGGAAACGTCAGCCCATTTTCCTGACGAGGAAACGGAGAGTTGTGTTGGAGAAGGAGATGAGGAAGAGGAGATAGATGAGAGGGAGGTTGAAGGTGATGAGGGAGGGAAGGATGACGAGGACGAGAGTGACGCTGACGAGAGAATCCTTGAAGTAAGAAGTTCAGGAAGTCTTGGGAGTGGGCATGCCCGTCCGTTTATCCTTCCTCAAATGTGGACTGTTAGCGATTTCTTGCTGAAGATGACGGTTAATATATTTAAGAATTTGAGAGATCGTTACCAGATTCCTAACCATATCTTGATCCATCTCCCTGGGAAATTCAAGAAGTGCTACTTAAGGAAGGCTGCGGATGTCGGTATGTACGACGCGATGTTCGTAGCAGGACTAAGGTTGCCACTAATGGCGTTGCACCATCAGTTGGCTAACTTTCTTGAATTATCTGTAAGCCAGATTGCTCCAAATGCCTAGAGGATCTTTATAGGGGCTGAGATTTTGTGGGGTCGTCTTAGTGGTGGGAATCGTCAGCTTTCACTGGACGAGTTCTTTTGGTGCTATAGACCCCAGCACATCGTCTCGTCCCAATGAATATACCATTTTGCTGCATGGAAAAAAGCGTTAAGGCTCATGTCAGGCATGCTCGGCTCTAACATGAATTGGAAGGGCAGATACTTCTTTGTTAAGGGGATGAATTGGGTATGCCGTCTAGAAGAGTGGGATACAATGCCCCATGGTTTTGACAATACTTGGGGTATTGTCAAAGATTCAAGTTTAGCATTGTTAGCTTTTGCTTTTACTTTTTCATTTATTCATCAAGTGTTTTAATGTTGTCGTTCTCTCTTTTTCAACCAGTGTTCGTCCAACCATAACTGACGAGCAAGAGGCTTTCATTCGTCGAGTTCTTGAAATCCTGTTCAAGCAACAGAAGTGTAGGAATTTGATCACCCTTGATACGTTGCACGCGTATTGCAGTGGTCCAGGGCCAATGCTTGCAGCTCGTAGATTAAACACTTATTCCCATTGGCGTAAGTAACTTATTTTATTCTGTGGTTTTTGTATTCGTTTTTGTTGTCGCTTGGTCTAATACTCGTCATTTTTCCTTTGTAGAAATAGAGGCAGCTAGGCAGAGGGTGCAGGTGAAAGCAGTTGCTGTGCGAAGGAAGGAAGAGGAAAAGAAGGCGAAGGGGTAAGAGGGGGCATCCTTATCAACCCCTAAGGCCGCCGGTAAGGGGGTGCCTAAGAGGAAGGCTGACTGGAAGGACGACCATCCTCCTAAGAAAGTATCTGGCACCCTTGAGGATAAGCTCCCAAAGAAGCCGTTGCCTCCCAAACCAAGCCACGAGGCAGTCAAGGGATTAATGACGACATCAGGCCCTATTACACAAGAACCTGACTGCCGTCTCCTCACTTAGAAGGACTACGCCCTTGAGATGGTTGAGTCAATCATTGAGGATATTGACGTGGACCCTTGTGTTGAAGAAATGACGGAGGAGCTGGGGGCGTGAGGCCTCTTTGACCTTGCTCAGGTATGTTTCTTCCTTTCTTTCTTTCTTCATTTATTTATTACTCATGGCTGATGGTTGTTTTGCTTTGTAGGGGCTGGTTCGTATGAAGGCATTGTAGGATAGGAGCGTCGCCCAAGAAGGGGTGATTGACTGTCTTCGCAAAGGCAACGGGACCTCGACCGATAAACAACAGTAGTACAAGGGGGCCCTTTGTACTCTCAATGCGGGGGATATGAATTTACTTGTCAAGCTCATATCAATTTTAGTACTAAACTCATAAATAAGCCTAAGCTTAACTTGTTTTGTTACTTTATATTGAGCCTTGGTGTTCACAAGTTTGTTCACGAACAATTTTTTTTACTTGGGCTCGACTTGTTTATTAAATAAGCCTAAAACTAAAGCTTAAGCTTGGCTTGTTTGTTTGTAGGGGCTGGTCCGTATGAAGGCATTGCAGGATAGGAGCGTCGCCTAAGAAGGTGTGATTGACCGTCTTCGCAAACGCAACGGGAACTTGACCGACAAGCAACAGTAGTACAAGGGGGCCCTTTGTACTCTCAATGCGGGGGATATGAATTTACTTGTCAAGCTCATATCAATTTTAGTACTAAACTCATAAATAAGCCTAAGCTTAACTTGTTTTGTTACTTTTATATTGAGCCTTGGTGTTCACAAGTTTGTTCACGAACAATTTTTTTTACTTGGGCTCGACTTGTTTATTAAATAAGCCTAAAACTAAAACTTAAGCTTGGCTTGTTTATAAACAAACAAACATGAATGAGATTTTAATCGAGCGAAGCCCGAGTTGTTTATGAACGACTTGGTTCATTTACAACCCTACTCCCAGTTAGGGCTGAGCTTTTTGGGTGGGGTGCCCATTACCTTCCTTAAGATGAGTTCTCCAACCTTGAAGTTTCTGTGTTTGACTCGAGAGTTGTAGTGCTTGGCCATGAGGTCTTGGCATCATGCGAGTCTCTACTTAGTGTCGCATTGACTTCGTCTAGTAGATCAAGCTGTAGACGCATAGCCTCGTCATTTTTTCTTTCATCATGATTACCCACTATGTAGCTCATGAGTTCGACTTCTGCTAGGATCACTGCCTCGCTTCTATAAGCTAATCGAAACGATGTTTCCCCAATAAGTGTCCTTGCTGTTGTCCAATATGCCCATAGTACCCTTGGCAACTCTTTTGGCCATACATCCTTTGCCCCCTCGAGCCGAGTCTTGATAATTTTAAGCAAGGATAGGTTCGTGAGCTCAACTTGCCCGTTGGCTTATGGGTGGGCGGGGGAGGTGTAGTGGTTCTTCATTCCAAATTGTGAGCAAAAATCCATGAAGGAGTCGCTATCGAACTGTTTCCCGTTATCTGAAATCAAGACTCTGGAGATCAAATACCTACAGACGATGTTTCTTTAGATGAAGCTTCTCACATTCTTCTCCACAATGGTAGCCAAGGCTTCTACTTCTACCCATTTAGTGAAATAGTCTATGCCGACTACAAGGAACATCAGTTGTTGTATTGCTATTAAGAATGGACTCATGATGTCGAGTCCCCATTGAGCGAATGGCCACGGGGCTGTCATTGGGGTCAGTTCTTCTGCCAGCTTTCTGATGATGTTGCTGAACCTTTGACATTTGTTGCAGGCTTTGACATAAGTTTGGGCGTCCTTCTGCATAGTAGGCCAGTAATATCCAGCTCGAATCAGTTTATGTACCAATGACCACGACCCTGAGTGGTTGCCGCAAATCCTTTCGTGTACTTCTCTCATGACATAATCCACTTCTTTGGGGCTTAAACATCTCAGGTACGGTCGAGAGAAGCCCCTCTTGTATAGAACGTCCTTTATTAAGACGAATTGTGCTGCCTGAATCTCCAACTTTCTTGCGACCTCTTTACCGTCACGTAGTGTGCCGTCTTTCAAATAGGAAACTATTGGTGTAGTCCAATTACTTTCTGAGTTCACTTCCTACACGCCGATGTCATCTATCAAGGGTGAAATCTGAACAAAGGAAAGTACTTTACCGGGGATAAGCATATATTCGGCTGACGCGGCTTTGGCAAGGCAATCAGCTTGCTCATTCTCTTCTCGGGGGACTTAGAAGAACTTGGCCTGCAATTCGTTGCCCCATCTACGCACTTGATCCAAATACTTCTTCATCCTTTCCTCTTTACATTCGTAGTTGCCATTTACCTGACTAGTGACTACCTGAAAGTCAGAGTATACGATCACATTTGTTGCTCCTACAACTTTGGCGAGGTCTAGTCCTGCTACTAAGGTTTCATACTCTTCCTCATTGTTTGTTGTAGGGAAGTTGAGTCGAACCATGCATTCGATCTCGTCTCTTTTAGGGGAGCGGGGTGCTACCCCGATTCCGCCTACATGCTTATTAGACAACCCATTCGTGTGGATGCTCCAGTGTGGAGGTTCTTCTGCTCCCTGGCCTTTCACATTAGTGAACTCTGCAATGAAGTCGGCAACTACTTATCCCTTTATGGCAATACGAGGGCAGTATTGTACGTCAAACTCACTTTGTTCTATCACCCTTAGCGCCATTCGTCCGGCAATTTCAGGACAACTTATTGCTTTTCGTAGAGGCTTGTCAGTCAGGACAACGATAGTGTGGGCCTGGAAGTATGGCTTTAGCCTACGGGTCGTGGTAACTAAAGCGAAGGCAAGCTTTTCCATCGATGGGTATCTTTCTTTTGCGCCTCAAAGTGCTTGACTTGTGTAGTACACGGGCTTCTGTACCCTATCTTCTTCCTTGACTAAGGTCGCGCTGACAACAGTTGGGGATACTATCTAGTAGAGGAACAGTTCTTCCCCGAGCTAGAAGGGACTCAGCAATAGAGGGGATAAGAGGTAGGCCGACATGTCTTCGAATGCTTGTTGACATTCTGCCGTCCATTCGAAAGACCTTTTCAACGAGTGAAAGAAAGGTAGGCACTTGTCCGTTGCCCTCGATACGAACCTATTCAGCGTGCCTACCCTGCCTGTTGAGGCTTTGCACCTATTTTACATTTTTTGGAAGTTCCATTTCTATTATGGCTTGGATCTTGTCAGGATTGACTTCGATGCCCCTTTGGGACATTATGAACCCTAGGAACTTCCCATCTGTTACCCCGAATGCGCACTTACTTATATTAAGCTTCATGTTGTAGGAGCAAAGGGTATTGAAGGTTTCCTGCAGGTCGTCCAGATGATCGTCGTCCCTTCAGCTTTTCACCAACATGTCATTAACAAAAACTTCGACATTTCTTCCGATTTGTTGTTCAAACATCTTGTTTAAGTGACTGTGACTATACTGTTTAAATATTCTATGATCTTTCTTTCTTCTTTCATCCTTTTAAAATCAAGTTAACATTCTTACCCAAAAAAAAAAAAAATTGATAATCAATTAAAAAAAAAAAACGTTGATATCGGTTATTTATGGGTTATTTATTTCCTTGTATCTTTCTTTCTTAAGTGATAGGGTAGGCTTTACACTTAAGTTCTGTTTGGTTGGAGGTGGAATAAAGAGGATAAAAAATAAATGAGAGAAAATAGGTATGAGTTTTGTTTGTTAATGAGAGAATGGATGGATTTTTTTTGGTGGGGCCTAGGCATTTTCTCCACTAGCCCACCAAACATTCATCTCTCCAAATTGGAGAGAAAACAGGCATGAAAACTTGTATTCTAGCTCAACAACGAAATTGCCTCCAATATTGTGCACAAATAACTAATAGGATAAATTCCAAAACCCGTCATTGATATTTATAGAAATGACACTCCTCTATTGAGGCTTGTACAACGTAATTGTTAAGTTCAATCTCTCTAAACTAATGGAATATTCCTTTCTTAAAATGATTCTAACCTAAAAATGGATGGAATAACATTATTTCCCTTGAGGTTTGTCAAAGCAAAACAATTCCCCCCAACCCCCCCCCCCCCAGGTGTGTATAAACAAATGAAAATCGTTTTAAAAATGAAATATTCCGATAGTAAAAACATAACTATTTCACTTATACAAGAATATTTCGATTGTAAAAACTTAACTATTTCACTTCTGCACGCCTCAAGGGTGAAGCGTCATTTTTTGAAATGTTTGAGAAGTGTCATTTTATTAAAGCTCATGTGAGGTTGGTGTAACTTTCCTAACTAATATCGTGCACGGTTTAATCACTACTTAATTATCTGTAGATTGGAAAAAACTTCCATAATATTAATAAAATTGATTGAAAAATAGATACTAAATTTTAAATGAACAATTTTTATTTTTAGAACTACTTGACAATACCTATTGTTAAAGAAGACCGAGATTTTTTAATCAAAGTCCACAAAGATTTAAAAAATAATAATAGAACTATCTTTTGCTTACCAACATACTACTTTTAGCTTCATGCAAGAAAAATAGAGGAACACATACCTGAGAAGTACAATGGTCGCCTCCAACAATTGTCCCTAGACGTCCATTGTCGGTTCTCCTTCTTTTTCTTTGTCGAAGATTCCATATTGATGATGTCGAAAATCGTTAGTGAGTCACACAATGTTCACGTGCTCTAAACAACACTTGTAAAACAAAAACAAAGAAAACCCTAGGAGAGTACCTGTGTGGTACTAGCCGAAGACCCTTTGAAGATTAAGTTAGAGAAATTTCATAACTTGATGGAATTAAATGTGAATACAGCGGAAAATAAGTTTTGAAACGGATCTACTTCATTCGATATTGATAACATGCATAAAGTAAATTTCAGAATTTAAGAACAAGAGATCGTACCTTGAAGCGGTGAATTCCAAAACCGAAGATTGAAGCACTTGGGAATACTTTTAATCTTCACTCCAATTCCACTAACGCCCAAGATGTGTGGTCTCTCAATTGGTAACAAAGGGATTATATGAGAGTGACTTTCACTCACTTCCACACCATTTCAATGATGTTTTTCTTACCAAATCATTTCAGTACGTTTTTCCCTTTGTATCTAACCAATATATCTAATTGGGCTGACCTTTTGGGCTTTACCAATTGGGCTTAAGTGTGTGGCTTGGAGTGGGACCAAAAGGGACCAATAAGACACTAGCTCCAATGGGCCTTGGGCTTTTCTGTCAACTCTTGACAAGTCCAAAGTTACCATTAACTATATTTAATACCACTATATAAATATAGTTGCACTCTAGGTCTTATCTATATATTATATCCCAAGACTTTATTATACATGCAACCCCTTCATAAAATGTTCGTAGTAATACAAAGTTAATAATGTAGACTGTCACTTTGTAAATTACTACATCTTGATCCTTGAGTACCCGGTTTAATCCTTTAATGTTATTCATTATATATTTATGAAATCCTATTCCATAAATATATACTTTAGTCTCACTAAAGTGCTTAGGCCTAACTTTCTGAATAACAAACTCATTAAACTTATCTCAAGGGAATACTTTATATCTTCGTTAAGAGACTATGAATTCCATCTTGAGAATACATGTTCCATCAACACTTAATGTGGCTGCCCAACATACTGAGGTTTTGACCATTACTTTAGATCTCACTCTTAATATATCAAAGCAACCTACACCTCATGATCAGGTTCATTATTCTCTCAGGATTAAGAGTTCATGCAAATACAAGTCATGAGATTTATTATTCATTTGACAGTCCTTAGGCAAATAACAAATCTCACGGCGGTCCAGTTCAATATGTCTTAACTCTTAAAACATATTAACACATCAACTAGAAGTCTCCACTTCCATGATCAAGATAAATCATCGTAGTTGATATGTTATAGTCTTCGCAGATAAAACGCCCAATTTCATCACCGACTACGAACTATAATTCTGAGTTTACAAAGAACTTGTGATTTATGTCTTCTGTGACTTTTCACATAAATCACATACAATGCATCTCATGGACTATATGATAATGTCCGAATATTCATGTTACCACTATTTCAGATAATAATAAAAAAATCTATTAAACACAATATTAAGTCATACATAATGTCATACACAATGTCAAACTTAATATCATACATAGCATCACTCAATAGGATTTAATGGCACTAATCCTAACATAACTCTAGAGTGCCAGAGCTAGGGGAATTATGCCTACCTTGGTTGGTGAGGTTCTTGGGGTTTTCATATGTAAGGTTGAATTTAATCAATCATCTTGTTGGCTTTATTTCGTGCTAAATTTGCTTGTATTTTAGCATTTAGTAACCCTGTTTTTAGGTGGGGTTATTGTAAGGGTAGTGTGTGAGAGAGTGTGAAGAAATGTTCCTCAATGTGCAAAGAAGCAGGGACTCGGGACTGGAACTCGTGGGTGGCTCACGAGTGCAAGCCTCCAGATGAGAGTCACGTGCCAAGCATGAGGGAAGTTGAAGCGTTACGCCAGCTGATGCACTATAGGACAAAAGTCCAAGCTAGCCAGGTAGTTAACTTGCGGTTGGAACTCGCGACTCAGACCAGTCGCGAGGCCAAGCCGCCAACCAGCCCTGTTTGGGAAAAACTGTCTCTTCATATTCCCAACACTCACCATTATATATAGACCCTTATACCCACCAAAATAAGGAGAGATTAAAGAGAGAATTTAGTGAGAGAAACCCTAGAGAAAAACAAGATTGATTCATCCACAATCTTTACCTTAGAGACTTTTCAAATTCCTCTACTCTCTTCCTCTCTATTGACACATCCTTGAGTGGTTACCGCAAATCCCTTCGTGTACTTCTCTCATGACATAATCTGCTTCTTTGGGGCTTAAACATCTCAGGTACGGTTAAGAGAAGCCCCTCTTGTACAAAATGTCCTTTATTAAGACGAACCGTGCTGCCTGAACCTTCAGCTTTCTTGCGACCTCTTTACCGTCACGTAATGTGCCGTCTTTCCAATAGGAAACTATTGGTGTAGTCCAATTGCTTTCCGAGTTCACTTCTTGCACCCCGACGTCATCTATCAAGGGTGAAATCTGAAAAAAGGAAAGTACTTTACTGGGGACAAGCATATATTTGGCTGACGCGGCTTTGGCAAAGCGATCAGCTTGCTCGTTCTCTTTCCTAGGGACTTGGAAGAACTTGGCCTGCAACTCGTTGACCCATCTCTGCACTTGATCCAAATACTTCTTCATCCTTTCCCTTTTACATTTGTAGTTGCCATTTACCTGACTGGTGACTACCTGAAAGTCGGAGTATACAATCACATTTGTTGCTCCTGCAACTTGGCGAGGTCTAGTCCTACTACTAAGGCTTTATACTCTGCCTCATTGTTTGTTGTAGGGAAGTCGAGTCGAACCATGCATTCGATCTCGTCTAACTTAGGGGAGCGGGATGCTACCCCAATTCCGCCTACATGCTTATTAGACGACCCATTCGTGTGGATGCTCCAGTGTGGAGGTTCTTCTGCCCTCTGGCCTTCCACATTAGTGAACTTTGCAATGAAATCAGCAACTACTTGTCCCTTTATGGCAGTATGAGGGCGGTATTGTACGTCAAACTCACTTAGTTTTATCACCCATAGCGCCATATGTCCGGCAGTTTCAGGACTACTATTGCTTTATGTAGAGGCTTGTCAGTCAGGACATCGATAGTGTGAGCCTGGAAGTATGGCCTTAGCCTACGGGCCGTGGTAACTAAAGCGAAGGCAAGCTTCTCCCTCGATAGGTATCTTTCCTCTACGCCTTAGAGTGCTTGACTTGTGTAGTACACGGGCTTCTATACACAGGCATTTGTCTGTTGCCCTCGATACGAACCTATTTAGCACGCCTACCATACCATTGAGGCCTTGCACCTATTTTACGTTTTTTGGTAGCGCCATTTCCATTATGGCCCGGATCTTGTCAGGATTAACTTCGATATCCCTCTAGGACACCATGAACCCTAGGAACTTCCAAGCCGTTACCCCGAATGTGCACTTACTTGGATTAAGCTTCGTGTTGTAAGAGTGAAGGGTATTGAAGGTTTCCGGCAGGTCGTCCAGATGATCATCCTCCCTTTGGTTTTTCACCAACATGTCATCAACATAGACTTGGACATTTCTTCCGATCTGTTGTGCAAACATCTTGTTCATGAGCCTTTGATATGTTGCACCCGCGTTTTTGAGGCCGAATTGCATCACTTTGTAATAGAAGAGGCCTTGGCTGGTGACGAACGAAGTTTTCTCTTGATCTGCTATGTCCAGCTTGATCTGGTTGTGGCCAGAGAAGGCATTCATGAAGCTCAGCAACTAGTGCCAGGCAGTAAAGTCTACTAGGAAGTCAACCCGCGGGAGGGGTAACTATCCTTAGGGCACACTTTGTTTAGATCCGTGAAGTGCACGGACATCCTCCACTTCCCATTGGCTTTCTTGACCATCGCTACATTAGCCAGCCATTCTGGGTAGTAAACTTCTCTGAAGAAGTCTGCTTCTTGCAACTTGCGAACTTCTTCTACTATAGCTTGGTCTCGCTCTTGGGCAAACACTCTCTTCTTTTGGCGAATAGGTTGAAAATCGGGCAATGCGTTTAATCTGTGCACCATGATTAAGGGATCGATCCTAGGAATGTCTTCATGACTCCAGGCGAAGACATCTTGATTCTCCTGGAGAAAAGTCATAAGCGCTTGGCGGAACGGCGAGCTGGCAAGGGTGCGGTGCCGATCCTAGTTGTTCGTTCTGGCCGGGACTCGTCAAGAAGTATCTTTTCAAGTTTTTCAATGAGCTCCGCCAATGTCTGATGTTCTTCTATATTATATGTAGAGTTAGATATATTATTAGGTCTTTTATTTATTTATATTAGATTTCTTGTTTTCAACACTGAATTAACTCATTTGGCACAAAAAAATTTTTTTTAATTAAATTAAATAGGACACGTGGCACAAAATTAAACACTAATTGAAATCCAATTTTTAAACTAAATTAACTTACTTGGCACAAAAATTTAAAAATTTAGATTAGATGGGACATGTGGCGCAAAATTAAACTATAATTGAATTCCAATTTGAAATCTAATTAGATTTTCTTTTAGCTTCGCCTAATAATAATAATAATAATAATAATAATAATAATAATAATAATAATAATAATAATACATATATATATATATATATATAGATGAGTGTTCTATGTTAGATTATTTAATGCTAAAATTCTACATGCACTAAAAAAAAAAAAAAAAACAAAACAAAAAATCTACCACTTCAGCATTTCGTTAGTAGACATAAGATTCAAATTAAATGGATGTTGATGAAAGGACAAAATTGAAATGTTACCAAAAGTTTAAAGACAAAGAAATGAATTTTGAAAATTTAGGGATGAAAAAACAAAGAAGCCAAAAAAAAATAATAATAATAATAAGGTGCAAAAATAAGGTTTTCCTTTCGAAGAAGCAAGACTATGGAAGATTGTAATTACCAATTATTTGGTGCCATGCGTCCTGATTTAAAAAAAAAAAAAAAAAAGTGCTCTATGTTAGACTATTTAATGCCAGAAATATACATGCAGTAAAAAAATACCCAAAATCTAGCACCTTAGTATTTTTGTTAGTAAATGTGAGATAAAATTTAACGGATGTTGAGGAAGGACAAAAAATTGAAATGCCTTCAAAAGTTTAAAGATGAAAAATTAAATTTTGAAACTTTGGGAATGATAAAAAAAAAAAAAAAACTTTGTACGAAGTTCAAGAATGGAAACAACTCTAGCTAAGTAATTAGTGTATTGATTTAACAATAAATAACAATTTTTATGAATCAATTATCAAATCTATCAAAAAATAAATAGATTTTCTTTCTTAAAAAACAAATTTTGTGTATATTGTTTAGGAATGAGAACAAGTTTTATCTAACCAATTACTATCTTGATTTCTTTCTAAAAAAAATTACTATCTTGATTTGATAATAAATAGTAGTTATTATGAATCAATTATCGAATATATATTAAAAAAAGGAAATATATTTATTTATTATAATACAAACATTGTGTAAAGTTTAAGAACGAAAACAAATTTTAGCCAACCAATTAGGGTCTTGATTAGATAGTAAATAACATTTATTATGAATCAATTATCAAATTTAAAATGAATAAATAAAAAGAAATACATTTATTTATTATAAAACAAATTTCATGCAAAGTTTAGGAATGAACACAAATTTTAGCTAACAAATTAGTGTATTGATTTGATAATAAATAATGATCAGTATGAATTAATATATTTATTTTTTAGGATTAATTGTAATCCGTCCAAAAAAGGAAATACAATCTTTTTTTTTTTTTTTTTGTGCAGATAAATTTGCTAGTTACAACTATAAGCGAAATTTGAACCCTAGATTCTCAAACGGAAACACCATAAAATACAAGCTATCAAGGCTTTTGGTTATTTATTATAAATTTTCAACTCATCATAAGGAAATCACCATATGTTGAAATTTTAAAAATGAAATATAATAATTTTGTTACAATCTTTCAACTTACCATATTGAAATCATAGGCTTTGTTTTCTTTATGAAGAAGAAAAACCAATTTCACATGAGATATCCAAGACTGACATTATATAAGAACAAAAAGTTGTTATTATTGCAAACATTGAGAGCCTTTGTAATACAATGGAGTCCCTCAAGGTTTTTTTCCCCGTAATATTCACACTTCTCTCTCTATCTTTTGCTTATAGTGATTTTGATTCTCTAAATTATGAGATCAAGAGAACAGTTCCTAAAGGCCCAAATCCTATCAAGTCTCCTGGAACACCCCCAATGGAACATCCTATAGTTTTTAATGATTTTGATTTTCTAAATGATGAGATCAAGAGGAAAGTTCCTAGCGGCCCAGATCCTATACAATCTCCAAGATCTCCCCCTGTAGGACATCCTACTATTTCTAATGATTTTGGTTCTTTAAGTTATGAGATCAAGAGGACAGTTCCTAGTGGCCCAGACCCTATACAGTCTCCTGGAACACCCCCTGTAGAACATCCTACTGTTTCTAATGATTTTGGCTCTTTAAATTATGAGATCAAAAGGACAGTTCCAAAGGGCCCAAATCCTATCAAGTCTCCCACAACACCCCCTGTGGAACATCCTTAAGTCCTAGTGGCACAGAGTCTCTCGAGTCACCCCTTCAAAAATATAACAAGATGTTGCCATGATGCTCCAAGATTTAGGTCACTTTAATTTGCTTCATGGAATTTCGAGCTAAGAATGAAGATAGACTTTCATTCCAAATAATGTAAGCCTTTATATTACCTACTACGAAAATAAATTATAGTTATTTCTACTTATTTTCTAGGCATTTTGCCATAGAACATGGATGTTACATCAATAAGTGATAACAATTAAGTGACTGTGACTATACTGTTTAAATATTCTATGATCTTTCTTTCTTCTTTCATCCTTTTAAAATCAAGTTAACATTCTTACCCAAAAAAAAAAAATTGATAATCAATTAAAAAAAAAAACGTTGATATCGGTTATTTATGGGTTATTTATTTCCTTGTATCTTTCTTTCTTAAGTGATAGGGTAGGCTTTACACTTAAGTTCTGTTTGGTTGGAGGTGGAATAAAGAGGATAAAAAATAAATGAGAGAAAATAGGTATGAGTTTTGTTTGTTAATAAGAGAATGGATGGATTTTTTTTGGTGGGGCCTAGGCATTTTCTCCACTAGCCCACCAAACATTCATCTCTCCAAATTGGAGAGAAAACAGGCATGAAAACTTGTATTCTAGCTCAACAACGAAATTGCCTCCAATATTGTGCACAAATAACTAATAGGATAAATTCCAAAACCCGTCATTGATATTTATAGAAATGACACTCCTCTATTGAGGCTTGTACAACGTAATAGTTAAGTTCAATCTCTCTAAACTAATGGAATATTCCTTTCTTAAAATGATTCTAACCTAAAAATGGATGGAATAACATTATTTCCCTTGAGGTTTGTCAAAGCAAAACAATTCCCCCCAACCCCCCCCCCCCAGGTGTGTATAAACAAATAAAAATTGTTTTAAAAATGAAATATTCCGATAGTAAAAACATAACTATTTCACTTATACAAGAATATTCCGATTGTAAAAACTTAACTATTTCACTTCTGCACGCCTCAAGGGTGAAGCGTCATTTCTTGAAATGTTTGAGAAGTGTCATTTTATTAAAGCTCATGTGAGGTTGGTGTAATTTTCCTAACTAATATCGTGCATGGTTTAATCACTACTTAATTATCTGTTGATTGGAAAAAAACTTCCATAATATTAATAAAATTGGTTGAAAAATAGATACTAAATTTTAAATGAACAATTTTTTATTTTTAAAACTACTTGACGATACCTATTGTTAAAGAAGATCGAGATTTTTTAATCAAAGTCCACATAGATTTAAAAAATAACAATAGAACTATCTTTTGCTAACCAACATACTACTTTTAGCTTCATCCAAGAAAAATAGAGGAACACATACCTGGGAAGTACTACAGTCGCCTCCAACAATTGTCCCTAGACGTCCATTGTTGGTTCTCCTTTTTCTTTGTCAAAGATTCCATATTGATGATGTTGAAAATCGTTAGCGAGTCACACATTGTTCACGTGCTCTAAACAACACCCGCAAAACAAAAACAAAGAAAACCCTAGGAGAGTACCTGTGTGGTACTAGCCGAAGACCCTTCGAAGGTTAAGTTAGAGAAATTTCACAACTTTAGAGTGCGAGAGCTGGGGGAATTATGCGTACCTTGGTTGGTGAGGGTCATGGGGTTTTCATATGTAAGGTTGAATTTAATTAACTATTTTGTTGGCTTTATTTTGTGCCAAATTTGCTTGTATTTTAGCATTTGGTAACCCTGTATTTAGGTGGGGTTATTGTAAGGGTAGTGTGTGAGAGAGTGTAAAGAAATGTTCCTCAATGTGTGAAGAAGCAGGTACTCGCAACTACAACTCGCGGGTGGCTGACGGGTGCAAGCCGCTAGATGAGAGTCACGTGCCAAGCATGCGGGAAGCTGAAGCGTTATGCCAGCTGGTGCACTGCAAGGCAAAATTCCCAGGTTGGCTAGGCAGTTAACTTGTGGCTAGAACTCGCGACTCAGACCAGTCTCTAGGCCAAGCCACCAATCAGCCCTGTTTTGGAAAAACTGTCTCTTCGTATTCCAAACACTCACCACTATATATAGACCCTTATATCCACCAAATAAGGAGAGCTTCTAGAGAGAATTTAGTGAGAGAAACATTAGAGAAAAACAAAATTGATTTATCCACAATCTTTACCTTAGAGACTCTTCAAATTCCTCAACTCTCTTCCTCTCCATTGACACATCCTTGAGTGGCTGCCACAAATCCCTTCGTGTACTTCTCTCATGACATAATCTGCTTTTTCGGGGCTTAAACATCTTAGGTACGGTCGAGAGAAGCCCCTCTTGTACAGAATGTCCTTTATTAAGATGAACCGTGCTTCCTGAACCTTCAACTTTCTTGCGACCTCCTTACCATCACGTTGTGTGCCATCTTTCAAATAGGAAACTATTGGTGTAGTCCAACTGCTTTTCGAGTTCACTTCATGCACACCGATGTCATCTATCAAGAGTGAAATCTGAACAAAGGAATGTACTTTACCGGGGACAGGCATATATTTGGCTGATGCGACTTTGGCAAGGTGATCAGCTTGCTCGTTCTTTTCCCTGGGGACTTGGAAGAACTTGGCCTGCAATTTGTTGAACCATCTCCGCACTTAATCTAAATACTTCTTCATCCTTTCCCCTTTACATTCGTAGTCGCCATTTACCTGACTGGTGACTACCTGAAAGACGAAGTATACAATCACATTTGTTGCTCCTGCAACTTTGGCGAGGTCTAGTCCTGCTACTAAGGCTTCATACTCTGCCTCATTGTTAGTTGTAGGGAAGTTGAGTCGAACCATGCATTCGATCTTGTCTAACTTAGGGGAGCAGGGTGCTACCTCGATTCCACCTACATGCTTATTAGACGACCCATCCATGTGGATGCTCTAGTGTGGAGGTTCTTCTGCCCCCTGGCCTTCCACATTAGTGAACTCTGCAATGAAATCAGCAACTACTTGTCCCTTTATGGCAGCACGAGGGCGGTATTGTACGCCAAACTAACTTAGTTCTATTGCCTATAGCGCCATTTGTCCGGTAGTTTCAGGACTACTCATTGCTTTTCGTAGAGGCTTGTCAGTCAGGACATCGATAGTGTGGGCCTGGAAGTATGGCTTTAGCCTATGGGCCGGGGTTACTAAATCGAATGCAAGCTTCTTCATCGGTAGGTATCTTTCCTTTGCGCCTCAAAATGCTTGACTTGTGTAGTACACGGGCTTCTATATATAGGCACTTTTCTGTTGCCCTCGATACGAACCTATTCAGTGTGCCTATCTTACCGTTGAGGCTTTGCACCTATTTTACGTTTTTGGTAGCGCCATTTCCATTATGGCCCGGATCTTGTCAAGATTGACTTTGATACCCCTTTGGGACACCATGAACCCTAGGAACTTCCCAGCTGTTACCCCAAATGTGCACTTACTTGGATTAAGCTTCATGTTGTCAAAGTGAAGGGTATTGAAGGTTTCCTGCAGGTTATCCAGATGTTCATCCTCCCTTCGGCTTTTCACCAATATGTCATCAACATAGACTTGGACATTTCTTCCGATCTGTTGTACAAAAATCTTGTTCATGAGCCTTTGATATGTTGCACTAGTGTTTTTGAGGCCGAATGGCATCACTTTGTAACAGAAGAGGCCCTGGCTGGTGACGCATTTGGCGAATAGGGGAAAAGACGCGTTTAATTTGTGCACCATGACTGAGGGATCGATCCCAGGCATGTCTTCACAACTCCAAGCGAAAACATCTTGATTCTCCTAGAGAAAAGTCATAAGCGCTTGGCGGACCGGCGAGCTGGCAAGGGTGCGGTGCCGATCCTAGTTGTTCGTTCTGGTCGGGACTCGTCAAGAAGTATCTTTTCAAGTTTTTCAATGAGCTCCGCCACTGTCTGATGTTCTTCTATGTTCATGGCCTGGAGATGGTCATCCATTTCCAACATAGTTATATAGCACTCGCGTGCAGCCACCTAATCTCCATGTAGTTCTCCTACTCCATAATCAGTAGGGAATTTGATCATTAAATTGTAGGTCGAGGTTATAGCCTGCCACGAATTGAGGGTAGGTCGTCCTATGATGGCATTGTAAGCGGACGAGCAGTCGACCACAAGGAATGTTACATTCTTAGTGATCTGCTAGGGGTAGTCGCCAACCGTTATGGACATTGTGACTACACCAAGGGGGAATACCCTTGTTCCTCCAAAACCAAAAAACGGAGCATTTGTTGGAACCAGTTGCTCTTTGTCAATTGTCATCTACAGGAAAGCCGGGTAGTAAAGGATGTCAGCTAAGCTGCCATTGTCAACCAAAACCCAGTGTGTGTTGTAGTCCCCTACCCAAATGCTAACGATGAGTGCATCGTCCTATTGGTGGTGGAGACGTCGTGCATACTCTTCTGAGAATATGATAACGGGATTGTCGATCCGTACCATCTTGGGGACGAAGCAAAATCCAATTTTGATTCTAATTGAATTTTCTCTGAACTTTGATTTAAAAATGCAAAAAATATATATATATATATATATATATTACTTAGTTAGTAATGGACCGTACATAGTCATGATATATTACGTAAATTACTTATAAATTTGAATTTTTTTTAGTTATAAGCTTGAATTGATAATTTGTTAATTGGGGTCTAAACGTTCAAGGGTGTTTCATACCCATATTGAATATTTAATTAGTATCAGAGCGGGTACACTTGTTGTGGTTTAATTACCTAAGTGTGATCCCTGACCCCCTTTGAGATGTATAGGTCACAATCTCTTAATGTACCACCATTTTTTGATGGTAATAACTATGCTTTTTGGAAGGTCAGAATGAGGGTTCCTTTGCTCTATTGATGATGCAGTATGGGATGCAGTTGAAGTAGGATGGACAGGGCCAGAGGCTGCCAAGTCTACTTGGGATAAGGTTGCTCCTGCAGCGGCCAATGCAAATAGCAAGCATTGAATGCTATTTTCTATGGTGTCTCTCCAGAAGAATTTCACCGGATTTCATATATCACCATTGCTAAGGAAGCATGAGAAATTTTGGAGATAACCTAGGGACTAAGAAAGTAAAGGACACAAAACTTCAGATGTTGAACACTCGCTTTGAGGAGCTAAAGATGAGTGAGGATGAGTCTTTTGATTCGTTTTATAGTAAATTGAACGAGATTGTTGTTGGCAAATTTAATTTGGGAGAAAAGACGGAGGACTCGAAAATTGTAAGGAAGATCCTTCAGTCTCTACCAGAGAGTTTCCAAGCCAAAGTTATAGCCATTGAAGAGAGCAAAGATCTTAACGACATTAAGATTCAAGAGCTGGTTGGTTCTCTGCGAACTTATGAGCTGTCCCTGCCTACACAGAAGAAGAGCAAATCCCTTGCTCTTAAAACAATTGATGAGAAATTGGTATCTCATGATTCTTCGGAAGAGGATGCAGTAGACAAAGACGTGGCGTATCTTGTACAGAACTTCCAGAAATTCTTAAAGCTCAAAAATAGTGGGAAATTTGGTGACAAAGGAAAATTTCAGAGTGCCGGAAAAGAGAAGAAAGAGTTCAAAAGAAAAAATGGTAGAGATTTCCAATCTTCACAAGGAATTACAAGTTTCGAATGTAATGGACACGGGCACTTTAAAAAGGAAAATCCCAATTATTTGAAGTTGAAGGGAAAGGCCTATGCCACTACTTTAAGTGATTCGGACTCATCAAATTTTGACTCAGAGGACAGTTGTGATAGAGAAGGAAACTACTCTGCATTTATGGCTATTGAGCATGTTGAGTCCTCGGAGGACTTTAATCAACTTGTACAAGAACTTGGAGAACACAGCGGTGATGAATCCTTAGGGATTGTTGAGGAATCAGATGCTGAAAAGGATAGAAATACAACTAGTCTTCAAGAGAATTACACCTTACTTCTTGAGAGACCGGGAGAGTATATAAGGGTGGCAAAGGTGGCTGTGAAGAAGACGAAGAAAGTTGAGGAGGACTACAAAAGTCTCCTGGCTAGATATAAAGAGACAAAGTGTAAAATTGAGACATTAAATGGTAAGTTATCGGAAGCTTATACCAAAGTAAGATTTCTTGAGCAAGAAATGGTGCACGCACAAGCCAAGATAGAAAGGGTCTCCTCCAAGAAGCTGGAAGATGTTATTTCATCTCAAAAACACTTCTCAGATAAGTCTGGGTTGGGATATATCGGAGAAAGTATTATCAGTCAATGTCACCAAAGAAGTGAAATTTGTAAAGGCCAAAGAGACGGTTGTAGAAGAGCCTGTTTGTGAGAAACTTAAGGCTAAACTAAAAAAGAAGGTGGTTGATCAACGGGTGTTTAATAAGTCACGTAATCAATCAGAAGGTAGAGTTGAAGCTAGAGGAAGATCTCTTCCAAGACCACAGCGGGGCCCTAGAACGAATTATGTTTGTCACTATTTCGGCTTGCAAGGACATACTAGACCCAACTGCCAGAAGTTGAAAGTATTGAACAATACAAGTGCTTCTTGGTCATGAGGAAGAAGAAATGACAAGAGGTCGTGGGGTGGTGAACAACTGAGAAGTCAGAACAGTGATTTCGGAATGATGGACGTAATGAAGATGATTGGTGTCTTCACTAATTGCCTAGAAAGCTACACCCGAAGGTTTGAAAGTCCTAACTCTCGTACCCAATCAGTCAAGGATATCACCCCCAAATGCATATGACGTGTGGGTGACGAAGGGTACTCATGCATAAGCATTACAACATGTCCATGCATCAATACTTCCCATAACTTGTGTATATACTTGGTTGTTTTGCTTCTTACATGTTTGAGTTGAAAATTTTTGTTTGAGAGCTTTACGTAAATTTTTTTTTGTTTTGATCAACATTTTTTTTTCTTGTGTCAAAAAATTCAAAAACACATAAAAAGTAGAAAATCTAAAAAGTTTGATCGACTTTGTTGAGTTTTGTCTTAAAACATATTTTGCCTTGTACCTTTGTACTAATGGCTTTGTGCATCTACGAGCTTAGCTTGTTCCCTTTGCACTCATATCATTGTGGGAGAAATTCTAAAATCTATGTGACTGTTGTAAATAGATCTTCAACCTTGTCATGAATGATTAGTGAATGGTTTTATTGATCTTGAGACAAGCATAGACTCATGCCTATATATCATCCCACTCTTTATTTTTTTTTGCTTAAAAGAGCTCTCTAAATGTAAATCTCCAAATGAAAAGAGATATAGAGCTGCAAAAGCTTGTCGCACATACTAGTATTTGACTAGGAAAAAGGAAAAGCGACCAAAATAAAATGTATGATGCCCAAAAAGTTAAAGGCTAACTCATCAATTGAAATATCCAAAATTTCAGGCATCTATTTCACAATGAGATTCTTTATTCAAAAAGTGCAAATGATATGATGTATATTGGAGCCAAATGAAATGCTTCAAAGAATGTAATCAAGTTCATGTGGAAGGTTATATATGCATGTTTCTATAACTGAGATAGGTCACATTATCTAGTGCTAGTTGTATATGTCTTGATTGAATTGATCATTGAAGCTTCACATTGGAGTAAGGACTATCTCATGTTTGATATCCACACACATCACATAAGTCTATGTTCAATGAATGCCATACTCATTTGTGTGATTGTACTTGATTAAATGTGTTTTCACATGCTTAATCTTTGTTTGATCAAATACAAAAATGTTTTTTAGTGTTTTTAGTTGTCTTTAGAAAGTATTTTTTTTTTTTACAAAAATATCAAAATTTTCAAAAACTGTTTCCCCTGCTTTGGCGGCTAAGTCGCGGGTTAGCCCAGTCGCATGTCCCAGTTGCGAGCCCACTCAAAGATTTTTCGCGGCTTACTGGCGAATTAATGCCCTAGTCGCGAAAAGGACTTAGAAAATTTTTCAAAATTTGAGTTTTTATATTTTTCGCGGCTCAGTGTGGCGACTTGTTCACGGGTGAAAGGTCCAGTCGCGAGGGGTACACAAAGATTTTCGCGGCTCAACTTTCGACTATCTCGCGGGTAGACCTTCTAGTCACAAAAAACACTTAGAAAAATTTTCAAAACTTTTGGTTTTAAAGTGTTTCACGGCTTACCTTGGCGACTTGATCAAGTCGCGAAAATCGCGTGTTTTGCGTTTAAAGATTAGTTTTCAAAAACTTTTTAGTTTTCCCTCATATTTTTGTGACTGTTCATTGTTTTCCCCAATTCTTACTCTTAAACACTCCATGTCTATCTTCAAAAATCCACCATTTCTGCATATTGTCTTCTCAAATTTTCAAGAAAAAGGTATGGGTTTTCTTGTCTTCACTTCATACTTCATGATTTTGATAATATTTCCTTGAATCTGCTTGTTGTGATAATGGTATGTGTTTTGAAGGGTTCGAGCATGGGTTTGCTTAAAATGTTAGGTTTGTTTGATTGGGGTTGGTAGTTTTTGTTCCTAAATACATTTGTTATCATGTTTTTGCATCATTGTTCTTGTATTTGGTTGGAGCCTTTCATGTTTGAGAGTTTCTATACCCTTTGAGTATATGGGTTTTGGGTTTTCTCTAAATATATGTCTGGTTGTTTCAATTAATCTGAGATTGTGATTTTGTTCGACTCACAATGTTGTGTTTTTGTCTATTTATCACATCTTGTGTGGGGTTCTGTGTTACGGGTTTATCTTGCACATCTCATACTCATTCAGACATGTCTTATTGGCATTTACTCTGTCTGTTTAACTATGGTTTAACATTGTCCTTATATATTTGTTTCATATAGATTGATCTTGTTTGACTTGAGGTAGATCTGATTTGATCCTACCACCTTTAGTTATTATCTGTGCTGGGTCTGTATCCTATCTTGACACTCTGTTACTCTCTTTGTAACTAACATGTTACTAATATGAGTTCATTTCTACATATAGTGTTTGCTCTTGTTGTGGCCTCTTCTGCGTGTTTACAGATGCCTCCCACACCTTCAAAGAAGAAGACTCCTGCTAAGAAGGCTGATAAAAGGATGAAAATGGACAACAACCTGTTCAGGCCTGTCAAGCACTTTGAGAGATACAGAGATTCCTTCATGAAGGGTACCATTATCCAAGAGAGGTTTGTGGACTTAAATGACCTGAAGGATACCTTCATTCCGAAATGCTTTGAAGGTAGAGGATGGGATAAACTACTTAGTGACCTACCTACAGTGTGTGAGCCCTTAATAAGGGAATTCTATGCAAATGTGATCGTAAGGAAGGAGGAGATGAACTGCTGGATTAGAGGACATGAGTTCACTCTAGATGCACATGACATTGATGAGGTACTTGGTCTTGAGGGTTTAGAGGAATATGAGTTCATCAACTACAAAGATAGGATGTTGTCCTTAGATACTGTCCAGGCTCAGATTGGTGTTGTTAAATAAGGGAGATGTCTCAATACTAATGCCTTTCCTGCTGACATGAGGTGTTTAACCACCATAATGATGTTCAATTTGTATCCTATAAGAAAGATGACTACTCTTACTAGTTCCAGAGCTATATTCCTCATGGAGCTCAAGGAGAAAGTCATCATTGACATCAGCTCACACATATTTGACACTATTATGGACGAGACTAGAACCACTTCTAGGCCCAAGTTGGTCTTTCCTATCCTCCTTATGAGAATCTTCAGAGCAAAGGGTGTTAGAATTCCTCAAGATATCAGTCCCATGACTCCACTTTCAGCAATTAACAAACTAACCATCACAAGGATACAAAGTCGTTTTCTAGGAGATGAAGAGAAGGGTGACCAAGGAGAAGGTGATCCAATGGAGACTAAAGCAGAGGCTGTAGGACCATCTTCCACACCAAGAAGAAGAGTCAAGAGGAGCAGGGCTTCTACTTCATCTAATGCACCTCCTGATGCATTTCAGATCATCCTGGAAAGGCTTGATGGACTCAGAGAGGTTCAAATTCAGCATACTGAAAGAATGACAGCAATGCAGGATCAACTGGATGTACTTTCAGCCAAGTTTGACAGCATTCACACCAACCAGGAGCAGTGACCCTTTGGCCATTCCGGTAAAAAATGGGGAGATTTTTGTTGGCCAGCACTTGAGGGGGAGTGCTTCTTTGAGGGGGAGATTCATAATCTTTGCTGTTTTTGTTTATAGTTTTGTTACTATGGTTTGGATAATTGTTGTTTTTATTAGTTTGATACATTGTGGTATTGGGTTATATACTCATAACTCTTGAAGTTTTTTAGTACCTTTTATATTATGATGTTTATTCAATTTATTGTGTTATGTTTTTATTCTGTACCCATATTGCTTTTGTAAGCTTTTAAGGGTTTGTTTTATTGCATTTTGAAGGCTTTTATGGTTTGTACCATGTATTTGCAACACTTTGCTTATGCAGCCTTTATGTTTTTTGTTTTAGTACTTGTTAATGCTTTGCATTCTCTTAAGTACATCACTCTTGTGCCCTTGTAGGGTTGTTTCTAGATGCATATATGTTCTATGCATTGGTTGAGTGATGAACACTCTTGTGCCCTTGTAGGATTGTTCCTAGATGCATATATATTTGTATGCATTGGTTGAGTGTTGGACATGCAAATGATACTTTGCATATAAGCTTATTAGCTTGCATGTCCGGATGTTCATTCCTTATGTGAATGAGCATAGTGATCACTTTTGTATAGTGATTGCTTGTTTGGTCAAGCCATGATTTATTGCTTTATTGCTTAAGTTCATTTTTGCTTGATCATGCTTCTATTGCTCCATATGCATTTCAAGTTTTCTGCATACAATGATATTATTGTGTTGTTGTGTTTCAGGAGTTACTTGTTCATATGTTCAAGAGCTTTTCGAAATTTAGAGTTAGGTGTGAGTGGGTTTTGTTTAGCTGTTCCCAACTCACGCGTTAAGTCTAGAGTCTGTTGTAGGGTTTTGTCACAGAATAGCCAAAGGGGGAGATTGTAAGGTTGAATTTAATCAACCATCTTGTTGGCTTTATTCCGTGCCAATTTGCTTGTAATTTAAGCACTTAGTAACCCTGTATTTAGGTAAGATTATTGTAAGGGTAGTGTGTGAGAAGATGTGAAGAAAAGCTCAAGTATGTGCAAGAAGGCAGAGATTCACGGCTAGGACTCGTGGCTGACTCGCGACTAGCAAGCCACCAACTGCAAGCACATGAGATGCACACAGGGGAGTTGAAGGGTCACGCCAGCTGTCGCACTACAGGACAAAAGTCCCAGGCTAGCCAGGCCGTTATCTCGTGGCTTGAACTCGTGACTCAGACTAGTCGTGAGGCCAAGCCGCCAATCAGCCCTGTTTAGGAAAAACTAACTCTTCGCATTCCTTTCTCACCCTACTATGTATAGACCCTTATACCCACCAAATGTAGAGAGCTTCTAGAGAGAATTTTGTGAGAGAAACCCTAGGGAAGAACAAGATTGATTCATCCACAATCTTTATCTTAGAGACTCTTCACATTCCTCTACTCTCTTCCTCTCCATTGTTACATTCTTGAGAGGTCTTTAGCCAAATCCTTTTCTCACCATACCCATATCCATGAGAAGGTTTATTTGGTGCTATTGGGAAGCAGTTAAAAAGGAACCAATTCACATTGGTTGATGCTATGGTTTAGTAGTGGAATCTGGAAAGCTAAAGAAGAAATAGGTTCGGCGTAACCTCGTTGGAGCAAGAAGCTTGTAGGGCTTAGGTACTTGGGTAGATTAGGCTTGGAGGGTCTTCTGCTGTTCATGTATCCCAACTACATTCTTTAGTGGATTATTTACCGCTTAGAGGGCAGCGGAGAGGTTTTACGCTGAGGGCTTCAGTTTCCTCTTCGATAACACATCGTGTGTTGTCTGTGTGTTTGCATCTTCCTTCCTTTATCTCTGCCTTATATTTACTACTGTGGATGTGTTTATATTTGGCTTAGATTGTTTATCAATTCTGTATTTGGCTTATGTTCATGTTTCACACATTAATTGTTTGATAATAAGCTTAAATTGATAATTTGTTAATTGGGGTCTAAATGTTCAAAGGTGTTTCATACCCATATGAAGATAAATTTATGTTTGATGGTCAAGAGTGTTTGTCTCATGCGTGTCTATTTGTGCACACCTCATTGAAGGTTTTTAACTCATGCTTGTGGTATCTTAATAGTGGATGTTCTCGTCATATGACAGGAGATAAATCTCTGTTTAAGACTCTTAAAGAGAAAACCTATGATTATGTGACATTTGGTGATGGGAGTCATGCCCAAGTTCTCAGCAAAGGGACTATTGAAATACCTGGATTACCTCTGTTAAAAGATGTGTTATACATCAAAGGTTTGAAGGCGAATCTCTTAAGCATCACTCAAATATGTGATGAGGATTTTCTTGTCCTCTCAAAGAAGGGGTGCATAATCATCAATGAAAAAGGGATTCAAGTTTTGGAAGGAAATAGGACTACTGACAACTGCTATAGAGTAGTTCCTATAGCACCTATTTCGTGTAGAAGTGCTTGTGTAAATGTGCTAGAACTTTGGCATCACAGATTTGGGCATGTAAATTTCAAACAAGTAGCAAAAGTTTCTAAACTTGAAGCTGTTGAGGGACTTCCAAAGTTTGGAAAGGTGGAGAAGACTATATGTGGAGCATGCCAAATGGGAAAGCAAACAAAGGTGAATGTTCAATATGGGTATGAAACACCTTTGAACGTTTAGACCTCAAATTACAAATTATCAATTCAAGCTTATTATCTAAGAATTAATGTGTGGAATATGAACATAAGCTAAACACAAAATTGATAAACAATCTAAGCTAAATATAAACACAACCACAGCAGTAAATATAAGGCAAAGATAAAGGGAAGGAAGATGCAAACACATGGACAACACACGATGTGTTATCGAAGAGGAAACTGAAGCCCTCAGCGTAAAACCTCTCCGCTACCCTCTAAGCGGTAAATAATCCACTAAAGAATGTAGTTGGGATACATGAACAGTAGAAGACCCTCCAAGCCTAATCTACCCAAGTACCTAAGCCCTACAAGCTTCTTGCTCCAACGAGGTTACGCCGAACCTATTTCTTCTTTAGCTTTCCAGATTCCACTACTAAACCATAGCATCAACCAATGTGAATTGGTTCCTTTTTAACTGCTTCCCAATAGCACCAAATAAACATTCTCACAAATATGGGCATGGTGAGAAAAGGATTTGGCTAAAGACCTCTCAAGGATTTAACAATGGAAAGGAAGAGAGTAGAGAAATTTGAAGTATCTCTAAGATAAAGATTATGGATGAATCAATCTTATTTTCCTCTAGGGTTTCTCTCACAAAATTCTCTCTGGAAGCTCTCTACATTTGGTGGGTATAAGGGTCTATACATAGTGGGGTGAGAAAGGAACGCGAAGAGTCAGTTTTTCCTAAACAGGGCTGATTGGCGGCTTGGCCTCGCGACTGGTCTGAGTTGCAAGTTTAAGCCACGAGATAATGGCCTAGCCAGCCTGGGACTTTTGTCCTGTAGTGTGACAGCTAGCGTGACCCTTCACCTGCCCCGTGTGCTTCTCACGTGCTTATAGTTGGCGGCTCCCAATCGTGAGTCACCTGCAAGTCCTAGTTGTGAAACTCTGCATCTTTGCACAATCTTGAGCATTTCTTCACATCTTCTCACACACTACCCTTACAAAAATCCCAGCTAAATACAGGGTAACTAATTGCTAAAATATAGGCAAATTTGGCACGGCTTAAAGCCAACAAGATGGTTGATTAAATTCAACCTTACAATCTCCCCCTTTGCCTATTCTGTGACAAAACCCTACAACAGACTCTAGACTTAAACGTGAGTTGGGAACAGTTAATCAAAACTCACTCACACCTAACTCTAGATTCTGATAAGCTCTTAAAACATATGAACAAGTATCTCCTGAAACACAACAACACAATAATATCATTGTATGCAGAAAACTTGAAATGCATATTGAGCAAGCATAAAATGATCAAGCAAAAATGGAATAAAGTAATAGACCATGGCTTGACCAAAATAGGCAATCACTATACAATAGTGATCACAATGCTTATTCACACAAGGAATGAACATCCGGACATGGAAGCTAATAAGCTTATATGCAAAGTATCATTTGCATGTTCAATACTCAACCAATGCATACAAACATTTATGCATCTAGGAACAATCCTACAAGGGCACAAGAGTGATGTACTTAAGAAAATGCATAACATTAACAAGTACATAAGCCACAAAGCATAAAGGCTGCAACAGCATGGTACAAACCATAAAAGCCTACAAAATGCAAGGAAATAAACCCTTAAAAGCTTACAGAAGCAATATGGGTACAGAATAACCATAACAAAAACAACTAACTGAATAAACATCATAATGTGTAGAAACCATCCAAGAGTTATGAGTTTAAGCCAAGCAAAGACTAAAACCATAGTGTATCTAACTTATACTAACAATAGTTACCCAAAGCATAGTATCAATACTACAAATAAAACAACATATGATTACTAAAGATTAAACAATCTCCCCCTCAGATAAGCACTCCCCCTTAGGAGCTGCCCAAAAATTCTCCCCCTTTTTGACTGGAATGGCCAAAGGGTCATTGGTCATTGTTCGTGTAGATGCTATCAAATTTTGCTGAGAGTACATCAAGCTGATCTTGCATTGCCGTCATCCTTTCAGTATGTTGGTTTTGAACCTTTTTGAGTTCATCAATTCTCTCCAGGATGATCTGGAAAACATCATGAGGTACAGCTGAGGAAGTAGAAGCCCTGCTCCTCTTGGCTCTACTTCTTTGGTGTGGAAGTTTGTCCTGCAGCCTCAGCTTCAGTCTCCCTGGGATCACCTTCTTCTTGATTTACCCCTTCCTCATCTTCATCACCCGGAAGATGTGCTTGAGTCCTTGTGATGGTTTGCTTTTTAATGGCTGAAGGTGTAGGCATTAGACTAATATCTTGAGGAATTGGAACCCTTTTTTCTCTAAAAATCCTCATGATAAGGCTAGGAAAAACCAGCTTCGCTCATGCGGTTGTTCTTGTTTCATCCATTATCGTGTCAAATATATGGGAGCTGATGTCAATGAAGGTTTTCTCCTTAAGCTCCATGAGGAAGATAGCTCTGGCATTAGTAAGAGTAGTCATCTTTCTTATAGGATATAGATTGAATATCATGATGGTTGTCAGACACCTTATATCAATAGGAAAGGCATTGGTGTTCAGACATCTCCCTTCTTTAACTCCACCAATCCAAGCTTGAACAATGTCTAAAGACAACATCCTGTCTCTGTAATTGACAAACTCATACTCCTCTAATCCCTCAAGACCAAGAGCCTTATCAATATCATGGGCATCCAGGGTAAACTCATGTCCTCTTACCCAACAGTCTAGCTCATCTTCTCTAATCCTGACATTAGAGTAGAATTCTCTTATCAGTGGCTCACATACTGCAGGTAAATCACTTAATAGCTTATCCCAGCCTCTTCCCTCAAAGCAGTCTGGAATAAAAGTGTCCTTTAGATCCCTTAGGTCCACAAATCTTTCTTGAATGATGGTTCCCTTCGTGAAGGAACCTCTATATCTCTGAAAGTGTTGAGCTAACCTAAACAATTTAGGGTCCATTTTCAATCTCTTGTCAGCCTTTTTAGCAGGAGTTTTCTTCTTTGGAGGTGTGGGAGCCATTTGTAAAAACACAAAAAAAGCCATAAGAAGAACAAAACACAATATGTGGAAATGCACACATATTAGTAACAAGTTAGTTACAAATAGAGTGACAGAGTGCCAAGACATGATACAGATCAAGCACAATTGACAACCAAAGATGGATATATCAAATTGGGACATCATCAAAAGCAAACAAGTTCATTTTGTTTAAATCAGACAAATAAGGACAGTGAAGACCACAGTTGGACAAACAGAGTATATGCCAATAAGACATGTCTGAATGAATATGGAATGTGCAAGTTAAATCCCAAGGTAGCAGCACACTCATAACATGGTGACATTGAATTAAAGCAACGCTAACCACACAAATCAAAAACTCAACCATACAAAAAAAATCCAAACTCATATACAAAGAAAAACCAAAGCCCATATAACCAACAGGTATGAAATCAACCAAACAGCAGGGTTCAGAACCAATACTAGACCAATGAAACTCAATCATGATAACAGATATATTTAGTAACAAAAACAACCAACCCCAATCAACCAAACCCAACATTTTGATCAAACCCATATACGAAACCCTCAAATCTCAAACCAAGATCACAACTCACAGATTCAAGAACATAACATCAAAATCATGAAATCTGAAGAGAGGGAGAGAAAACCCATACCTTTTTCGTGAAGATTGAAAAGAAAATGGTGCAGAAATGGAGGTTTTTTGAAGGAGAACACGATGAGTTTCAGAGAGTGAAATGGTGAAGACAATGAACAGTCATAAAAGTACGACGGAAAAACTGAAAAGTTTATGAAAAACTGACCTTAAAACGCAAAATACGCTTTTTTTCCCGACTGGAATAAGTCGCCAGTAACCCACTAGGGTAAGCCGCGAAACACTTTGAAACCAAAAGTTTTGAAAAATTTTCCAAGTGTTTTTCGCAACTATAAGGTCTACCTGCGAGGGAGTCGCGAGCTGAGTCATGAAAATCTCTGTGTACCCCTCACAATTGGACCTTCCACCCGCAAACAAGTCGCCAAGACTGACTCGCGATCGTGCGATTGAGGCATGCGACTCAAAAGACCCGCGACTGAGTTGCCAAAACAAGGCAAAAAAAATGTTTTTGAAATTTTGACATATTTGTAAATATAAAATACTTTCCAAAAACAGCTAAAACATTTAAAAATCTTTTTGTGTTTGATCAAACAAAGATTGAGCATGTGAAAACACATTTAATCAAGTACAATTACACAAATGAATATGGCATTCATTGATCATAAACTTGTGTGTTATGTGTGGATATCAAACATGAGATAGTCCATAGTCCAATGTGAAGCTTCAATGATCAATTCAATCAAGGCATACACAACTAGCATTAGATAATGTGACCTATCTCAATTATAGAAACATGCATATATGATGTCCCACATAAACTTGATTACAATTCTTTGAAGCTTTTCATTTGGCTCCATATATCATAACATTTGCACTTTTTGAATCAAAAACATCTCATTGTGAGATAGATGCCTGAAATTTTTTATATTTGAATTGATGAATTAGCCTTTGGCTTTTTGGGCATCATACATTTTATTTTGGTTGCTTTCCCTTTTTCCTAGTCGAATACTAGTATGTGCGACAGGCTTTTGCAACTCTATATCTCTTTTCATTTGGAGATTTACATTTGGAGAGCTCTTTTAAACAAAAATAAAGAGTGGGAAGATATATAGGCATGAGTTTATGCATGTCTCAAGATCAACAAAACCATTCACTAATCATTCATGACAAGGTTGAAGATCTATTTACAACAATTACATAGATTTCAAAATTTCTCCCACAATGATATAAGTGCATAGAAAACAAGCTAAGCTTATAGATGCACAAAGCCATTAGTACAAAGGTACAAGGCAAAACATGCTTTGAGACAAGACTCAACAAAGTCGATCAAACTTTTTGGATTTTTTTTTTTTACTTTTTATGTGCTTTTCGAATTTTTGACACAGGAAAAAGTAAAGGTTAATCAAAACAAAACAGCAATGTAAAAGACATTTTAAACAAAACTCACAGGCAAAATTTTTCAAATCAAACGTGCAAAAAGCAAATAACCAAGCATATTCACAAAATATGGGAAGTATTAATGCATGCACATGTTGAAATGCTTTTGCACGAGTACCCTTCGTCACCCACACGTCATGTGCGTTTGGGGTGATATCCTTGATGGATTGGGTACGAGAGTTAGGACTTTCAAACCTTCATGTGAAGCTTTCCAAGTAATTTGTGAAGGCACCGATCATCTTCATTACGTCCATCATTTCGGAATCACTGTTCTGACTTCTCGGTTGTTCACCTCCCCAAGACTTTTTGTCATTTCTTCTTCCTCATGACCGAGGAGTGCTTGTATTGTTCAATACTCTCAACTTCTGGCAGTTGGGTTTGGTATGTCCTTGCAATCCATAATAGTGACAAACATAATTCGTTCTAGGGCCCCGTTGTGGTCTTGGGAGAGATCTTCCTCTAGCTTCAATTTTGGCTTCCAATTAATTACGGGACTTATTAAACACCTGTTGATCAGCCACCTTCTTTTTCTGTTCAGCCTTAACTTTATCAGGAATAGGCTCTTCTACAACCGTCTCTTTGGCCTTTACAAATTTCACTTCTTTGGTGACATTAGCAGATAAGCTACTCCCTCTGGTATAACCTAACCCAGACTTATTTGAGAAGTGTTTTTGAGATGAAATAACATCTTCCAACTTCTTGGAGGAGACCCTTTCTATCTTGGCTTGTGCTTGCACCACTTCTTGCTCAAGAAATCTTACTTTGGTATAAGCTTCTGATAGCTCATCATTTAGTGTCTCAATTTCACACTTTACCTACTTATATCTAGCCAAGAGACTTTCGTAGTCCTCCTCAGCTTTCTTCACCTTCTTCACAGCCGCCTTTGCCACTCTTGTATACTCTCCCGATCTTTAAAGAAGTAAGGTATAATTCTCTTGAAGACTAGCTATATTTCTATCCTCTTCAGCATCTGATTCCTCAACAATCCCTAAGGATTCATCATCGCTGTATTTTCCAAGTTCTTGTACAAGTTGATTCAGGTCCTCCGATGACTCAATATGCACAATAGCCATAAATGTAGAGTAGTTTCCTTCTCCGTCACAGCTATCCTCAGAGTCAGAATTTGATGAGTCTGAATCACTTAAGGTAGTGGCATAGGCCTTTCCCTTCGACTTCAAATAATTGGGACATTCCTTTTTGAAGTGCCCATGTCCATTACATTTGAAGCATGTAATTCCTTGTGAAGATTGGGAATCTCTACCATCTTTTCTTCTAAACTCTTTCTTCTCCTTTCCGGAATTTTGAAATTTTCCTTTGTTACCGGATTTCCCACTATTCTTGAGCTTTAAGAATTTCCGGAAGTTCTTTACAAGGTATGCCACATCTTTGTCTACTGCATCCTTATTCGTAGAGTCATGAGACACTACTCTCTCACCAATTGTTTTTAGAGCAAGTGATTTACTCTTATTCTGTGTGGGCAGGGACAACTCATACATCTGCAGAGAACTAACCAGCTCTTGAACTTTAATGTCGTCAAGATCTTTGCTCTCTTCAATGGTTGTTACTTTGGCACGGAAACTTTCTGGTAGTGACCGAAGAATCTTCCTTATTATTCTTGAGTCCTCCGTCTTTTCCCCTAAATTGAATTTACCAACAACCACTTCGTTCAACTTACTATAAAACGAATCAAACGATTCATCCTTACTCATCTTTAGCTCCTCAAAGCGAGTGGTCAACATCTGAAGTTTGGTGTCCTTCACTTTCTTAGTCCCTTCATAAGTTGCCTCTAGAATTTCCCATCCTTCCTTAGCAATGGTAATATGTAAAATCCGATGAAATTCTTCTAGAGAAACGCCATAGAAGATAGCATTCAATGCTTTGCTGTTGCATTGGCCGCTGCAAGTGCAGGCTTATCACAAGTGGACTTGGCAGCCTCCGGCCGTGTCCAACCCACTTCAACTGCATCCCATACAGCATCATCGATAGAGCAAAGAACGCCTTCATTCTGACCTTCTGAAGAGCATAGTTATTACCATCAAAGAATGGTGGCACATTCAAAGATTGAGACCTATCCATCTCAAAGGGGGTCAGGGATCACACTTAGGTATTTAAACCACAGCAAGTGTACCCACTCTGAAACCAATTGAATATTCAATATGGGTATGAAACACCCTTAAACGTTTAGACCCCAAATAACAAATTATCAATTCAAGCTTACTATCAAACAATTAATGTGCGGAATATGAACATAAGCTAAACATAGAATTGATAAATAATCTAAGCCAAATATAAACACAACCACAGCAGTAAATATAAGGCAAAGATAAAGGGAAGGAAGATGCAAACACACGGACAACACACGATGTGTTATCAAAGAGGAAACCAAAGCCCTTGGTGCAAAACCTCTCCGCCGCCCTCCAAGCGGTAAATAATCCACTAAAGAATGTAGTTGGGATATATGAACAGCTGAAGACCCTCCAAGCCTAATCTACCCAATGTACCTAAGCCCTCCAAGCTTCTTGCTCCAACGAGGTTGCACCGAACCTATTTCTTTTTTAGCTTACCGGATTCCGCTATTAACCACAGCATCAACCAATGGATATTGGTTCCTTCCTAACTACTTCCCAAAGCTCCAAATGAACCTTCTCACAAATAAGTGTATGGTGAGAAAAGGATTTGGCTAAAGACCTCTCAAGGATTTAACAATAGAGAGGAAGAGAGTAGAGGAATTTGAAGAGTCTCTAAGGTAAAGATTGTGGATGAATCAATCTTGTTTTTCTCTAAGGTTTCTCTTACAAAATTCTCTCTGGAAGCTCTCTATATTTAGTGGGTATATGGGTCTATATATAATGGGGTGAGAAAGGAATGTGAAGAGTCAGTTTTTCCCAAACAGGGTGGTTTAGCCTCGCGATTGTTCTGAGTCGCAAGTTCTAGCCGTAAGTTAACGGCCTGGCCAGCCTGGAACTTTTGTCCTGTAGTGACCCTTCACCTCCCCCGTGTGCTTCTCATGTGCCTGCAATTGGCAGCTCCCAGTCGCGAGTCACCCTCGAGTCCTAGTCGTGAAACTCTGCATCTTTGCACAATCTTGAGCATTTCTTCACATCTTCTCACACACTACCCTTGCAAGAATCCCACCTAAATATAGGGTTACTAATTGCTAAAATACAAACAAATTTGACACAGAATAAAACCAACAAGATGGTTGATTAAATTCAACCTTATAAAAGGCAAGTCATCACAAGGTGAATGTAATTGCTACGTCACGGTGTTTAGAGCTTCTTCACGTTGATCTAATGGGGCCCGCAAGAACTAAAAGTCTAGGAGGAAAGATATATATTATGGTGGTAGTTGATGATTTCTCAAGGTACTCTTGGGTGGAATTCCTTAGTGAAAAGTCGGAAGCTTGTGATAAACTGGAAAGGCTATGCAAGAGACTGCAAAATGAAAAAGGAGTTCCCATAGTTAAAATCAGAAATGATTATGGAAAGGAATTTGAGAATGCTAAATTTGAAGCTTTTTGTGAGGAGCATAGCATCAAGAAGGAATTTTTAGCTCTAAAGACTCCACAACAAAATGGTGTGGTTGAAAGAAAGAACCGGGTGATCCAAGAGATGGCAAGAGTCATGCTACTCAATAAGAACATTCCACAAAAATTTTGGGCTGAAGCTGTGAATACTTCATGTCACATTGGTAATAGAATCTATTTTCAAGCAGGGATAAAGAAGACATCGTATGAGATATGGAGAGAAAAGAAACCCAGTATTTTAGAATATTTGGGAGCAAGTGTTACATTCTAAATGACAAGGAAAATTTGGGAAAATTTGATGCAAAGAGTGATGAAGGGATATTCTTAGGATACTCCACAAGTAGCCGAGCTTATAGAGTGTACAACAAGCGTCACTAAGACGGTGATGGAGTCAATCAATGTGGTCATAGACGACACTATCAGAAAAGGAAATTGATGATGATGAAAAGGGGTTAAATCTTAAGAAGAATGAGAATGATGATGATATGTCCCTAAGTGATGATGCTGAGAAAGAATCACCATGAAAGGAGTCCACACCCCCTATATCAAGAAGAGAGACTAGATCAACACAAGAAGTCTTAAGTCCATTCACACCTCCGCAGGTTCAACCCTCAATTTCTTGTGATGAGGAACCATCAACTTCCAAGAAACCTTCGTCTAGAGTAACTTTCAATCATCCTTCAAGTAATATCATTTGTGATGTAAACAAGGGAATTTGTTTAAGAAAAGGGCCAAAGTATACTGCTAACCATGTGACATACAACTGTTATCTTGCTCAATTTGAACCCAAAAGGGTAGAAGAAGCCCTTAAAGATGAGAATTGGATAGAGTCTATGCACCAGGAGCTACATCAATTTGTGAGAAATGATGTATGGAAGTTGGTCCCAAGGCCTAAAGATACACATTTGATTAGCACCAAGTGGATTTTTAAGAACAAAATGGATGAAGATGGTGAAGTTATCCGAAACAAGTCTAGATTGGTGGCACAGGGGTACACTCAAGTGGAAGGCATAGATTTCGATGAATCGTTTGCTCCGGTAGCAAGACTAGAGTCCATTCGAATTCTTTTGTCCATAGCATGCATTATAGATTTCAAGTTGTACCAAATGGATGTGAAAAGTGCCTTCTTAAATGGTTTCCTAAATGAAGAAGTCTTTGTTGAACAACCAAAGGGGTTTCAAGATCCTCACTTTCTGAATCATGTGCTGAGATTGAAAAAAGCCTTGTATGGGCTAAAACAAGCACCAAGAACATGGTATGACCGCCTCACTAATTACTTATTGGATCGTGGGTTCAAAAGAGGCCAAGCAGATTGAACTTTGTTTGTTAAAAGAGATGAAAAATCCCTCCTTTTCGCTCAAGTGTACGTGGATGATATTGTTTTTGGATCTACAATTAATCAACTAGCTCATGAGTTTTCAGAAGAAATGTAACGGGAATTTGAAATGAGCATGGTAGGAGAGTTGAATTACTTTTTAGGGCTTCAAGTGAAACAACGGGAAGATGGAATATTTATCTCTCAAGAGAAATATGCCAAAAATCTTGTTAAAAGATTTGGCCTGGATTTTAAGAAACACACTTCTACCCTCATGAGTTCCTCATCGAAACTGAGCATGGATACAGCTGGTATTGACATTGATCTAACACTTTATCGAAGCATGATTGGCAGTCTTCTCTATCTCACAGTAAGTAGGCCAGATATTGCATTCAGTGTCAGGGTATGTGCGCGATTTCAAGCTGCCCCGAAATAGTCCCACTTAACAGCAGCTAAGTGAATCATTTGCTATGTCAATGGCATGTCTAAATATGGGATTTGGTATTCAAAAGATTCGAATGAGTGTTTGGCTATATATTCAGATGCAAACTGGGCTGGATGCATTGATGATAGGAAAAGTACTTCTGGTGGTTGCTTCTACCTTGGAAATAACTTGGTCTCATGGATGAATAAAAAGCAAAATTTAGTCTCCCTTTCAATAGCTGAAGCTGAATATATTGCAGCAGGAAGTTGTTGTGCGCAATTGTTATGGATAAGAAAGCTATTACATGACTATGGAATTTCTCAAGACACCATGTGTGTGTTCCGTCATAACACCAGTGCCATAAATTTATCGAAGAATCCAGTTTAGCACTCCAAATCAAAGCATATTGAGATTCGATATCACTTCATTCGACGCTTGGTAGAGGACAAAATTGTGCGTCTGGAGTTCATCAATACAGAAAATCAAAAGGCCGACATATTCACTAAACCTCTTGATGGCCCAAGTTTTGAATCCTTACGTAAGACCATTGGTGTCGATATCATTCCCTAAACTCTATCTTTCATATGTGCTTTTTGTAGTATGTTCTGCATTTTGTTTGTTTTAGCATTCCTTCATATGATTTCTTTTGTTGTTTTTGATAAACTTTTTGCTGCTTTTGTGTCAAAAAATCCAAAAACACATAAAAAGTAGAAAATCCATAAAATTTGATCAACTTTGTTGAGTTTTGTCTCAAAGCATGTTTTGCCTTGTACCTTTGTACTAATGGCTTTGTGCATCTACGAGCTTAGCTTGTTTCCTATGCACGCATATCATTGTGGGAGAAATTTTGAAATCTATGTGATTGTTATTAATAGATCTTCAACCTTGTCATGAATGATTAGTGAATGGTCTTATTGATCTTGAGACATACATAGACTTATGCCTATATATCTTCCCACTCTTTATTTTTTTTGTTTTTGCTTAAAAGAGCTCTCCAAATGTAAATCTCCAAATGAAAAGAGATATAGAGCTTCAAAAGCTTGTCGTACATACTAGTATTCGACTAGAAAAATAGGGAAAGCGACCAGAATAAAATATATGATGCCCAAATAGCCAAAGGCTACCTCATCAATTGAAATATAAAAAATTTCAGGCATCGATCTCACAATTAGATGTTATGATTCAAAAAGTGCAAACGATATGATGTATATGGAGCCAAATGAAAAGCTTCAAAGAATTGTAATCAAGTTTATGTGGGAGGTCATATATGCATACTTCTATAATTGAGATAGGTCACATTATCTAGTGCTAGTTGTGAATGCCTTGATTGAATTGATCATTGAAGCTTCACATTAGACTAAAGACTATCTCATTTTTGATATCCACACACAACACACAAGTCTATGTTCAATGAATATCATATTCATTTGTGTGATTGTACTTGATTAAATGTGTTTTCACATGCTCAATCTTTGTTGATCAAACACAAAAAGATTTTAAAGTGTTTATAGTTGTTTTTGGAAAGTATTTTGTTTTAACAAAAATGTCAAAATTTCAAAAACAATTTTGCCCTGTATTGGTGACTCAGTCACGGGTCAATCCAGTCGCATGCCTCAGTCACATGCTCGCAAGTCAGTTTTTGCGACTTGTTTGCGGGTGGAAGGTCCAGTCGTGAGGGGTACACAGAGATTTTCGCAGCTCAGCTCGTGACTCCCTTGCGGGTAGACCTTCCAATCGCGAAAAACACTTAGAAAATTTTCAAGAGTCTTGTTCTCACAGTGTTTCACAGCTTACCCTGGCGACTGACTGTCGACTTAACCTAGTCGCGAAAAATGCGTGTTTTGCGTTTCAAAGTCTTTTTTTTAAAACTTTTTCAGTTTTCCCTTGTACTTTTATGACTGTTCACTGTCTTCCCCATTTCTATATCTGAAACACTCCGTGTCTCTTTTCGAAAATCAACCATTTTTGCATCATTTCTGCTCTAATCTTTAAGAAAAAGGTATGGGTTTTCCTATTTTCTTGGATCTGTGTGTTGTGTTGTTGTTTTGAGTTTTGAGTGGATCTATGCTGTTGATATATCTCCTTTTCAAATATGGGTTTTTGTTTGTGTGGTGATATTGTTCGAGATCTTTGGGTTTATTCTGTTTTACTCCTTTTTGTTAGTTCATTGTGTTATTCTTAACACCCACACACCCATTGTCTTGTTTGGACCCAAAATCCCAAATTCTTAGGGTTTTTCCAAATGCTCATGCTTTGATTCTAACTCTATGCTAATATTGTTTGGTATTTTTCTGTTAGGTGTTTCCTTTTCTTTGATAATCCATGATGCAGAGTGGATATGTCTCCATTCAAGAGAGCAGCTGTGAAAGGGGGAAACAGCAAAGGGAAGGAACCTGTCATTGATGTCGATGATCCCTTACCTCGCACAAAGAGGACCCGTTCACCATCAGGTGCATTCGACCCAAACAAGTACAGATCCTATGCTGCCTTTCAGACTCATGAGAATTATTTCAAAGATGCTACACCATTGATTGAAAGGGCTGTTGATCAACCTTCTTTGTTTGCCACCGACATTCCTAAATGGTTTGCTTACAAAGATTAGAATTACCTTCTCTCTGACCTTGATGATGCTTATGAGAATTTGGTCAAAGAATTTTATGCAAATGCAATTGTTGAAGGTGATGAACTTAAGTGCCAGGTTAGGAGAAAAAGTTTCTCTGTCTCTCTCGCATACCTGGCAGAGATTCTACATATTAATCGACTGATACTTGGAAATCCACCAGTGTATGACGATCTGTGTCTGGATGAGGACTTACTTCGGGACGCCCTTGGCAAAGACTTGGAATTCTCACAGAATGGGAACTCAGTCAGTGTTTTATCTCTTCCTCCGAAATTGAGGGTGCTCACAATCATCATGTTTAACAACTTGTACCCCCTATCCAGCACCGGGTACATGAACTTCAGTCGTGCTTTGTTTCTTCATGATCTGATCTTTGATGTTGAGATTGACATCTGTGCATATATCTTTCATGCTCTGTGCAAAACGGTTTAGCAAACTAAGTCTCGGATATGTATTCTATTCTGTTATCTTATCTCTAGGATTTTGAAGCTCAAAAGGATCCATCCATCTGAAGATGATACCCCCTGCACAAAACCCAGTCCAATCAACATGTGTATGTTCAATGCAAGCATTGGCCATAGTAAGAAGGGAATCAAAACTGAAGCTTCAGCATCTCACAGTGGTTCGTGCTCCAGCTCATCCTCCTTCGACGAGAAGCTAGACAACATTACGGCATCTGTCCATGAATTGAGCACCAAAGTGTCTGGACTCACATCCATTTTGCACCATCATAACATTCGGTGGGACATGAAGTTCACCTCTCGCCAAACTCAATTGGATCAGATTTAACGACAGCTAGAAGAAGATGATAACTAGCTATTCCATGACAAAAAGGGGGAGAAGATCTGAGTAAAATGATAGGGGGAGAAAGAGCAAAATCAAAGGGGGAGCTTTATATTTTGTTATGTTGCACTTTTGTGTCATATTAGGTCTATCTCAAAACTTATGATGTTATTTTGTTAACAGTTTGTGTATGGTCTTCTGTACCCATGTTGCTTCTGTAAGCTTTTAAGGGTTTGTTTCCTTGCATTTGTAGGTTTTTATGGTTTGTACCATGCTTATGCAGCCTTAATGCTTTGTGGCTTAAGTACTTGATGTTAAATGCCGTGCATTTTTCTTCAGTGCTTCACTCTTGTGCCTTTGTAGGTTTGTTCCTAGATGCATATATGTTTGTATGTATTGGTTGAGTGTTGGACATGCAAATAATACTTTGCATATAAGCTTATTAGCTTGCATGTTCGAATGTTCATTCCTTGTGTGAATGAGCATTGTGATCACTATTGCATAATGATTGCATCTTTTGGTCAAGCCATGATTTATTACTTTACTGCTTAAGTCGATTTTTGTTTGATCATATTATGCTTGCTCCATATGCATTTCAAGTTTTTCTACATACAATGATATTGTTGTGTTGTTGTGTTTCACAAAATACTTGTTCATATGTTTCAAGAGTTTATCAAAATCTAGAGTTAGGTGTGAGTGAGTTTTGCTCAACTGTTCCCAACTCACGCGTTAAGTCTAGAGTCTGTTATAGGGTTTTGTCACGGAATGGCCAAAGGGGGAAATTGTAAGGTTAAATTTAATCAACCATCTTGTTGGCTTTTGTCCGTGCCAAATTTGTTTGTATTTTAGCATTTAGTAACTCTGTATTTAGGTGGGATTATTGTAAGGGTAGTATGTGAGAGAGTGTGAAGAAATATTCCTCAATGTGCAAAGAAGCAGGGACTTGCGACTGGAACTCGCGAGTGCAAGACATTAGATGAGAGCCATGTGCCAAGCATGCAGGAAGCTGAAGCGTTATGCTAGCTGGTGCAGTACAGGACAAAAGTCTCAGGCTGGCCAGGCAGTTAACTCACAGCTAGAACTCGCGACTCAGACCAATCGTGAGGCCAAGCCGCCAATCAATCCTGTTTGGGAAAAACTATCTCTTCGTATTCCAAACATTCATTACTATATATAGACCCTTATACTCACCAACAGGGAGAGCTTCCAGAGAGAATTTTGTGAGAGAAACCCTAGAGGAAAACAAGATTGATTCATCCACAATCTTTACCTTAGAGACTCTTTAAATTCCTCTACTCTCTTCCTCTCCATTGACACATCCTTGAAAGGTTCTTAACCAAATCATTTTATCACCATACCCATATCCGTGAGAAGGTTCATTTGGTGCTTTTGGGAAGCAGTTAGGAAGGAACCAATGTCTATTGGTTGATGCTATGGTTTATAGCGGAATCTGGTAAGCTAAAGAAGAAATAGGTTCGGCGCAATCTCGTTGGAGCAAGAGGCTTGGAGGGTCTTCTGCTATTCATGTATCCCAACTACATTCTTTAGTAGATTGTTTACCATTTAGAGGGCGGCGGAGAGGTTTTACGCCGAGGGCTTCAATTTCCTCTTCGATAACACATCATTTGTTGTCTGTGTGTTTACATCTTCCTGATAGAATTTAAAGATGAACGCAATGGAAAAATAAATTTATAATGGATCTACTTCATTCGCAATTGATAACATGCACTATATAAATTTTAGAATTCAAGAACAAGAGAGTCTACCTTGGTGTGGAGAGTTTCAAAACAAAGATTGTAAGTACTTGGGAATACTTTTAATCTTCACTCCAATTCCACTAACGCCCAAGATGTGTGGTCTTTCAATCAGTGTCTATGAGTTTGTTCAAGGGAGAATGAGAGAGTGTCCTACACTCACATACACCATTTCATGTTCATAAGAAAAATCTGTGGGTTTCTCCCCTTACAACTGATTATCTAATCGGGATGGCCTTTTAGGCCTTTCCAATTAGGCTTAAGTATGTGGCTTGGAGTGGGATTAAAAGGGACCAATAAGATATTAGCTCCAATGGGCCTTGGGCTTTTCTGTCAACTCTTGACAAATCCAAAGTTATCATTAACTATATTTAATACCACTATATAAATATAGTTGCACTCTAGGCCTTATCTATAAATTATATCTCAAGACTTTATTGTACATGCAACCCCTTTATAAAATATTCGTAGTAATACAAAGTCATAAATGTAGACTGCTACTTTATAAACTACTACATCTTAATCCTTCAGTACCCGGTTTAATCCTTTAAGTTGTTCATCATATATTTATGAAATCTAATTTCATAAATATATACTTTAGTAACTACTTACTAAAGTGGTTAGGCCTAACTCTCTGAATAACAAACCCATTAAACTTATCTTAAGGGAATATTTTATATCTCCATTAAGAGACTATGAATTCCATCTTGAGAATATATGTTCCATAAACACTAAATGTGACTACCCAACATACCGAGGTTTTGACCGTTACTTTAGATCTCACTCTCGATATATCAAAGCAACCTACACCTTATGATCAGGTCCATCAATCTCTTAGGATTAAGAGTTCATGCAAATATAAGTCGTGAGATTTATTATTCATTTGACAGTCTTTAAGAGAATAATAAATCTCACAGCGGTCCAGTTAAATATGTCTTAACTCTTAAAACATATTAACACATCAACTAGAAGTCTCCACTTTCATGATCAAGACAAATCATCGTAGTTGATATGTTATAGTCTTTGTAGATGAAATGCCCAATTTCATCACCGACTACGAACTATAATTCTGAGTTTACAAAGAACTTGTGATTTATATCTTCTGTGACTTTTCACATAAATCACATACTATGCATCTTATGGACTATATGATAATGTCCGAATATTCATGTTATCATTATTTCAGATAATAGTAAAACAACTTTATTAAACACAATATTAAGTCATACATAATGCCATACACAATGTTACACTTAATATTATACATAGCATCGTATAATAGGATTTAAGGGCACTAATCCTAACAATCTCCCACTTGCCCTATAGACTATTGTGCACTAATCTAACTCTCATTCCCTCCAAATGTGACTCGAAAGTCCTTTGAGGCAAGGCTTTGGTAAATAGATCTGCTAGATTATTTGCACTTTCAATCTTTGCTACCACCACATCTCCACGAGCAACAATATCTCGAATGATATGGTACTTCCTCTCAATGTGCTTTCCTTTCTTGTGATTCCTTGGATCTTTAGATTGTGTAACTGCTCTACTATTGTCACAAAACAATGTGATTGGAACTTGCTATATTCTTATTACACCAAGGTTAGAAAGGAATTTCTTAAGCCATACAGCTTCTTTTGCTGCCTCACAAGCAGCAACGTACTCAGCTTCCATGGTGGAGTTTGCAATACAAGATTGCTTAATACTCCGCCAACTAATGGCTCCACCTCCCAAGATGAAAACACATCCTGAAGTGGATTTTTTGAAATCTAGATCCGATTGAAAGTCTGAATTTGTATAGTCAATGGGAATCAAATCATCACACCGGTAAACAAGCATATATTCTCTCGTTCTCCTTAGATACTTGAGAATATGCTTTACAACTTGCCAATGTTTTGGTCCTGGATTGGATTGATATCGACTGACCATGCCAACTGAATAATAGATATCTAGTGTAGTACAAAGCATGACATACATGAGACTTCCTACTGCAGAAGCATAAGGAACTTGTCTCATCATATCTTCTTCCTTTTGAGTTTTAGGTCTTTGGTCATCAGATAAAGGAACTCCATGTCTGAAAGGAAGCAATCCTTTCTTGGAGTTTTGCATGCTAAACCATTCTAGAACCTTATCTATATATCCAGCTTGTGATAAACCTAACATCTTATTCTTGCGATCTCGCCAAATCTTGATACCTAGAATAAAGTTAGCCTCACCCAAGTCTTTCATATCAAATTGGCTTGACAACCAAACCTTTACTAATGACATTACTCCTACATCATTGCCAATGAGTAGAATATCATCAACATAAAGTACTAGAAACATTACTACTTTATCTCGACGTCTTTTGTACACACATGGTTCATCAAGATTTTGTTCAAAACCAAATGACTTGATTGCTTGATCAAATCTAATGTTGCATGACCTAGATGCTTGCTTAAGTCCATAAATGGACCTTTTCAACTTACATACCATATGCTCTTGGTTTTTTGCTATGAAACCTTCCGGTTGCATCATATAGATTTCCTCTTCAAGATTGCCATTAGGAAATGCAGTCTTGACATCCATTTGCCAAATCTCATAATCAAAATGAGCAGCAATGGATAAAAGAATTCTGATAGATTTAAGCATTGCTAGGAGAGAAGGTTTCATCATAATCAATACCTTCTTTTTGTGTATATCCTTTCGTCACTAGCCTTGCTTTAAAGGTTTCAACCTTTCCATTTATCCCTCTCTTTCTCTTGTAAACCCATTTGCAACCAACAGGTTTAATGCCGTTAGGCGCCTTTACAAGATCCTAAACTTGATTGAAATACATGGAATCTAATTCAGATTTCATAGCTTGGACCCAATGATGTGCATCTATATCATTCATTGCTTCATCATATGTGTAGGGATCCGATTCAACCTCTTCTGAGATAACTTCATAAGTTTCTCCCAAACCTATGAATCTTATAGGAGGCTGAACAATTCTCCCACTACGACGAGGCACCTGAGTACTAGACATGTCATGAGTAGCATCTTGTGGTATATCTAATACAACCACATCATCCCTAGTTTCATCTATTGGTTGTTCATTTACAGGTTCATTCATTTCAGCCAACACAACTCTACGTCTAGGAGTAAAATTATTCATATAGTCATTTTCCAAGAATTTAGCATTTGTACTAACAAAAACTTTGTTAACTTTACGACTATAGAATAAATAACCCCTAGTTTCCTTTGGATAACCTATAAGCAAACACACTTCTGATTTTGGTTCCAATTTATCAGGCTTCCCTTTTAAAACATGTGTAGGACAACCCCAAATATAGAGATATTTCATACTAGGCTTATGCCCACTCCACAATTCCATAGGTGTTTTGGGAACAGATTTTGATGGAACTAAATTCAAAAGATGTATTGCTGTATTTAAGACATAACCCCAAAAAGAAATCGGTAAAGTTGAGTAACTCATCATGGACCTAACCATTTCTAAAAAAGTGCTATTCCTTCTTTCTGCTACACCATTCTGTTGGGGAGTTCCAGGTGCAGCCAATTGAGATAAAATCTCATTTTCAGTTAAGTAATCCTTGAAATCCCCAAGAAGGTATTCGCCATCACGATCAGATCGAATGGTTTTTATGCGTTTACCTAATTGATTCTCAACTTCAGTCCTAAACTCTTTGAACTTTTCAAAGGCTTCGAACTTCCGTTTCATTAGGTACACATAACCATATCTTGAGTAATCATCGGTAAAAGTGATGAAATACTCATAACCTCATTTTGCTTGGGTTGACATAGGATCACATACATCTGAGTGCACTAGCTCTAGCAAATCTTGGGCTCTTCTACCTTTTGCATTAAAAGGTCGTTTGGTCATTTTACCTTCTGTTGGGTTCTAAGAAATTAGGAATTAATGTATTAGAACTTCAATTTGTATTTTGTTGGCAAACCATGATCAAAACATTTAGTCTAGGTTTAGGCTTGCTCAAAGTATGTTTATTTGTAAAATTGGAATCGAGTGATTACAGAATTTATTGGACTAAATCTATAAGTCTCGATCGATCGAAAATTAGACTCGATCGATCGAACCACGTACAGATTTATTTTTCTGCAGAGTTCCAGTTCAGCCCAAACTCTATTTAAACGTCTTAGGGTTCAAGTAAAACACTTCTATATATAAGGAAAACCCTAGAACGTTTTTTGAGACTTTTGGAGAGAGAGATTAGAGTGCCTCTTGTGCCTCCTTTTATTTTTAGGGTTTTGTATCCAAACCTCTCTAAGTCTTTGTTGCTCATATTTGCTGTTTATGTGAATCTCTTGTGAGATCTTCGAGGAGCTTTCCTTCACATAAACTTAGGGTTTTCAAGGTAGAGATATTATCTACATCTTGATGATCAACAAGGTTGCAACCATTGGAACTTAAAGATAAACAAGCTGGGAGCTTGTAGTTGATTGAGGAATTCAAGAAAGAAGTAGTCCGTGGATTCGGAGCCTGCAAGTGGTCGTGTCAGGAAGTTTTACTGGTGGGTAGCATTAGGAAGTCAAGCGGGGAGTTTGTAAGTCCTTTTGTAAGAACTTCAATTCTTTCATAGTAAATTTTGTTTTGCCTTGAGGATCGGTGGGTAAAATCCTCCCCAGGTTTTTACCGTGTGGTTTCCTGGGTGATCATATCATTGTGTTATTTATTATTCCGCTGCTTTATTATTTTGATATGATTAGTTGATTGCTTTAACCTAGAATTGCTTAATTTGACTAAGTAACAACTTGGCTAATTAACTAGGCTACACAATCTGGTTGTGTTAAGGGGTCTAAATTTCCAACACCTTCCAAACAAGATTCACAAATTGGAAATTCATCAAAGTCCATGGGCTCTAAATGTCCATCTTTGATCAGTCTTTGAATCCTATTTGAATTAATATGACCCAAACGCAAGTGCCAAAGATATGCATCACTAGTAGAAGGAAACTTTCTTTTTAATGATTTTACATAAGAGTCATTATCTAATTTAGAAATATATAATTCATGCTTATCAAAGGTTAAAATATAAAGACCATCCACAATATTGCCAGAACAGATAAACACTTTAGTCTTCTTTATTACAACATTGTCTTTAAGGATAACACAATATCCATGTTTACCTACGTAAGTAGCAGAAATTAAATTCCTATGAACATTAGGTACATATAAATAGTCTTCTAATATTAGAACTCTAGATTCAAAACATAAATTATAAACACCAACAGCTACAACTGAAATCCTGCTCCCATCAGCCAAAGTAAAAAAATTACTCCCCTTCTTTAAGTTTTCTGGTCTCTTGGAACCCCTGCAAGGAATTGCAGATATGATTAGTACAACCTGAATCCACACACCAGGAATCCGTGGGATTCTATACCAAACATATTTCAAGAAGGAATGTATTATTCATACCTTTATTCTTGGCAGCCTTAAATATTGGACAATTCCTCTTCCAATGTCCTTTCTCACCACAATGGAAACACTTTCCTTTGATTTTCTTTCCTTTATCAGCAACCCCTAAGGCAATTTGTTTACCCTCTTGCTTGGTGAAGTCCTTCTTCTTCTTCTTCTTCTTCTTACCCTTGCCTTTCGACTTAGGTTGAGAAGTAGAAGCTTCACCAACATTGGCTTCAACATTGGAAGTACCAAGGATGCCTTCCGCCGCTACCAACTCATTCATTAATTCAGACAATGTATAAATCTTTTTGTTCATATTATAGTTAAGTTTGAATTCCTTGAATGATTTTGGTAGTGACTGGAGTATCATATCCACTTAGGATTCTCCATCTATATCGGCACCTAAAACTTCCAATGTATTCAAATTAGAGATCATTGTAAGACAATGCTCTCTCACTGAACTACCCTCAGCCATGTTGGTATTATAAATTTGCCTCATGGTCTCTTGCCTTGTAGAACGGCCTTGCTCATCAAACATCTCCTTCAAACTTAGCATGATGAACATTTGAAATAGATGCTAGGATGTAGCACCTAGCCATTTCATTAGATTTCTGCCAACGATTATATCGTTGTTTTTCCTCAAGAGGAGCATCTAATGAAGGAAAGCTAGGACATGGTTTAGTAAGCACATATTTATGCTCTTCAACAGTGAGAGCTATGTCCAAATTTCTTTTCCAGTCAACACAGTTGGATCCAGTCAGTTTGTTTTGATTAAGAATAGTTCCAAGTGGGCTAAATGATGCCATGTTCAAATCTGAAAACAATAAACTTGAATATAATAAGTAAATTGGACATTATCTATTTAGCATATGAACATAGAGTATGGAACCTTAATAAAACCATAATATAATATATGCAATGACAACCCAATCCCGCAATTAATATTCCTCGGAAGCGAGGTCATATCAATCACTATGATCAGGCGAAAATTATTCTCATTATTAATACTATCATGGTAACTCTTACCAAACAAAAAAAATTTGCCGCTATTCCTTTAGCCTCTAAGTAATAATGGCATAGCTCCGAAGGGAGGTTAACATTACACTTAGTCTATTGTACACCATTGCCTAGAATCAATGTGAATCACCAAGTAACTCCACAGAAGTGTGGTCGTTCTCAATGTAAAAACATAATTCATTTATCATTAAGAAGTTTAACCTATAGTGCCATGAATTAAACACCCTCTGAAGGGAGCAAGGCATATACGCCAAGGCAAGGTGCTTAATCACACTACTATAAACCGACAATGGAGGCTATGAGATCCAACCCTTGTATCTCTCTCCCACTAGATATTTTAAAGTAAAGGTTTTTAATTTTAAAACATGCATAATCTAATTACACTTAGTCTTACTCTTTTTACATGTGAAAACAATTAGAAAAAATTCTGATTTTCCTTCTTTTGATCGATCGAAAGTGCCCCTCGATCAATCGAAAAAATTAAGAAATTCTAACTTGATCATTTGACTCCTTCGATTGATACTTCATCACCTCTCGATCGATCAAAAAACAAATTCGATCGATCGACTAGCAATCGAAAATCAATCGATCTAAAAAGTCTAATCACTGTCTCATTCGATCAATCAAAAGTGATTTTTGATCGATCGAAAATCACGAAATTCGAATTTCTAGAATTTTCCTAAGGCAATTTTCTTCATTTTTCATGAACAACCATTCAACATATGAACATTACAGACAGAGATTGATGCCAAAATTGAATTTTATTGATGCTATAGCCTTAAGATTCAAATTAACGTACTTAAATTTAAATTTAAACAACAGCATAACATCAATTTCAGTTTTCATCAAATCATAGTTTCAACAACATTCAGAAAATTAAAAATATAATCTTCTAACAATATGAAACTATCATCTCTAATTCTAAAACTCATAAAACATGTTATACAATTCGAAATTGAAAACCTGGCTCTGATACCATTTGATGGAATTTAAAGATGAACGCAGCAGAAAAATAAATTTATAACAGATCTACTTCATTTGCAATTGATAACATGCACTATGTAAATTTTAGAATTCAAGAATAAGAGAGTGTACCTTGGTATGGAGAATTTCAAAACAAAGATTGGAAGCACTTGGGAATACTTTTAATCTTCACTCCAATTCCACTAACGCCCAAGATGTGTGGTCTCTCAATTAGTTTCTATGAGTTTGTTCAAGGGAGAATGAGAGAATGTCCTACACTCACATACACCATTTCATGTTCATAAAAAAGTCTGTATGTTTCTCCCCTTACAACTGATTATCTAATCGGGCTAGCCTTTTGGGCCTTTCCAATTGGGCTTAAGTATGTGGCTTGGAGTAGGACCAAATGGGACCAATAAGACACTAGCTTCAATGGGCCTTGGGCTTTTTTGTCAAGTCTTGACAAGTCCAAAGTTACCATTAACTATATTTAATACCACTATATAAATATAGTTGCACTCTAGGCCTTATCAATAAATTATATCCCAAGACTTTATTGTACATGCAACTCCTTTATAAAATATTTGTAGTTATACAAAGTCCTAAATGTAGACTACCACTTTGTAAATTATTACATCTTAATCCTTGAGTATCTGGTTCTCTTGATCTGCTGTGTCTAGCTTGGTCTGGTTGTAGCTAGAGAAGGCATCCATGAAGCTCAGCAACTGGAGCCAGGTGGTAGAGTCTACTAGGAAGTCGACCCTTAGGAGGGGTAACTATTCTTAGGGCACGTTTTGTTTAGATCTGTGAAGTGCACGGACATCCTCCACTTCCCATTGGCTTTTTTGACCATCACTACGTTAGCCAGCCATTCTAGGTAGTAAACTTCTCTGACAAAGTCTGCTTCTTGCAACTTACGAACTTCTTCTGCTATAGCTTGGTCTCGCTCTTGGGCGAACACTCACTTCTTTTGGCGAATTGGTGGAAAATCGAGCGACGCATTTAATTTGTGCACTATGACAGAGGGATCGATCCCAAGCATGTCTTCATGACTCCAGGCGAAGACATCCTGATTCTCTTGGAGAAAAGTTGTAAGCACCTGGCAAACTGGCGAGCTGGCAAGGGTGCAGTGCCGATCCTAGTTATTCGTTTTGATCGAGACTCGTCAAGAAGTATCTTTTCAAGTTTTTCAACGAGCTTCGCCACTGTCTGATGTTCTTCTATGTTCATGGCTTGGAGATGGTCATCCATTTCCAATATAGCTATATAGCACTCGTGTGCAGCCACCTGATCTCCACGTAGTTCTCCTACCCCATAATCGGTAGGGAATTTGATCATTAAATTGTAGGTCAAGGTTACAGCCTTTCACGAATTGAGGGTAGGTCGTCCTATGATGGCATTGTAAGTGGACGAGCAGTCGACCACAAGGAATGTTACATTCTTAGTGATCTGCTAGGGGTAGTCGCCAACCGTTATGGACAATGTGACTACACCAAGGGGGAATACCCTGTTCCTCCAAAACCAATGAATGGAGCGTTCGCCGCAACCAGTTGCTCTTTGTCAATCGTCATCTGCAAGAAATCCGGGTAGTAAAAGATGTCAGCTGAGCTGCCATTGTCAACCAAGACCCGGTGTGTGTTGTAGTCCCCTACCCAGATGCTAACGATAAGTGCATGGTCTTGCGAGTGGTGGAGACGTCATGCATCTTCTTCTGAGAATTTGATAATGGGATTGTCGATCCATACCATCTTGGGGACGAAGCAAAATCCGATTTTGATTCTAATTGAATTTTCTCTGAACTTTGATTTAAAAATGCAATATATATATATATATTACTTAGTTATTAATGGACCATACATAGTCATGATATATTTCGTAAATTACTTATAAATTTGAATTTTTTTAGTTATAAAAAAAGCCCATATATATAAAATCATTCAAACTTCTCCACGGCTAATTTTATATATAGAGTTAGATATATTATTAGGTCTTTTATTTATTTATATTAGACTTCTTGTTTTCTACACTAAATTAACTCATTTGGCACAAAAAAAAAAAAAAAATTTAAATTAAATGGGACACGTGGCGCAAAATTAAACTATAATTGAAATCCAATTTTTAAACTAAATTAACTTACTTGGCACAAAAATTTAAAAATTTAGATTAGATGGGACATGTAGCGTAAAATTAAACTATAATTGAATTCTAATTAGATTTTCTTTTAGATTTGCCTAATAATATATATATATATATATATATAAATATATAGATGAGTGTTCTCTGTTAGATTATGTAATGCTAAAATTCTACATGCACTAAAAAAAAAAAAAATTACTAAAAATCTACCACTTTAGCATTTCATTAGTACATATAAGATTCAAATTAAATGGAAGTTTATGAAAGGACAAAATTGAAATGTTACCAAAAGTTTAAAGACAAAGAAATGAATTTTGACAATTTAGGGATGAAAAATAATAATAATAATAAGGTGCAAAAATAAGGTTTTCCTTTTGAAGAAGCAATACTATGGAAGATTGTAATTACCAATTATTTGGTGCCATGTGTCCTGATTTAAAAAAAAAAAAAAAAAGTGCTCTATGTTATATTCTTTAATGCTATAAATATACATGCACTAAAAAAATACCAAAAATCTAGCACCTCAATATTTTTGTTAGTACATGTGAGATAAAATTTAACGGAATGTTGAGGAAGGACAAAAAATTGAAATGCCTTCAAAAGTTTAAAGATGAAAAATTAAATTTTGAAAGTTTGGGAATGATAAAAAAAAAATAAAAAAAAAATAAAAAAAAAACTTCGTACGAAGTTCAAGAATGGAAACAATTTTAGCTAACTAATTAATGTCTTGATTTAATAATAAATAGCAATTTTTATGAATCAATTATCAAATCTATCAAAAAATAAATAGATTTTCTTTCTTAAAAAACAAATTTTGTGTATATTGTTTAGGAATGAGAACAAGTTTTATCTAACCAATTACTATCTTGATTTCTTTCTAAAAAAAATTACTTTCTTGATTTGATAATAAATAGTAGTTATTATGAATCAATTATCGAATATATATTAAAAAAAGGAAATATATTTATTTATTATAAAACAAACTTTGTGCAAAGTTTAAGAATGAAAACAAATTTTAGCCAACTAACTAGGGTCTTGATTAGATAGTAAATAACAATTATTATGAATCAATTATCAAATTTAAAATGAATAAATAAAAAGAAATACATTTATTTATTATAAAAAAAATTTCATGCAAAGTTTAGGAATGAACACAAATTTTAGCTAACAAATTAGTGTATTGGTTTGATAATAAATAATGATCATTATGAATTAATATATTTATTTTTTAGGATTAATTGTAATCCATCCAAAAAAAGAAATATATTCTTTTTTTTTTTTCCTTTTTTTTGTGTGGATAAATTTGATAGTTACAACTATAAGTGAAATTTGAACCCTGGATTCTCAAACGGAAACACCATAAAATACAAGCTATCAAGGCTTTTGCTTATTTATTATAAATTTTCAATTCATCATAAGGCAATCACCATATGTTGAAATTCTAAAAATGAGATATAATAATTTTGTTAGAATCTTTCAACTTACCATATTAAAATCACAGGCTTTGTTTTCTATATAAAGAAGAAAAACCAATTTCACATGAGATATCCAAGACTGACATTATAAATGAACAAAAAGTTGTTATTATTGCAAACATTGAGAGCCTTTCTAATACAATGGAGTCCCTCAAGCTTTTTTTTCCCGTAATATTCACACTTCTCTCTTTATCTTTTGCTTATAATGATTTTGGTTCTCTAAATTATGAGATCAAGAGAACAGTTCCTAAAGGCCCAAATCCTATCAAGTCTCCTGGAACACCCCCAATGGAACATCCTATAGTTTTTAATGATTTTGATTTTCCAAATGATGAGATCAAGAGGACAGTTCCCGGCGGCCCAGATCCTATACAATCTCCTGGAACACCCCCTATAGAACATCCTACTGTTTCTAATGATTTCAGCTCTTTAAGTTATGAGATCAAGAGGATAGTTCCTGGCGGCCCAGATCCTATACAGTCTCCTGGAACACCCCCTGTAGAACATCCTATTGTTTCTAATGATTTCAGCTCTTTAAATTATGAGATTAAAAGGACAGTTCCAAAGGGCCCAAATCCTATCAAGTCTCCCACAACACCCCCTGTGGAACATCCTTAAGGTCCTAGTGGCATAGAGTCTCTCGAGTCACCCCTTCAAAAATATAACAATATGTTGCCATGATGCTCCAAGATTTAGGTCACTTTAATTTGCTTCATGGAATTTCGAGCTAAGAATGGAGATAGACTTTCATTCCAAATAATGTTAGCCTTCATATTACCTACTATGAAAATAAATTATAATTATTTCTACTTATTTTCTGGGCATTTTTCCATTGAACATGGATGTTACATCAATAAGTGATAACAATAAAGTGACTGTGACTATATTGTTTAAATATTCTATGATCTTTCTTTGTTCTTTCATCCTTTCAAAATCAAGTTAACATTCTTACCCAAAAAAAAAAAAAAAATTTTGACATCAATTAAAAAAAAAAAAACGTTGATATTGGTTATTTATGGGTTATTTATTTCCTCGTATCTTTCTTTCTTAAGTGATAGGGTTAAATATTCTGTGATCTTTCTTTGTTCTTTCATCGTTTTAAAATCAAGTTAACATTCTTACCCAAAAAAAAAAAAAAAATTGACATTCAATTATAAAAAAAAAAAAAAAAAAAAAAAAAACGTTGATATTGGTTATTTATGGGTTATTTATTTCCTAGTATCTTTCTTTCTTAAGTGATAGGGTAGGCTTTACACTTAAGTTCTGTTTGGTTGGAGGTGGAATAAAGAGGATAAAAAATAAATGAGAGAAAATAGGTATGAGTTTTGTTTGGTAATGAGAGAATGAATGGATTTTTTTTGGTTGGGCCTGGGCATTTTCTCCCCTAGCCCACCCAACATTCATCTCTCCAAATTGGAGAGAAAACATGCAACAAAACTTGTATTCTAGCTCAACAACGAAATTACCTGCAATATTGTGTACAAATAACTAATAGGATAAATCACAAAACCCGTCATTAATATTTATAGAAATGACACTCCTCTATTGAGGCTTGTACAACGTAATAGTTAAGTTTAATCTCTCTAAACTAATGGAATATTCCTTTCTTAAAATCATTCTTACCTAAAAATGGATGGAATAACATTATTTCCCTTAAGGTTTGTCAAAGCAAAACAATTCCCCCCAACCCCCCCCCCCCCCCCCCCCAGGTGTGTATAAACAAATAAAAATTGTTTTAAAAATGAAATATTCTGATAGTAAAAACATAACTATTTCACTTATACAAGAATATTCTAATTGTAAAAACTTAACTATTTCACTTATACACGCCTCAAGGGTGAAGCGTCATTTCTTGAAACGTTTATGAAATGTCATTTTATTAAACCTCATGTGAGGTTGGTGTAATTTTCCTAATTGATATCGTGCACGGTTTAATGACTAATTAATTATTTGTAGATTGGAAAAAACTTCCATAATATTAATAAAATTGATTGAAAAATAGATACTAAATTTTAAATGAACAATTTTTATTTTTAAAACTACTTGACGATACCTATTGTTAAAGAAGACCGAGCTTTTTTAATCAAAGTCCACATAGATTTAAAAAGTAATAAGAGAACTATCTTTTGCAAACCAACATACTACTTTTAGCTTCATGCAAGAAAAATAGAGGAACACATACCTGAAAAGTACTACGGTCGCCTCCAACAATCGTCTCTAGACGTCCATTGTTGGTTCTCCTTCTTTTTCTTTGTCGAAGATTCCATATTGATGATGTCGAAAATTGTCAGCGAGTCACACAATGTTCACATGCTCTAAACAATACCTGCAAAACAATTACAAAGAAAACCCTAGGAGAATACCTGTGTGGTACTAGCCGAAGACCCTCCGAAGGTTAAGTTAGAGAAATTTCACAACTCTAGAGTGCCAGAGCTAGGGGAATTATGCGTACCTTGGTTGGTGAGAGTCTTGGGGTTTTTATTGTATCATGGGGTTGACATTCATTCCTTGGTTTAGAAGTTCTTTCCTTGTGGGAGAGGTCTTCTTTAATTTGCATATCTTACGGGATCTTTTCCTTATAGGACTCTCTCGATTAGGGTTAAGCATGGGGTATAAGATATTTCCTTCTATGCTTATGCGTGGAGGCCAAGCCATGTCAACCTTATCAAAGACTCGCTTATCCCCTTTAGCTTCTCCTTGTCGGCTTCATATCTCGTCAGTATATTATAGTCGTCATATTCAGATAGTCGTTGTCTTTAGGGTTCAACCGTCAGCTTTGAGGTGGAACTGTCAACTTTCACTCTGGTGTTTAGGCCGCGAATTGTTCAAACGAGGCTGACCACAACCTGATCCCTGACCATATCCTGATCCGTTTCCTTGGGAAATTCGAGAAGTGCTACTTAGGGAAGGTTGTAGACGTTGGTATGTACGACGCGATGTTCACAGCAGGACTAAGGTTGCCACTGACGGCGTTGCACCATCAGTTGGCTAACTTTCTTTAATTATCCATCAGCCAGATTACTCCAAATGCCTGAAGGATCTTTATTGGGGCTGAGATTTTGTGGGGTTGTCTTAGTGGTGGGAATCGTCAGCTTTCGCTAGATGAGTTCTTTTGGTGCTATAGACCCCAGAACATCGTCTCGTCCCAATGAATATACTATTTTGCTGCATGGAAAAAAGTGTTAAGGCTCATAGTAGGCCAGTAATATCCAGCTCGAATTAGTTTTTATACCAATGACCACGACCCTGAGTGGTTGCTGCAAATCCCGTTGTGTACTTCTCTCATGACATAATCCACTTCTTCGAGGCTTAAACATCTCAAGTACGGTTGAGAGAATCCCCTCTTGTACATAACGTCCTTTATTAAGACAAACCGTGCTGCCTGAACTTTCAGCTTTCTTGCGACCTTCTTACCGTCACGTAGTGTGTCTTCTTTCAAATAGGAAAATATTGGTGTTGTCCAATTGCTTTCCGAGTTCACTTCCTGCACGCCGACGTCATCTATCAAGGGTGAAATATGAACAAAGGAAAGTACTTTACTGGGGATAAGCATCTATTCGGCTGACGCGGCTTTGGCAAGGCGATCAGCATGCTCGTTCTCTTCCCTGGGGACTTGGAAGAACTTGGCCTGCAATTCGTTGACCCATCTTCGCACTTGATCTAAATACTTCTTCATCCTTTCCCCTTTACATTCGTAGTCGCCATTTACCTGACTGGTGACTACTTGAAAGTCGGAGTATAGGATCACATTTGTTGCTCCTGCAACTTTGGCGAGGTCTAGTCCTCCTACTAAAGCTTCATACTTTGCCTCATTGTTTGTTGTAGGGAAGTCGAGTCGAACCATGCATTCGATCTCGTCTCCCTCAAGGGAGGGGGGTGCTACCCCGATTCCGCCTATATGCTTATTAGACGACCCATCCGTGTGGATGCTCTAGTGTGGCGGTTCTTCTGCCCCCTGGCCTTTCACATTAGTGAACTCTGTAATGAAGTCGGCAACTACTTGTCCCTTTATGGCAGTACGAGGGCGGTATTGTACATCAAACCCACTTAGTTCTATAGCCCATAGCGCCATCCGTCCGGCAGTTTCACGATTACTTATTGTTTTCCATAGAGGCTTGTCAGTCAAGACAACGATAGTGTGGGCCAGGAAGTTTGGCTTTAGCCTACAGGTCGAGGTAACTAAAGCGAAGGCAAGCTACTCCATTGGTGGGTATCTTTCCTCTGCACCTTAGAGTGCTTGAATTGTGTAGTACACAGGCTTCTGTACCCTATCTTCTTTCCTGACTAAGGTTGCGCTGACAGCAGCTAGGGACACTGCCCAGTAAAGGAACAGTTCTTCCCCGGGCTAGGAGGGACTCAGCAACAGTGGGGATAAGAGGTAGGCCTTCAGGTCTTCAAATGCTTGCTGACATTCTACCGTCCATTCGAAAGACATCTTCAACGTACGGAAGAAAGGTAGGCACTTGTCCGTTGCCCTCGATACTAACCTATTCAGCGCGCCTACCTTGCCGTTGAAGCTTTACACCTATTTTACGTTTTTCGCAATTTCCATTATGGCCAGGATCTTGTCAGGATTGACTTCGATGCCCCTCTGGGACACCATGAACCCATGGAACTTCCCAACCGTTACCCCGAATGCGCACTTACTTGGATTAAGCTTAATGTTGTAGAAGCGAAGGGTATTGAAGGTTTCCTGCAGGTCGTCTAGATGATCGTACTCCCTTCAGCTTTTCACCAACATGTCATCAACATAGACTTGGACATTTCTTCTGATCTGTTGTGCAAAAATCTTGTTCATGAGCCTTTGATATGTTGTGCCCGCGTTTTTGAGGCCGAATGGCATCACTTTGTAATATAAGAGGCCTTGGCTGGTGACAAACGAAGTTTTCTCTTGATCTGCTGTGTTCAGCTTGATCTGGTTGTAGCCAGAGAAGGCATCCATGAAGCTCAACAACTGGTGCCAGGCGGTAGAGTCTACTAGGACGTCGACTCGCGGGAGGGGTAACTATCCTTAGGGCACGCTTTGTTTAGATCCGTGAAGTGCACGAACATCCTCCACTTCCCATTAGCTTTATTGACCATTTCTACGTTAGCCAGCCAGTCTAGATAGTAAACTTCTCCGACGAAGTCTGCTTCTTGCAACTTGCGGGCCTCTTCTGCTATAGCTTGGTCTTGCTCTTGGGTGAACACTCTCTTCTTTTGGCGAATATGTGGAAAATCGAGCAACGCGTTTAATCTGTGCACCATGATTGAGGGATCGATCCCAGGCATGTCTTCATGACTCCTGGCGAAGACATCCTGATTCTCTTGGGGAAAAGTCATGAGCTCTTGGCAGACCGACGAGTTGGTAAGGGTGCAGTGCCAATCCTAGTTGTTCGTTTTGGTTGGGACTAGTCAAGAAGTATCTTTTCAAGTTTTTCAACGAGCTCCGCCACTGTCTGATGTTCTTCTATGTTCATGGCTTGGAGATGGTCATCCATTTCCAACATAGCTATATAGCACTCGCGTGCAGCCACCTAATCTCCACGCAGTTCTCCTACTCCATAATCGGTAGGGAATTTGATCATTAAATTGTAGGTCGAGGTTACAGCCTTCTACGAATTTAGGGTAGGTCGTCCTATGATGGCATTGTAAGAGGACGAGCAGTCGACCACAAGGAATGTTACATTCTTAGTGATCTGCTAGGGGTAGTCGCCAACCGTTATGGACAATGTGGCTGCACCAAGGGGGAATACCCTTGTTCTTCCAAAACCAACGAACAGAGCATTCACCATAACCTATTGCTTTTTGTCAATCCTCGTCTGTAGGAAAGCCGAGTAGTAAAGGATGTCAGCTGAATTGCCATTGTCAACCACGACCCGGTGTGTGTTGTAGTCCCCTACCCAGATATTAACGACAAGTGCATTGTCCTGCGAGTGGTGGAGATGTCATGCATCTTCTTCTGAGAATTTGATAACGGGATTGTCGATCCATACCATCTTAGGGACGAAGCAAAATCCGATTTTGATTCTAATTGAATTTTCTCTAAACTTTGATTTAAAAATGCAAAAAATATATATATATATATATATTACCTAGTTAGTAATGGACCGTACATAGTCATGGTATATTACGTAAATTACTTATAAATTTGAATTTTTTTTAGTTATAAAAAAAGACCATATATATAAAATCATTCAAACTTCTCTTCCCCTTGTTTTATATATAGAGTTAGATATATTATTAGGTCTTTCATTTATTTATATTAGACTTCTTGTTTTCTACACTAACTTAACTCCTTTAGCACAAAAATTAAAAAATTTAAATTAAATGGGACACGTGGCGCTAAAATAAACTATAATTGAAATCCAATTTTTAAACTAAATTAACTTACTTGGCACAAAAATTTAAAAATTTAGATTAGATGGGACATATGGCGTAAAATTAAACTATAATTGAATTCCAATTTGAAATCTAATTAGATTTTCTTTCAACTTTGCCTAATAATATATATATGAGTGTTCTATGTTAGATTATTTAGTGCTAAAATTCTACATGCACTAAAAGAAAAAAAATACTAAAAATCTACCACTTCTGCATTTCGTTAGTACACATAAGATTCAAATTAAATGGATGTTGATGAAAGGACAAAATTGAAATGTTACCAAAAGTTTAAAGACAAAGAAATGAATTTTGAAAGTTTAGGGATGAAAAAACAAAGAAGCCAAAATAATAATAATAATAATAATAATAATAATAAGGTGCAAAAATAAGGTTTTCCTTTCGAAGAAGCTAGACTATGGAATATTGTAATTACCAATTATTTGGTGCTATGTGTCCTGATTTAAAAAAAAAAAAAAAAAAAAAAAAAAAAAAAAAAAAAGTGCTCTATGTTAGATTATTTAATGCTAGAAATATACATGCACTAAAAAAATACTAAAAATCTAGCACCTTAGTATTTTTGTTTGTGCATGTGAGATAAAATTTAACGGATGTTGAGGAAGGACAAAAAAATTGAAATGCCTTCAAAAGTTTAAAGATGAAAAATTAAATTGTGATAGTTTGGGAATGATAAAAAAAAACCTTTGTACGAAGTTCAAGAATGGAAACAATTTTAGCTAACTAATTTGTGTCTTGATTTAATAATAAATAACAATTTTTATGCATCAATTATCAAATCTATCAAAAAATAAATAGATTTTTTTTCTTAAAAAACAAATTTTTTGTATATTGTTTAGGAATGAGAACAAGTTTTATCTAACCAATTACTATCTTGATTTCTTTCTTAAAAAAACTACTTTCTTGATTTGATAATAAATAGTAGTTATTATGAATCAATTATTGAATATATATTAAAAAAAGGAAGTATATTTATTTATTATAAAAAAAACTTTGTGCAAAGTTTAAGAATGAAAACAAGTTTTAGCCAACCAATTAGGGTCTTGATTAGATAGTAAATAACAATTATTATGAATCAATTATCAAATTTAAAATGAATAAATAAAAAGAAATACATTTATTTATTATAAAACAAATTTCATGCAAAGTTTAGGAATAAACACAAATTTTAGCTAACAAATTAGTGTATTGGTTTGATAATAAATAATGATCATTATGAATTAATATATTTATGTTCTATGATTAATTGTAATCCGTCCAAAAAAAGAAATACATTTTTTTTTTTTTTTTTTGTGGATAAATTTGATAGTTACAACTATAAGCGAAATTTGAACCCTGGATTCTCAAACGGTAACACCATATACAAGTTATCAAGGCTTTTGCTTATTTATTATAAATTTTCAACTCATCATAAGGAAATCACCATATGTTGAAATTTTAAAAACGAAATATAATAATTTTGTTACAATCTTTCAACTTACCATATTAAAATCACAGGCTTTGTTTCCTTTATGAAGAAGAAAAACCAATTTCACATGAGATATCCAAAACTGACATTATATAAGAACAAAAAGTTGTTATTATTGCAAACGTTAAGAGCCTTTGTAATACAATGGAGTCCGTCAAGGTCTTTTTCCCCGTAATATTCACACTTCTCTCTCTATCTTTTGCTTATAATGATTTTGGTTCTCTAAATTATGAGATCAAGAGAACAGTTCCTAAAGGCCCAAATCCTATCAAGTCTCCTGGAACACCCCCAATGGAACATCCTATAGTTTTTAATGATTTTGATTTTCTAAATGATGAGATCAAGAGGAAAGTTCCTCACAGCCCAGATCCTGTACAATCTCCTAGGTCTCCCCCTGTAGAACATCCTACTCTTTCTAATGATTTCGGCTCTTTAAATTATGAGATCAAAAGGACAGTTCCAAAGGGCCCAAATCCTACCAAGTCTCCCATAACACCCCCTGTGGGACATTTTTAAGGTCCTAGTGGCACAGTCTCTCGAGTCACCCCTTCAAAAATATAACAATATGTTGCCATGATGCTCCAAGATTTAGGTCAATTTAATTTGCTTCATGGAATTTCAAGCTAAGAATGGAGATAGACTTTCATTCCAAATAATGTGAGCCTTCATATTACCTACTACGAAAATAAATTATAATTTTTTCCACTTATTTTCTAGGCATTTTGCCATAGAACATGGATGTTATATCAATAAGTGATAACAATAAAGTGACTGTGACTATATTGTTTAAATATTCTATGATCTTGCTTTGTTCTTTCATCCTTTTAAAATAAAGTTAACATTCTTACCCAAAAAAAAAAAAAAAATTGACATTCAATTAAAAAAAAAAAAAAAACGTTGATATTGGTTATTTATGGGTTATTTATTTCCTCGTATCTTTCTTTCTTAAGTGATAGGGTAGGCTTTACACTTAAGTTCTGTTTGGTTCGAGGTGGAATAAAGAGGATAAAAAATAAATGAGAGAAAATAGGTTTGAGTTTTGTTTGGTAATGAGAGAATGGATGGATTTTTTGTGGTGGGGCCTAGGCATTTTCTCCCCCAGCCCACCAAACATTCATCTCTCCAAATTGGAGAGAAAACAGGCATGAAAAGTTGTATTCTAGCTCAACAACGAAATTGTCTCCAATATTTTGCACAAATAACTAAGAGGATAAATTACAAAACTTGTCATTGATATTTATAGAAATGACACTCCTCTATTGAGGCTTGTACAACGTAATAGTTAAGTTCAATCTCTCTAAACTAATGGAATATTCCTTTCTTAAAATGATTAATGATTCTTACCTAAAAATGGATGGAATAACATTATTTCCCTTGAGGTTTGTCAAAGCAAAACAATTCCCCCCAACCCCCCCCCCCCCCCCCAGGTGTGTATAAACAAATAAAAATCGTTTTAAAAATGAAATATTCTGATAGTAAAAACTTCACTATTTCACTTATACAAGAATATTCCGATTGTAAAAACTTAACTATTTCACTTATACATGCCTCAAGGGTGAAGTGTCATTTCTTGAAACGTTTATGAAGTGTCATTTTATTAAACCTCATGTGAGGTTGGTGTAATTTTCCTAATTGATATCGTGCACGGTTTAATGACTAATTAATTATTTGTAGATTGGAAAAAACTTCCATAATATTAATAAAATTTATTGAAAAATAGATACTAAATTTTAAATGAACAATTTTTATTTTTAAAACTATTTGACGATACCTATTGTTAAAGAAGACCGAGCTTTTTTAATCAAAGTCCACATAGAGTTAAAAAATAATAATAGAACTATCTTTTGCTAAACAACATACTACTTTTAGCTTTATGCAAGAAAAATAGAGGAACACATACCTGAGAAGTACTACGATCGCCTCCAACAATTGTCTCTAGACATACCTAAGAAGTACTTGTTGTTAAATGTTATGCATTTTCTTTAAGCACATCACTCTTGTGCCCTTTGTTGGATTTTATATCCTTAATGCAATTACCTTGTGTTTTTGCATTGGTTGAGTGTTGAACATGCAAATAATACTTTGCAATTGAGCTTATTAGCTTGCATGTCCAGATGTTCATTCCTTGTGTGAATGAGCATTGTGGTCACTATTTATCGTGATTGTTCATTTTTGGTCAAGCCATGGTTTATTACTTAATTCCATTTTGCTTGATCGCATTGTGCTTGCTCCATATACATTAAAAGTTTTCTGCATACAATGATCATATTGTGTTGTTGTGTTTCAGGAGATACTTGTTCCTATGGTTTAAGAGCTTCACAGATTCTAGAGTTAGGTGTGAATGAATTTTGTTCAACTGTTCCAAACTCAATTCAACATTTAGAAACCCTGTATTTAGGTGAGAATTATGTAAGGATAGTGTGTGAGAAACTGTGAAGAAAAGCTCAAGATTGTGCAATTAGCAAGGGACTCGCGATTGGATCTCACGGCTTGTAGGTCGCCAAAGGATGCACACGAGTGAAGCATGCAGAGAAGCCAAACAGTCACGCCAGCTGGAGCACTACAGGACAAAAAGTCTAGCTTGGCCATTCAGCTAGCTCGTGGCTTGAACTCGCGACTCAGTCAAGTCACGAGGCCAAGTTACCAGTCCACTCTGTTTTGGAAAAACTGACTCTTCGCATTCTATTCTCACTCCAGTATAAATACCCCTTATACCCATAAAATGTAGAGAGCTTCCAGAGAGAATTTTGAGTGAGAAACCCTAGAGAAAAACAAGATTGACTCATCCACAATCTTCATCCTTGTTTCTCCAAATTCCTCTACTCTCACTCTCTCCATTGTTACGTTCTTGAGAGGTACATTAGCCAAAACCTTTTCTCACCATAACTATATCTATGAGAAGGCTATTTGGTGCTTTGGAAGCAGTTAGGACGGAATCAATTGATATTTATTGATGCTATAGGCTATAGCGGAATCCGGTAAGCTAGAGAAGACAAACCGTTTAGTGCAACCTCGTTGGAGCAAGAAGCTTGGAGGGCTTAGGTACATTGGGTAGATTAGGCTTGGAGGGTCTTCTGCTGTTCATGTATCCCAACTTGATTCTCTAGTAGATTATTGACCGTTTGGAGGGCAGCACAGAGGTTTTACACCGAGGACTTCGGTTTCCTCTTTGATAACACATCGCTGTGTTGTCTTTGTGTGTTTGCATCTCTCTTCCCTTAATCTTTGCCATTTAATTTCTGTTGTGGATGTGATTTTATTTGGTTTAGATTGTGTTATCAATTCTGCTTTAGCTTATTTACATTTTCCGCACAGACATTGTTTGTTAATAAGCTTGAATTGGTTGTTTGTAATTTGGAGGTCTAAACGTTCAAGGTGTTTTACACACATATTTGAACTTTCAGGGTTCATTGCTAAATAATGGCGTAATCAAGAATTTATCTTTAAGGGGCCATATATAAATTTTTTTTTTATTGGAACTAAGTGGTGAAATTTGTTTTTTAAAATTCTAACATCAACTTCATTGGAACTAAGTGGTGAAAATTTTACATGAATCTCTTCAAGTTCCACTTTCGCCACTAACGATCTAGAAGGATTTTTTCGGGATCAATCCTTGGAGATTTGGAAGGACGCTCATTAGAAGTTGATGCTTCAACATTAGAACCCAAAACTGTACTATTTTCTGAATTATCGTCTTCATTTTTTTTGAAGAATGTGTCAATAGTACTAAACCTGCCCATGAACCTAGATAAATTATCACTCATTAAATAAAATGACTGAGATTTAAAAAATATACCAAAAAAATACTAATACTCCAAAGATTGCTAAATAAAAGACAAACAATCATTCAAATGTCAATGCATAAAAAAAATATATTAAGCAATAACTAAATACATGTTAATATAGTAGTTGAAAGTTCGAATAGCGTATAAAACACTATGAATGTTTAGAACCCCAATTACAAAATTATCAATTCAAACATAATGTCAAACAATATATGTGCGGAAAATGAATATAAGCTAATACCAAAATTGATAAACAGTCTAAACCAATTAAAATCACATCCACAGCAGAAATTAAATGGCAAAGATAAAGGGAAGAGAGATGCAAACACAAGGACAACACAATGATGTGTTAACGAAGAGGAAACCGAAGCCCTCGGTGTAAAACCTCTCCGCCACCCTCCAAGCGGTCAATAATCCACTAGAAAATATAATTGGGATACATGAACAACAATAGAACCTCCAAGCCTAATCTATCCAATATACCTAAGCCCTCTAAGCTTCTTGCTCCAACGAGGTTACGTCGAACCTTTGTCTTTTCTAGCTTACCGGATTCCGCTATAGCCCATAGCGTCAACTAATAACCATTGGTCCCTTCCTAACTGCTTCCCAAAGAACCAAAAAGCCCTCTTACAAATGTGAGTATGGCGAGAAAATGATTTGGCCAAGAACCTCTCAAGGATGTAACAATGGAGAGGGTGAGATTAGAGAAATTTGGAGAAACAAGGATGAAGATTATGGATGAGTCAATTTTGTTTTTCTCTAAGGTTTATCTCTCAAAATTCTCTCTGGAATCTCTCTACCTTTCGTGGGAATAAGGGTCTATATATACCGGTGTGTGTTTGGAATGCAAAGAGTCATTTTTCCAAAACAGAGCTGGTTGGCGACTTGGCCTCACAACTTGACTGAGTCATGAGTTCAAGCCGTGAGCTAACTGAATGGCCAGTCTGGACTTTTTGTCCTGTAGTGCTATAACTAGCATGATGATTCAGCTTTTCTGCATGCTTCACTCGTGTGCATCTTTTGGGGGCTTGCTAGTCGCGAGCCACCCACGAGATCCAGTTGTGAGTCCTTGCTTCACTTCACAGTTTTGAGCATTTCTTCACACTCTCTCACACACTACCCTTACATGATTCCCACCTAAATACAGGGTTTCTAAATGCTGAATTACAAGTAAATTTGGCACGGAATAAAGCCAACAAGATGGTTGATTAAATTCAACCTTACAGTACTATATATTGTATATAACATATTATTTATTATTATAATAAATAATATATTATAAGGAATATAAAAAAGAAATCAATGAAAAGCAAAGTAAAAAAATCAAAACAAAGAAAATAGTTCCTAGGAAAGAGTTAAAAACAATGGATATCAAGGTATAGATAGAGCCGGTTAGCTATGGGGCATAAATAGAGCACTGTTGCACAGTTAGGGGACCTGGGGATGAGGGGCCCATGGCACAAACAAAAGCTTCAATCTTTCACCTGTGACCAATGTAGAGAGAGAGAGAGAGAGAGAGAGAGAGAGAGAGAGAGAGAGTGGAGACTTGGTAGTGCAGCACATCAACAAAGTTTCTAACTTTTCAATTTTTCTACTGTTATGTACAAGTAAGCCCTAGATGTGTTGGGATGAAGATTATAATTTTTTTCCCTTTCATTTTTAAGGTAATTGTTAAATACCTATGTGTTCATTCTAAAGATGCTAAATGTTTAATTATTTTAATTTGTTGACATATGTATTTATGGATTCTGTTTTGTTTAAATGAAAATTATGTTTGTTTTAAGACTTTTTTTTTTTTTTAATACAAGATAGAAATTCTACTCTAGCCTAATCTAAATGTATGTGTGTGTGAAACTCTCTTCTAGAGACTTGAACCCCGGCTCTTGCCTCCCACACCCCACAAGCACTTAATACTTGTGGAGTGACCATCACGCCGAGGGTGCATGGTGATAGACTTTCTTAAATATATGTGCATATTATCAGGTATTAGGGGGCAAAATGATAAGTTTATTTAAAGTTTTCAAATTATTAGGATATTTCCACACAAAAAAAAAAAAAAAGTTTTTTAATTTGTGTAAAAACTTTTAAGGGGGCCAGGCCCTCTTCATTCCTCAAGTGGCTACACCATTGCTACTCAATCACTTTGTTACTCATTTATTAAAAATAATTTGACATCTCAACCATGATTTTAAAAATCAGACCAAATTGGCCAGTTCAATTGGAAACTAAAGTTCCATCAATTCAATCAAGAACTAAACCTTAATTTGGTTTGATTCTCTTAAAAAAACAAAAATTCAAAAAGCACATCAAAAACTGAAAACAATCCGTTCAACTTCAATCATTAAAATTCCAAAACATAGTCACTTTTGACAAAACTATGACATTTCAAGTCTCAAACCCAATGCTCCTTATGTTAATTTTTGTTATTTCTCCCTTGGGTAATTATTGGGTACTCCGAAATATCATAAATACGTACTCCCTCCTCTCACATAACTGTGGGTCATATCAATTAAATTTGTGGTGGGACCCACAATTCATGTGAAAGGGGGACTACTCATTTATGGTACTCCCGGAGTATTTAATAATTTTCCTTCTCCCTTTGGGTTTATGAAGTATCAGAGAACAACTCCATTTTTTCTTTCTCATACCAAAGAAATATCAAATATAATCACCTAAAAAAACTCACAAAAATGATGCATATTGAAAGCTCGAAAATTGTGTTGAAAACACACGAGCGGTTTAGACCCCCAAATTTAAATTACGGCTTGGTTGATTTTACACTAACTTAATGATAAGTGCGGAATGGTGTAAACACAAGCGTATAAATAAAACAACTACTCTAATCCATAAACTAAGTAACACAGCAGTATAATGGAATATAAAAGAGTAGGGAAGAAAGATGCAAACACAGAAAACACCAAGACGTGTTTTCGAAGAGGAAACCGAAGACCTCGGCGAAAAACCTCTCCGCCGCCCTCCAAGTGGAAATCGATCCATTAGACAATCAGTTGGGATACATGGGTTAGCAAGAGACCCTCCAAGCCTAATCTACCCGATGCACCTAAGCCCTCCAAGCTCCTACTCCAACAAGGCTTCTCGGAACCGTGTCTTGTCTAGCTCTCCGGATCCCGCAACAAGCTCCATGTTGCATTTGCCATCCTTGGCTTCTTCCAATGCTTCCCAATAGCTCCAAAACACTCTCTACACTCTGAATGTGTATGGGTTGTGTTTGGGTACAAATCTCCTCTCAAGGTATGATAATGGGAGAGGGATGGAGAAGAGGCTACAATGATTTCTCACTAAGGAAGAGTAGCTCTCTCTCAAAAGATGGGTGGGTGAGTTGTAGAAAACCTATCTAGGGTTTTTCTCTCTGAATAGCCACACCAACATATGTGGGTAATAAGGGTATATATAGAGTGGGCAAGGATAGAGTGTATCAAAAATGACAGTTCAGCCAAACAGAGCGTTTCGCGGGTATCTCGCGGGAAGGCCTTACCAGCGAGATAGCCGCGAAACACAGCTGTGTCCATCTGTCCTGACTCTTCGCATTCCAGCATGTGCAAGGCACATGTGTCACTTCGCGGGAAGCTAAGTCGCGACATACCCGCGAGAAATCTTCAGTCTTCAAATGCTTGAGTCTTCACACTCTCTCTCTCTCACACACAACCCTTACAATTAAATCCCACAATAAATACAGGGTACAAAAGATTGAATAAAATTACAATCAAATTTGGCACGGAATAAAAGCCAACAAAACACAAAGTTGTAAATAATAACTTTACACATATGTTTGCGTAGAGAGAGAGAGAGAGAGAGAGAGAGAGAGAAGGGTGAAGATTAGAAGGATAATTTTTTGAGGTGGTGGATTACCTTTAGACGCATTTTTATTATTTCCTATCTCCATTCAACGTGCTATAAAACCACATTCATGGTCATAGGCATTTTATTTTTGACGGGAAGGGTGACTCATAAGCCATTTGGCATAAATTTAATATCTTTTTTTTTATCTAATTAATATATATATATATATATATATATTATACAAGATAGAATTTTTACTCTATCCTAATTTAAGTATATATGTGTATAAAGCTCTCTCTTGGAGACTTGAACCCCAGCCCTTACCCTCCACACCCCACAAGCACTTAGACTTGTGGAGTGACCACCGCACCAAGGGTGTGCGGTAGTATCTAATTAATACACACACACACACAATAGAGGCTCTTCTATTTTTTTGGATAAAGTTGAATAATTTATATCTATTATAATTTGGAAATATATATATATATATATTTATTTATTTATTTATTTATTTTTCAAACAAATAAAAATGATAAACTTTAGAGATAACTTGTAACTATAATTTCTTTTTTGAACATGTGTTTGAAAGTGGTGCAATGATATAAAGAAAATTTTGGGTAGAAAAAATAAGATGAATATGAGGGGAAAGAAAGCCAAATTTTAAGAGTTATTTTTTTTATTATTTTTTTAAATTGGGGGTGTGTTATTTTTATTTGGTTGAAAAATGAATTAAAAAAAGGCTAAATTTGAGGGAATAAAAAATGAACGTGAAGGAAAAAATCCTAAATTTTAGGAATTATCTTTTTGAATTCAAAATATAATTTGTTATTTGACATTTATGACCTTAAAGTTATCGTTCATTAATGAGAGTATTTTTGAACCACAAAAAAATCCAATTCAAAGAGGAGAATTTTAAAATGGGCCCCACCCCACCATCCAATCTTCCTAATAACATGTTGTTGGAAATATTTTCAATGGTGGAAAATGATTCAACAACACTATTGGGAAATATCAATTTAAGGTATAACAAAACAACTTTTTCAATGTATATATACTAATTTATTTTCCTCTATATAAGTTATGCAATCTATTAATTCAATTCTTTCCTTTTTCTTAATCAGTTGCAAAAGTTTCAACGAATTAACAGAAAACAAATTGGTCCTCCAAAGAATTTGACTCACTCCATATTTTAGTCATCCAGTCCAACTAGATGACAAAGCAAAAAAACTGTTTTTTTTTTTTTTTTTCATGTTATGAAGCAAAGAATCCCCATGCACTACTCATAATGGGAACATACAAATACTTCTTGAAACAATAAGTCTTTGAAGGAAAAAGATTGGTTGAAGAAACTATTGCATGTGACAATTTCATTATAAGGTATATTCATGGAGTCATTCTACTTTGGAAGCATAGGCTTCTAAAAGGTTACCCATCAAATTGTTAATCATTCCTTTGTTTCATGATTAGGAATTGTCAATGGTTCATAGACTTGATGAATGATTGGACCGAAATGGGCCCAAATAGCCCAAACTACAAGAAATGGGGCAAGATCCAAGTATCAACTTTTAAAGGAAAATACAAAAAATTAAAGGAACCAAATCTTGAAGAAATGAACAAAAATCCCACAAAATGACCCACGCTTATTACACTCTAGTCGGACCTGCAAAATCCTTCCCTAATAAACCGTAAATATCTCTCTCTCTCTCTCTCTCTCTCTCCATCATATCTTCCTCTCGATCTCTCTCTACTAGCTCACCTACCTCCACCTCCACCCTGATCCATCGTGGTTGGGCTCTGAATGTTCAATATGTGTATAAAACACCCTTAAACATTTAGACCCCAAATAACAAATTATCAATTCACGCTTAATATCAAACGATTAACGTGCGGAACATGAACATAAGCTAAACACAAAAATTGATAAATAATCTAAGCCAAATATAATCACATCCATAGCAGAAAATAAAAGGCAAAGATAAAGGGAAGAGAGATGCAAACACAAGGACAACACATGATGTGTTATCAAAGAGGAAACCAAAGCCCTCGGCGTAAAACCTTTTCGCCGCCCTCCAAGCGGTCAATAATCCACTAGAAAATGTAGTTGGGATACATGAACAATAATAGACCCTCCAAGCCTAATCTACCAAATGTACCTAAGCCCTCTAAGCTTCTTGCTCCAACGAGGTTGCGCCGAACCTTTTTCTTTTCTAGCTTATCGGATGCTGCTATAGCTCATAGCATCAACCAATATGAATTAGTCCCTTCCTAACTGCTTCCCAAGGCACCAAATAAACCTTCTAACAAATATGGGTATGGTGAGAAAAGGATTTGGCCAAGAACCTCTCAAGGATTTATCAATGGAGAGGAAGAGAGTAGAGGAATTTGAAGAGTCTCTTAGGTGAAGGTTGTGGAATAATCAATCTTTTTTTTCTCTAGGGTTTCTCTCTCAAAATTATCTTTGGAAGCTCTCTACATTTCATGGGTATAGGGGTTTATATATAATGGTGTGTGTTTGGAATGCGAAGAGTCAGCTTTTCCCAAACAGGGTGGTCTGGCGACTTGGCCTTGCAACTGGTCTGAGTCGTGAGTTCAAGCCGCGAGCTAACGACCTGGCCAGCCTGGGACTTTTGTCCTGTAGTGCAACAATTAGCGTGACTCTTCAGCTCCCCTACATGCTTCACACGTGTGCTGCAATTGGCAGCTTGCCAGTCGTGAGTCAGCCGCGAGTCCCAGCCGCGAGTCTTTGCATCCTTGCACAATCTTGGGCATTTCTTCACACTCTCTCACACACTACTCTTACATGAATCCCACCTAAATACAGGGTTACTAATTGCTAAAATACAAGCAAATTTAGCACGGAATAAAGCCAACAAGATGGTTAATTAAATTCAACCTTACAGCTCCAAGAAACTCAAAGTCTCATCAACCCATTGCCACTAATGTATACAAATTATTTATATTTCTCGAAAAGCCATTTTCCAACCGCACCCAAAAACAGGTGAAATTTTTTGTCCATCCCCATGTCAAATCTTCCCATTCCTAACTCCATTACTTTCCCTGCTATATCCACTTCGCTTCAAATCATCAATATGGACTTTATAGCACATGATTATCGTCTTAGTGGACTTAATAATCACATGATATATTGCTTTAGGTTTTTCCTTAAAATTGTTGCAATAGTAACTTAAAATTGTTAAATTATAACATCAAAAATAATAAGTTGCAACAACTTATAATTTTCATTTTAATAGAAGATTTAATACATTTAGGATTTCTTTTTTTTTTTTTTTTTTTTTGCAATAACTTAAAATGAAGAAATTGTATAAATTGATATCAATTATTTTTGCAATCTATTGCAACGAAAATTTTGAACTAATAGCTTATTGCAATAAAGTTATTATGGCAATAATTTGATTTAATTTTTTTTAAAATTTATTGTAATGATAAACATGAAACTACAACAAGGATGCCATTGCAATAACCTAATATCTGTAGTCTACCATCCAATGGTATGTTTCCCATGTTAAGCACAGCTTGGACATTCGCCAACTAAAATAACATCAAATCCAAGGGGTGCAAGAGCCTTACCAGCAAATTTAGAAAACTAAACTAACAAATCCACAACTTATATATAATATTATGAATCCGGCTTTTGTCTAGTGGCTAATGCCACTGGACACGTTGGATTGCGAACACACGTCCAAGACTGGACATGTGTCTATATCCTGACGAGTCCATTGGCCAGCAGCCACTGGACAGAAGCTGAACCCTAATATTATAACTATGAAATTAGCAATACATAATTTGCTTTCTAATTATAGTTCATAGAAAGAGTTATTAGAATTTTATAAATTTTATGACTCGCACACAAAGAAAATACATTGCAACTAATTTTTAGCTTCACCTCCACTTGGTCTTTTTTGTCTCTCTCAAGTGCATATACACCTGCAAACCACCACCTCTTGCTCTCATCGTGGCACTATTATTAGTGCTCCTGGTGGTGGTGATGGACCTGATGATGGTGGTGGTGAACCAATGGATATAAATTTCATCTTCGCCCAGTACCCTAACTAAAAGGCAACCATGACTAAAACACACACGAGGATCATCCAAATGGCGATGGTAATGGTCTAGTTGGTGTTGGGTTCTTCAAGGCCGATGGGGCTGATGCGCAACATGTTACGTTTGGTTTGTTTTGTGGGATCAATGGGTAAAAATTCCATTGCCAAAAAGGGAGGTGAAGTAGATCTGCCATGGAAAGTGGTGGATTAGGGAAGATTCGACATGGAGATGAAGATTCTTTCTTTCTCTTTTGCGAAACAAATTCACATGTTTTTGGGAAACATAACATGATATCTACTGCAATGGTATATTTGTTGCAGTTTCGTGCTTGTCATTGCAATAAATTGTAAAAAAAAATTTGATATCAAATTATTACAATAAGCTATTAGTTCAAAATTTTGGTTACAATAGATTGCAAAAATAAGGGATATCAATTTATACAATTTCTTTATTTTAAGTTATTGCAAAAAAATAATTTCCTAAATGCATTAAATCTTTTACTGTAACTGAAAATTATAAGTTTTTATAACTTATTATTGTTGATGCAATAATTTAACACTTTTAAGTTACTATTGCAACAATTTTAAGGCAAAACCTAAGCAATATATCATGTGATTATTAAGTCCACTAAGTCGATAATCATGTTCTATAAAGTCCAATGACACTTTGATGCAAAATGGGTCCAATAGGGAAAGCGGTGGAGGTGGAGTTGGGGCTAGGAAGATTTGACATGGAGATGGACAAAAAATTTCATGTGTTTTTGGGTGTGGGTGGAAAATATTGTTTTGCGGAATTTAACTAATTTATATTGATTAGTGGTGATGGGCTGATAAGACTTTGAGTTTCTTGGAGCCCAACCACGGTGGATCGGGGTGGAGAGAGAGAGAGAGAGAGGGAGGGGTTTACGGTTTATTAGGAAAGGTTTTAGCAGGTCCGGCTAGAGTGTAGTCAGTGTTGGGTCATTTTGTGGGAATTTTTGTTCATTTCTTCAAGTTTTTGGGTCCTTCAATTTTTTACTTTTTCCTTTAAAAGTTGATACTTGGATCCTGCCCCATTTCTCATAGTTTGGGCTATTTGGGCCAATTTCTCATAGTTGATATAGTTTTTTCAATTTCTCATAAAAAATTTCTTAAAATTAATGACCAATAGATGCCCTAAGACCACCTGGACCTTACTACTATCTGACCCATTGTTAATGTATTAACCATTAACAATTATCAGAGAAAAAGCTTCAATATATACTCCTATAATGGGCCCCACCCCACCATCCAATCTTCTAAAATAAAATTCTCTTAGGAAGCTCTCTACATTTCATGGGTATAGGGGTCTATATAGAGTGGTGTGTGTTTGGAATGCGAAGAATCAGTTTTTCCAAAACAGAGCTAGCTGGTAGCTTGGCCTCGCGACTTGACTGAGTCGCGAGTTTAAGCCATGAGGTAACTGCATTGCCAGTCTGGCCTTTTTGTCCTGTAGTGCAACAACTGGCATGACGCTTCAGCTTCCCACATGCTTAACACGTGACCTCCTTCTGGTGGCTTACCAGTCGCAAGCCACCCGCGAGTTCCAGTCGTAAGTCCTTACATCTTTGCACAATCTTTGAAATTTCTTCACACTCTCTCATACACTACCCTTATAAGAATCCCACCTAAATACAGGGTTACTAATTGCTAAAAAACATGCAAATTTGGCACGAATAAAGCCAACAAGATGGTTGATTAAATTCAACCTTACAATCTCCCCCTTTGTCTATTCCGTGACAAAACCCTATAACAAACTTTAGACTTTATGCGTGAGTTGGGAATAGTTGAACAAAACTCACTCACACCTAACTCTAGAATCTGATAAACTCTTGAATCATACGAACAAGTATCTCCTAAAATACAACAACACAATTTGATCACTGTATGCAGAAAAACTTGTAATGCATATGAAGCAAGTACAATGCGATCAAGCAAAATGGGATAAATCAATAAACCATGGCTTGACCAAACAATCAATCACTATATAATAGTGATCACAATGCTCATTCACACAAGGAATGAACATCTGGACATGCAAGCTGATAAGCTCATTTGCAGAATACCATTTGTATGTCCAACACTCAACCAATTCATAAAACATATATGCATCTAGGAACAAAATCCTACAAGGGCACAAGAGTGATGTACTTAAAGAAAATGCATGACATTTAGTAACAAGTACATAAGCTACAAAGTATGGGTACAAAAACCTAAAAACTTACGAAAGCAAACGGTTACAAATGTACCATACAAAAAAAATATTTTAAATAAACTAGAAGTGCTTAAAGTTTCTCCCCTTTAAAATGATGAGAAGCTGTGATGCACTTGGAACATATATACCTATAACCTGAAACACTTGCACAAAACACATTAGACCCTCACGGTAAAGCAAGTCATACAAAGGACAAGTATAATGTAACAAGTAAATTGTGATCAAATAATCGTGATGTGAAACATGTAAACAACTTGATCAAACACCAAAACAAAGTTTTCTTATTAGCTCAATGTCTTCTCCCCCTTGGTATATGCATCTCCCCTACGAAATATCTCTCCCCCTACAAATGTGCACGAGAAATAGAATTTCTCCCCCTAAGAATGTGCACAAGAGTCATATAAAAATGACTAAAACTCTCTGGTATACTCTCTAGAATATACTCTCCCCCTTTTTGTCAGGAATAGACAAAGGGTCAAGAAGAAATGAGGGCAAGAGATGAATGTATGAATAATGATAATGATGCATGAGGGGTGTAAGATGAATGAGAAAATGAAGCTCAAACTTAAGACGAAAAAAAATGCTACAACGCATAAGGTAAACATGACATGCTAGGATGAAGAAAAAATGTATGAACCAATGCATGACAAGGGTAGCAAAAGTGTGTGTAAGAGGTGGCTATGTGCAATGCATAACCAATGCATGACCAATGCATGAAAAATGCACATGTAGGGCAAGGTGTGTTAAATACACAACCAATGAACCAAACATATTCTTAATGAGGAAACATGAGAAACCCCAAAGTTTGATACTCATCGGAGTCCAAACAAGTGAGAAAATGCCAAAAAGGCATTTTATCAAACACCTGGTATGCACACTATGAAGAACAATGTGAAACAACGCATGAACATCATGAAATCCACCCTTAATATATGTTCTTTTTGCCACAAGGGGCCAACATCTAAAGCAAATCATCAAAAGAAACCAATCCCGTATAAAAATTTGACAAAAATAAAGTTTTCTCAACCCCTACGATGAAAATCCCAACCAAAAGCACAAAACTCACCAAAACATAATCCAAGGATCCAAATCAATGAAAAGAGTTTAAAATTACCTTAGAGATGTTAATGGAATGAAAAACCATTCAAATTGGTTGGGTTTTAGAAAGGATGGGAGAGGTTTAAAACAAGTTTCGCACGAAAAAGCTCTTTAAAAAGTTGATTCTGGGCGTTTCGCGACTGGCGAGTCGTGAGTGAGTCGCGAAACCATTTTTTGTGAACTTACGACTAGGCTCGTGACTAGGCAAGTTGCCAAAACGAGTGGCCAAAACTCGCGACTGGGCAAGTCGCCAAAACGAGTCGCCAAAAATTATGACACTTATTTTTCAACACAAAACATGTTTAAACAATGAAAAATAAAGTAAGCACTAAACATGAACACAAAGAGTGATAAAAATCACTTCCAAAAATAGATAAAATGATCAAAAATCTTTTTGGATTGATCCATATATAGTTAAGCACACACACATCACATTTAAATAAGTACAATCGAACAAATGAATAAGGCATTCATTGAACATTAGGGATGTGTGTTGTGTGTGTGTATCAAATGTGGAATAGTCCTTAGTCTAGAGTGAAGCTTTAATGATCAATTCAATCAAGTCATACACAACTAGTACTAAGACAAGTGGTCTATCTCAATTATAGAAATGAACATATATGACCTCCACAAGAAAATGATTACATATCTTTGAAACTTTTCATTTGGCTTATTTACAATTCATAACATTTGATTATTTTTTATCTTTATATCTCATTTTGAGATCGATACTTGAAATTTTTGATATTTCAATTTGATGAACAAGCCTTTGGCTTTTTGGGCACCATACATTTTTACAAAAGTCGTTTTCCCTTTTTCCTAGTCAAATACTAGTATCTGCGACGGCTTTTGCATCTCATTATCTCTTTTCATTTTGAGATTTACATTTGTTTTACTCTTTAAGCAAAAAAAATAAAAGAGTGGAAGAAATATAGGCACAAGTCTACGCATGTATCAAAACCAACATGACTATTGACTAATTATTCATGACAAGCTTGAAGATCAATTTACAATAATCAAACAAAGATGTCAAGATTTTTCCCACAAAGATATAAGTGCATAAAGAACAAGCTAAGCTCATAAATACATAAAGCCATTTGTATGAAGGTACAAGGCAAAACTCACATGTGATATGTGTTCAAACATATACAATCAAGATTTTTAAATTTTTCACTTTTTATGTGGTTTTGGATTTTTACTCACACAAAACTAAAACAAAAAGATAAGATCAAAACAAAATCAATGCATTCAAATAAATGCAAGATGCACAAATGCATGAAGATATGGCATCTAATGCATGAAGGGTCCTATAAAGATTGAAAGAATTAGATCAAGGACTAAAAGAGCAAACGCTCAACCATAGGAACCCTTCCTCATCTAAATGAAACGATTGTTTGGAATGAGTGTTTCAAAAGAAGTTAGACGAAGGTTGGAATGAGAACCAGCGATGCACATAGTCAAGGAGTTAAGAGCATTAAACACTTTCTTCAACAACATGCTATTTTTACTCAAATCCAGTTTACCATTTTTAGCACAACTTCCAAGAAGCTCAAGTTTCTCTTTTCTTTTGATTCTTTTAAGAGTATGAAACTTAGAGCAATGAGGTCTTAGATAACCAAAAGCACCACAATGGTGACACATAATGTGTTTAGGTCCACTAGGCTTTTTGGGATGGGATTTAGGAACATGGTTTTGTTTTCTCTTCAACTTATAACATTGAGGTATTATATGACCAATCACACTACATAGTGGCAAGTTGGAACAAACTTAGATCCATCCAAAACCTCAGGTTGAGACCTAAACGAAGGCTTTGACTTAAGAGCCTTTCTCTCCACTTTTTGGTTCCTTTTATGTGGAGGAATATACACCGATTTGTCCTTTGAGGTAGAACACATAATAGGCACAAAATCGGGTTCCACAACATGATTGCCACAAATATCTTAATCATTTTTATCAATAGGTTCAGCAATCAAACACTTGGCATGCATCTTAAGAGATTCATTTTCATATTTTAGCTCATTAACAAGTTTGTTAGACAAAACAAGTTTAGCATTCAAGTCCATATTCAAACATTCAAACTCTTTCAGTTTTTCAAGAGAATTTTGAGCAAGTTTCTTATATTTCTCAACTAATTTGTTGGATTCATTGAGCTTAGCAATCAAATCATCATTTTCACAAAATAACCTACTCAAATTCTTTTGAAACTTCTTAGCATTTTTCTTCAAGGGTTTGATGTTAGGAATATCAACAACATCCAAAGATTCATGTAACATAGCATCACAATCATGAGGATTAACACTCATAAAGGCATTTTCACAAACACGTGGCATGTTACGTTCATCATCAACCAAATCATACAAAGAGGCATACAAAGCACTATCCATGGCAAATAAACACAAGGCGTCAAGGATCACACTTAGGTATTTAAACCAAAGCAAGTGTACCCGCTCTGATGCCAAATGAGTGTTCAAAATGTGTGTAAAACACTACGAACGTTTAGACCCCAATTACAAAATAATCAATTCAAGCTTAATGTCAAACAATAAATGTGCGGAAGATAAACATAAGCTAATAACTGAATTGATAAACTATCTAAACCATAAATAATCACAATCATAACAATAATTAAATGGTAAAGATAAAGGGAAGAGAGATGCAAACACAAGGACAACACTCGATGTGTTATCAAAGAGGAAACTGAAGCCTTTGGCATAAAACCTCTCCGCCGCCCTCCAAGCGGTCAATAATCCACTAGAAAATATAGTTGGGATACATAAACAGCAATAGACCCTCCAAGCCTAATTTATCTGATGTACCTAAACCCTCCAAGCTTCTTGCTCCAACGAGGTTGCGCCGAACCTTTTTCTTTTCTAGCTTACCAGATTCCACTATAGCCCATAGCATCAACCAATATGAATTAGTCCCTTTCTAACTACTTTCCAAAGCACCAAATAAACCTTTTCGCAGATATGAGTATGGTGAGAAAAGGATTTGGCTAGGAACCTCTCAAAGGTATAACAATAGAGAGGAAGAGAGTAAAGGAATTTGAATAGTCTCTTAGGAGAAGATTGTGGATGAATCAATCTTGTTTTTCTCTAGGGTTTCTCTCTCAAAATTCTCTTTGGAAGCTTTCTACATTTCGTGGGTATAAGGGTCTATATATAGTGGTGTATGTTTGGAATGCGAAGAGTCAGTTTTTCCAAAATAGAGCTGACTGGCAGCTTGGTCTCGCGACTTGACTGAGTCACGAGTTCAAGCCGCGAGGTAACTGCATTGCCAGTCTGGACTTTTTGTCCTGTAGTGCAACAGCTGGCATGACGTTTCAGCTTCCTGCATGCTTGACACGTGACCTCCTTCTGGCGGCTTGCTAGTCGCGAGCCACCCGCGAGTTCCAATCGCGAGTCCCTGCATCTTTGCAAAATCTTGAATATTTCTTCACACTCTCTCGTACACTACCCGTACAAGAATCCCACCTAAATACAAGGTTACTAATTGCTAAAATACAAGCAAATTTGGCACGGAATAAAGCCAACAAGATGGTTGATTAAATTCAACCTTACAGAGTTAAAGATTACCTTAGAGATGTTAATGGAATGAAAAACACTTGAAATTAGTTGGGTTTTGATGTTGAAGCATTAAAACAGGAGTTTAGGAGAAGATAGGAGACGTTTAAAACAAATGTCCCGCGAAATGCCCTTTAAAAAGTTGATCTGGTGATTTTCGTGGGAAGCTGGGAATTTTCGCTAGTTAGCATCCTGCGAAATTTCGCTGGTAAGCCTTACTCGCGAAATAATCGTGAAACTCTCTGTCCAAAGCTGAAAAACATGAGAATTGGACCCTTTAACTCACAACTGAACTTACACATGAAATAAGTCACGAAAACACCTAGAAAACATGTCTTTCACACAAAAATAACTTGAAGAACTTTGAAAAACATGGGTGATACAAATCACTTTCAAAAGCAAATAAAAAGAACAAAAATCTTTTTAGTTTGATCCACATATGGTTGAGCACACACACATCATATTTGAACATGTACAAACACACAAATGAAACAGGCATTCATTGAACAAAAGTCTTGTGTGTTGTGTATGTGTATCAAATGTGGAATAGTCCTTAGTCTAGAGTGAAGTTTCAATGATCAATTCAATCAAGTCATACACAACTAGTACTAAGTCAAATGGTCTATCTCAATTATAGAAATGAACATATATGACCTCCCACAAGAAAATGATTACATATCTTTGAAACTTTTCATTTATCTTCTTTATAATTCATAACATTTGATCTTTTTGATCTTTACATCTCTTTTTGAGATCGATGCTTGAAATTTTTGATATTTCATTTTGTGAGTAAGCCTTTGGCTTTTTGGGCACCATACATTTCAATACAAGTCGCTTTCCTTTTTTCCTAGTCAAATACTAGTATGTGGGAAGATATATAGGCACAAGTCTATGCATGTATCAAAACCATCAAGACTATTGACCAATCATTCATGACAAGCTTGAAGATCGATTTACAACAGTCACACATAGATTTCAAGATTTTTCCTACAAAGATATATGTGCATACATAACAAGCGAAGCTCATAAATGCACTACGCCATTAGTATGAAGGTACTAGGCCAAACTCACATATGAAATGTGCTCAAACATATACGATCAAACTTTTGAATTTTTCACTTTTTGTGTGTTTTTGGATTTTTACTCACACAAAAACAAAAGCATAAAAGTAAGATCAACAATAAAAACAATGCATACAAATAAATGTAAGATGTACTAATGCATGACAATGAAGCATCTAATGCATGAAAAGTCCTATAAAGATCGAAAGAATTAGATTAAGGACCAAAAGAGCAAAAACTCAACCATAGGAACCCTTCCTCATCCAAACAGAAGGATTGTTTGGAATGAGTGTCTCATGAGAAGTGAGACAAGGGTTGGAAGAATGAGAACCAAAGATGCACATAAACAAGGAAGTAAGAATATCAAAAACTTTCTTCAACAACTTACCATTTTCCCCCAAAACTGGTTTAGCTTTCATGGCACAACTTCCAAAAAGCTTAAGTTTCTCTTTTCTTTTGATTCTTTTAAGAGCTTGAAACTTATAGCAATAAGGTCTAAGATGACCAAAGGCACCGCAATGGTGACAAACAATATGTTTAGGTCCACTAGGCTTTTTGGAAAGGGATCTAGCAACATGGTTTTTTTCAATCTTCAACTTGAAACATTAAGGTCTTATGTGACCGATCACACCGCAATGGTGGCAAGTTGGAACAAACTTAGATCCATCAAAAACCTTAGATTGAGACACAAACGGAGGTTTTGGCTTAAGAGCCTTTCTCTCCACCTTTTGATTTCTTTTGCGTGGAGAAATGTACACCGATTTGTCTTTAGAGGTAGAACTCACAATAGGCATAAAATCGAGTATCACAACATGATTGCAACAAATATTTTCATCACTTTTAGCAGTAGGTTCAGCAATCAAACACTTGGCATGCATCTTAAGAGATTCATTTTCACATTTTAGCTCATCAATAAGTTTGTTAGACAAAACAAGTTTAGCATCCAAGTCCATATTCAAACATTCAAACTCTTTCAACTTTTCACAAGAATTTTCAGCAAGTTTCTTATACTTTTCAACCAATTTGTTGGATTCATTAAATTTAGCAATCAAATTATCCTTTTCACTAGTAAGCTAGCTCAAATTCTCGTGAAACTTCTTAAACTTTTTCTTCAAGAGTTTGACATTTAGAATATCAACAACAACACCCATAGATTCATGTAACATGTCATCACAATTTTGAGAATTAACACTCATAGAGGCATTTTCACAAACATATGGCATGTTATAATCAACAATATCTATAGAGCATACAAAGCACCATCCATGGCAAAAACACACAAAGGGTCAAAGATCACACTTAAGTAATGAAACCAAAACAAGTCTATCCGCTCTGATACCAGTTGAAAGCTCCAATTTGTGTGAAAACACAAAAGCTTATTTAGACCCCAAATTAAAAATTACAGCTAGATTGCTTTTACTCTAACTTATCTAAGTGCGGACAAGAGTACATGAAGTGCAACAAACCGATAAAACTACCCAGTGTACCTAAGCCCTCCAAGCCTAATCTACCCAGTGTACCTAAGCCCTCTAAGCTTCTTGCTCCAACGAGGTTACGCCAAACCTTTGTCTTTTCTAGCTTACCGGATTCCGCTATAGCCCATAGTATCATCCAATATCAATTGGTCCCTTCCTAACTGCTTCCCAAATTACCAAAAAGTCTTCTCACAAATATGGGTATGGTGAGAAAAGGATTTGGCCAAGAACCTTTCAAGGATGTAACAATGGAGAGGGTGAGAGCAGAGGAATTTGAAAAGTCTCTATGTAAAGATTGTGGATAAGTCAATCTTGTTTTTCTCTAGGGTTTCTCTCTCAAAATTCTCTCTGGAAGCTCTCTACATTTCGTGGGTATAAGGGTCTATATCTAGTGGTGTGTGTTTAGAATGCGAAGAGTCATTTTTCCAAAACAAAGTTGGCTGGCGACTTGGCCTTGCGACTTGACTAAGTTGTGAGTTCAAGCCTCAAGCTAACTGAATGGCCAATCTAGACTTTTTGTCCTATAGTGCTACAGCTGGCAAATGGTTCAGCTTCTCTGCACGCTTCACTCGTGTGCATCTTCTTGCAGCTTGCAAACCACGAGTCCCTGCTTCACTACACAATCTTGAGCATATCTTCACACTTTCTTACACACTACCCTTACATGATTCCCACCTAGATACAGGATTTCTAAATGCTGAATTACAAGCAAATTTGGCATGGAATAAAGCCAACAAGATGGTTGATTAAATTCGACCTTACAATCTCCCACTTTGGCTATTCTGTGACAAAACCCTACAACAAACTCCAGACTTAACGCGTGAGTTGGGAATAGTTGAACAAAACTCTCTCACAGCTAACTCTAGAATCTGTGAAGCTCTTGAATCGTAAGAACAAGTATCTCCTGAAACACAACAACACAATATAATCATTGTATGCAGAAAACTTGTAATGCATATGGAGCAAGCACAATGTGATCATGCAAAATGGACTTAAGTAATAAACCATGGCTTGACCAAAAATGAATAATCACTATAATTAGTGATCACAATGCTCATTCACACATGAAACGAACATCCGGACATACAAGCTAATAGGCTTATTTGCAAAGTATCATTTGCATGTCCAACACTCAACCAATGCAACAACACTAGGTAATTGCATTAAGGATATAAAATCCAACAAAGGGCACAAAAGTGATGTACTTAGAGTAGTGCATAGCATAACAACAAGTACTAAGGCTACAAAGCATGGGTACATAAACCTTAAAAGCTTATAAAAGCAAAAGATACAAAACATAAAGTATTTTAAATAAACTAAAAGTGCTTAAAGTTTCTCCCCTTCAAAATGATGAGAAGCTATGATGCACTTGGAACATATATACCTGTAACCTGAAATACTTGCATAAGACACATTAGACCCTCACGGTAAAGCAAGTCATAAAAAGGACAAGTATAATGTAATAAGTAAATTGCGATCAAGTAATCATGATGTGAAACATGTGAGCAACTTGATCAAACACCAAACACCAAAACAAAGTTTTCTTATTAGCTCAATGTCTTCTCCCCCTTGGTATATGCATCTCCCCTATGGAATATCTCTCCCCCTACAAATGTGCACGAGAAATAGAATTTCTCCCCCTAAGAATGTGCATAAAGGTCATATAGAAATGACAAAAACTCTCCGGTATACTCTCTAGAGTATACCTGTAACACTTGGAACATATATACCTGTAACCTAAAATACTTGCACAAGACACATTAGACCCTCACAGTAAAGCAAGTCATAAAAAGGACAAGTATAATATAATAAGTAAATTGCGATCAAGTAATCATGATGTGAAACATGTGAGCAACTTGATCAAACACCAAACACCAAAACAAAATTTTCTTATTAGCTCAATGTCTTCTCCCCCTTGGTATATGCATCTCTCCTATGGAATATCTCTCCCCCTACAAATGTGCACGAGAAATAGAATTTCTTCCCCTAAGAATATGCACAATGGTCATATAGAAATGACAAAAACTCTCCAGTATACTCTCTAGAATATACTCTCCTCCTTTTTGTCAGGAATAGATAAAGGGTCAAGAAAAAACGAGGGCAAGAGATAAAGGTATGAACAAGGATAATGATGCATAAGGGGTGCGAGATGAAAGAGAAAATGAAGCTCAAACCTAAGACAAAACAAAATGCTACAAAGCATAAGGTAAACATGACATGTTAGGATGAAGAAACAAAGTATAGACCAATGCATGACAAGAGTAGCAAGGTGTGTGCAAGAGGTGACAAAGTGCAATGCAGGACCAATGCATGAAAAATGCACATGTTGGGCAAGGTGTGTTAAAACACAACTAATGAACCAAACATGTTCCTAATGAAGAAACACGAGAAACCCTAAAGTTTGATACTTATCGGAGTCCAAACAAGCGAGAAAATGCCTAAGAGACATTTTATCAAACACCTAGCATGCACAATATGAACAACAATGTGAAACAATGCATGAACATCATGAAATCCACCCTTAATACATGCTCTTTTAGCCACAAGGGGCCAACATTCAAAGCAAATCATCAAAAGAAACCAATCCCATAAAAAAATTGACAAAAATTAAGTTTTCCTAACCCCTATGATGAAAATCCCAACCAAGAGCACAAAACTGACTAAAACATAATCCAAGGATCCAAAATAAATGAAAAGAGTTTAAAATCACCTTAGAAATATTAATTAAATGAAAAACCATTCAAATTGATTGAGTTTTGATGTAAAAATATTGAGAGAGTGGTTTAAAAGAGGATGGGAGAGGTTTAAAACAAGTTTCTCATGAAAGAGCTCTTTAAAAAAGCTGTTTCTAGGCGTTTCACGACTTGCGAGTCACGAGCTGAGTCACGAGTTAGTCACGAAACCAATCTGTGTAAACTCGCTACTGGAGCTCGTGGCTTGCAAGTCGCCAAAACGAGTAGCCAAAACTCACGACTGGGACTCGCACTTGCAAGTCGCCAGAATGAGTAGCCAAAAATTCTAACACTTGTTTTTCAACACAAAACTTGTTTAAATAATGAAAAACAAAGTAAGCACTAAACATGAACACAAAAAGTGATAAAAATCACTTCCAAAAACATATAAAATGATCAAAAATATTTTTGGATTGATCCATATATAGTTGAGCTCACACACATCACATTTAAACAAGTACAATCGAACAAATGAATAAGGCATTCATTGAACATTAGGCATGTGTGTTGTGTGTGTGTATCCAGAGTGAAACTTCAATAATCAATTCAATCAAGTCATACATAACTAGTACTAAGCCAAGTGGTCTATCTTATTTATAGAAATGAACGTATATGACTCCCCATAAGAATATGATTACATATCTTTGAAGCTTTTCATTTGGCTTCTTTATAATTAATATTTGATCATTTTTTATCTTTACATCTCTTTTTGAGATCGATGTTTGAAATTTTTGATATTTCAATTTGATGAACAAGCCTTTGGCTTTTTGGGCATTATACATTTTCATTACAAGTCGCTTTCCCTTTTTCTTAGTTGAATACTAGTATGTGCGACGGCTTTTGCAGCTCATTATTTCTTTTTATTTTGAGATTTACATTAGGTGAGCTCTTTAAGCAAAAATATAAAAGAGTGTGGGAAGATATATAGGCACAAGTCTACGCATGTATCTAAACCAACATGACTATTGATTAATCATTCATGACAAGCTTGAAGATCGATTTACAACAATCAAACAAAGATGTCAAGATTTTTCCCACAAAGATATAGGTCCATAAGGAACAAGTTAAGCTCGTAAATGCACAAAGCCATCTATATGAAGGTACAAGGCAAAACTCACATGTGATATGTGCTCAAACAAATACGATCAAACTTTTTGAATTTTTTACTTTTTATGTGGTTTTGAATTTTTACTCACACAAAATTAAAACATAAAAATAAGATCAAAACAAAAACAATGCATAAAAAGAAATGCAAGATGCACAAAATGCATGAAGATATGACATTCAATGCATGAAGGGTCCTACAAAGATGGAAATAATTAGATCAATGACCAAAAGAGCAAAAGCTCAACCGTAGGAACCTTTCCTCATCCAAACAAAACAATTGTTTGGAATAAGTGTCTTATGAAAAGTGAGACTAGGGTTGGAAGAATGAGAACCGGAGATGCACATAGACAAGGAGTTAAGAGCATTAAATACTTTCTTTAACAACATGCTATTTTCACTCGAAACCGGTTTACCCTTTTTAGCATAACTTCCAAGAAGCTCAAGTTTCTCTTTTCTTTTGATTCTTTTAAGAGCATGAAACTTAGAGCAATGAGGTCTTAGATTACCAAAGGCACCACAATGGTGCCAAACAATGTGTTTAGGTCCATTAAGCTTTTTGGGAAGGGATCTTGCAACATAGTTTTGTTCTCTCTTCAACTTATGACATTGAGGTCTTATTGACCAATCATACCACAATGGTGGCAAGTTGGAACAAACTTAGATTCATCTAAAGCCTTAGGTTGAGACCTAAATCAAGGCTTTGACTTAAGAGCCTTTCTCTCCACCTTTTGATTTCTTTTATGTGAAGGAATGTACACCGATTTATCTTTTGAGGTAGAACACACAATGGGCACTAAATCGGGTACCACAACATGATTGCAACAAATATTTTCATCCTTTTTAGAAATAGGTTCAGCAATCAAACACTTGACATGCATTTTGAATGTTCAATATGGGTATGAAACACCCTTGAACGTTTAGACCCCAATTAATAAATTATCAATTCAAGCTTATTATCAAACAATATATGTGCGGAACATGAACATAAGCCAAACACAGAATTGATAAACAATCTAAGCCAAATATAAACACATCCACAGCAGTAAATATAAGGCAAAAATAAAGGAAGGAAGATGCAAACATACGGACAACACACGATGGGTTATCAAAGAGGAAACCGAAGCTCTCAGCGTAAAATCTCTCCACCGCCCTCCAAGCGGTGAATAATCCACTAAAGAATGTAGTTGGGATACATGAACAGTAGAAGACCCTCCAAGCCTAATCTACCTAAGTACCTAAGCCCTACAAGCTTCTTACTCCAACATGATTACGCCGAACCTATTTCTTCTTTAGCTTCCCGGATTCCACTACTTGACCATAGTATCAACCAATGTAGATTGGTTCCTTCCTAACTGCTTCCCAACAGCACCAAATAAACCTTCTCACAGACGTGGGTGTGGTGAGATAAGGATTTGGAAAAAAGGCCTCTCAAGGGTATGACAATGGAGAGGAAGAAAGAAGAGGAATTTGTAGAGTCTTTAAGGTAACGATTGGGGATGAGGCAATCTTATTTATCTCTAGGGTTTCTCTAACAAAAGTCTCTCTAGAAGCTCACCTCATTTGGTGGGTTTAAGGGTCTATATATAGTGGGGTGAGAAAGGAATGCGAAGAGTCAGTTTTTGCCAAACAGAGCTGATTGGCAGCTTGGCCTCACGACTGGTCTGAGTCGCGAGTTCAAACCGCAAAATAACGGCCTGGCCAGCTTGGGACTTTTGTCCTATAGTGTGACAACTAGCGCAACCCTTCAGCTCTCTTGTGTGCATCTCATGTGCCTGTAGTTGGCAACTTGCCAGTCACGAGTCAGCCGCGAGTCTTAGCTGTGAAACTCTGCCTTCTTGCACATACTTGAGCTTTTCTTCACATCTTCTCACATACTACCTTTACAATGATCCCACCTAAATACAGGGTTAATAAGTGCTTAAATTACAAGTAAATTGGCACGGAATAAAGCCAACAAGATGATTGATTAAATTCAACCTTACAATCTCCCCCTTTGGCTATTCCGTGACAAAACCCTACAACAGACTCTAGACTTCACGCGTAAGTTGGGAACAGTTGAACAAAACTCACTCACACCTAACTCTAGATTCTGAAAAGCTCTTGAACATATGAACAAGTAACTCCTGAAACACAACAACATAATAATATCATTGTATGCAGAAAACTTGAAATGCATATGGAGCAATAAAAGTATAATCAAGCAAAAATGGAGTTAAGCAATAAAGTAGTAAATCATGGCTTGATCAACCAAGCAATCACTAATCAAAAGTGATTACTATGCTCATTCACACAAAGAATGAACATCCGGACATGTAAGGTGATAAGCTCAATTGAAGAGTATCACTTGCAAGTCCAACACTCAACCAATGCATACAAACATATATGCATCTAGGAACAATCCTACAAGGGCACAACAGTGATGTACTTAAGATAATGCATAGCACTAACAAGTACTAAAGCAAAATGCATAAAGGCTGCATAAGCAAAGTATTACAAATACATGGTACAAATCATAAAAGCCTACAAATAGCATAAGTGCATGGAAACAAACTCTTAAAGCTTACATAAGCAACATGGGTACAAAACATTTAAAACATATGCTAAATTAACTGAATAACATCATCAATGTGTAAATAAACCAAAATGTTAAAATTGTATCCACACAAATAAATATAAAAAAAAACATAAGTTTGTTAGTCTATCCAAAAACTATGAAAAGTATATCCTGAACACATCTCCCTCTTCCAATATGCACATCTTCTACTTCTCTTTCTCCCCCTTACCATATGCTCTCGCTCTCCCCCTTTTTGTCAGGAATAGCTAAAGGCTGTCTTCTAGCTTTTGCTGAATCGCGTCCAACTGTGTTTCAATGGCTATGAGACGCACTTGAATATGGTTGGTAGTTGTGTAGAGAAACCGTTGTAGTTCAGAGATCTGCTCAACCACATTTTCAATCATGTGACTTTGCCTTGGCATTTGAAATCCAAGGGGAATAGATGGAGCACTAGTTGATTGGAAAGGTGTAGCTGAGCTTTGGCCAAAGGGAGTGACTGGTTCACTCTTAGGAGCTTTAGAGGAATGGCTCTTACTTGCTTGAATAGTGTATAGGGATATTGATCGAGGATGAGATGCAATTTTGCCATCTGATGGAGGATTGACACCGTCACGAAGGATGTTTTTCATGATGAGACTACAAAATGGAAGATTCATTCAAGCTACTGATTGAGCCACTGTTTTCCCAATAATCTGAAATATGTGGGCACAGATGTCAATCGGAACACCAATAATGAGGTCACATAAGAATTTGGCCCTTCCAAGACTAATGAAGGCAGTGTTCGACAGTGGGTAGAGGTTGGAGAACATTATCAGCTTTAAAGTTGTCAGTTCAGGTGAAAAAGATGCAATGCCTATAGATGAACCTCCGCTTCCCACATCATGTTCACTCCCAAGAACTTGAAGAATGTCTTGAGCTTGAAGAATCCTATCATCATACGGAGTTCGATCTGCATTTTCAGGTCTAGTGATGTGCAGGATCTTAGCAATATAGTCTACATTAATAGAAAATTCTATTCCTCGAACTCAGCATTTTAACTCGACCCCTGTGTATCTGGCATTGGAGTAGAATTCTTTAACCAATTCCATAATTGGATCCTCAAAGTTACCAAAAAGATCAGCCCAATCTCTCTCTTCAAAGATCTTAGGAATGATTGTTGTCCCCAGGGTGTTAAACTTGACAACACGTTCCACAATGGGAGGATTCTTTACAAAAATATCTTTGTAGGTCGTTGAGTCAAGAGGTGTCCTGAATCTCTCAGTGGTAGAGTCTCTAGATGACTGAGATAAGCGACATGTCCGTTTAGCAACTGGGGTTGATTGATCATCGGTTGCAATGGCTTTGCCCTTAGATGAACGACGAGTCATCTGCAAAAGAACAGACACACAGCAGAGAACCAAAAAAAATACCATAAGGCAGCAACAGTAACTTGATTAGATTCAGATAGAAATGTTAATCCGAGAGATTTCAAAATTAATAAATCATAGGCAATGTTGAAGTATTGTGTGGAACATGTGAACAAAAATGGTGATTGATCAAAAACAACACAGTGTCAAGTGGACACTGAATATCCCAAGGTCACATACTGACATAATGACAAACTACCACGAGCATGATATGCAAACATCAATATAGTCATGAACCATTTCAAAGAGCACAAAACCCTATAAAACATCATTACTATAATCAATAACCATTCAAAAAGAACAACTCCTAACCAAATAGCACACAACAGACTAACATTAAGACATGAACGAACATACTTAAACTCAAAACACAATGCCATCAACAATATCCACAGAAACAAGACAATAACTTTAAAATCATGAAATCTGAAGTGAGAGAGAAAAAACCCATACCTTTTTCTTGAAGATAAAAGTGAAAATGGTGCAGAACACAAAGTGTTTCAGAGAGAGAAATGGGGAAGACAATGAACAGTCACTAATTTTCGAGGGAAAAAAAAAATTGAAAACTGACTTTAAAACGCAAAACACGCATTTTTCGCGACTAGATCAAGTCGCTAGTAAGCCGCCAGGGTAAGCCGCGAAACACTTTGAAACTAAGAGTCTGGAAAAAATTTTCTAAGTGTTTTTCGCAACTGAAAGATCTACCCGTGAGTGAGTCACGAGCTAAGTCGCGAAAATCTCTGTTTACCCCTCGCGACTGGACCTTCCACCTGCGAACAAGTAGCCAAAACATACCCGCGAGCATGCGACTGGGGCATGCGACTGCATTGACTCGCGACTAAGTCGCCAAAATAGGACAAAATTGATTTTGAAATTTTTAACATTTTTGTAAAAATAAAATACTTTCCAAAAACAGCTAAAACACTCAAAAATCTTTTTGTGTTTGATCAAACAAAGATTGAGTAAGTAAAAACACATTTAATCAAGTACAATCATACAAATGAATATGGTATTCATTGAACATAGACTTGTGTGTAATGTGTGGATGTCAAAAATGAGATAGTCCTTAGTCCAATGTAAAGTTTCAATGATCAATTCAATCAAGGCATACACAACTAGCATTAGATAACGTGACCTATCTCAATTATAGAAACATGCATATATGACCTCCCACATGAACTTGATAACAATTCATTTGAAGCTTTTCATTTGGCTCCATATTCAACATTTCATTTGCACTTTTTGAGCAAAGAGAATCTCATTGTGAGATTGATGCTAAAATTTTTGATATTTCAATTGATGAGTTAGCCTTTGGCTTTTTTGGGCATCATACATATTATTTTGGTCGCTTTCCCTTTTTCCTAGTCAAATACTAGTATGTGCGACAGGTTTTTGCAGCTCTATATCTCTTTTCATTTGGAGATTTACATTTAGAGAGCTTTTTTAAGCAAAAACAAAAAAAAAAAAAAAAAAAAGTGGGAAGATATATAGGCATGAGTCTATGCATGTCTCAAGATCAACAAAACTATTCACTAATCATTCGTGACAAGGTTGAAGATCTATTTACAACAGTCACATAGATTTCAGAATTTCTCCCACAATGATATGAGTGCAAAGGGAACAAGCTAAGCTCATAGATGCACAAAGCCATTAGTACAAAGGTATAAGGCAAAACATGCTTTGAGACAAAACTCAACAAAGTTTATCAAACTTTTTGGATTTTCTACTTTTTATGTGTTTTTGAATTTTTGACACAAGAGAAACAAATGTTGATCAAAACAAAACTAGCAAAGTAAAAGACAATTTAAGCAAAACTCACAAACGAAAATTACCAACTCAAACATGTAAGAAGCAAAACAACCAAGCATATACACAAAATATGGAAAGTATTAATGCATGGACATGTTATAATGCTTATGCATGAGTACCCTTCGTCACCCACACGTCACGTGCGTTTGGGGTGATATCCTTTACGGATTGGGTATGGGAGTTAGGACTGTCAAACCTTTGTGTGAAGCTTTCCAGGCAATTTGTGAAGGCACCGATCATCTTCATCACATTCATCATAACTGGATCATGGTTTTGACTTCTTGGTTGCTCACCACCCCAAGACCTCTTGTCATTTCTTCTTCCTCGTGACCGAGGTGCACTTGCATTGTTGTCTACTCTCAGTTTTTGACAGTTGGGTCTAGTATGTCCTTGCAATCCGCAATAGTGACACACATAATCTGTTCTAGGACCCCATTGTGATCTTGAGAGAGATCTTGCTCTACCTTCAAATCTGGCTTCTGATTGATTTCGGAACTTATTAACCACTCGTTCCTTAGCCAACTTCTTCTTCTTCTCAACCTTAACATTCTCAGGGGTGGGCTCTTCCACAATCAGCTCTATGGCCTTCACAAATTTCACTTCTTTGGTAGCTTTGGCTGATGAGCTACTCCCTCCAGTATATCCTAACCCGGACTTGTCTAAGAAATGTTTTTAGGATGAAATAACATCTTCTTGCTTCTTGGAGGAGACCCTTTCTATCTTGGCTTGTGCTTGCACCACCTCTTGCTCAAGAAATCTTACTTTGGTATAAGTTTCCGATAACTCGCCATTCAGTGTCTCAATCTCACATTTAGCCTCTTTATATTTGACCAGAAGACTTTTGTAGTCCTCTTCAACCCTTTTCATCTTCTTCACAACCGCCTTTGCAACCTTTGCATACTCACTAGATTTCTCAAGGAGTAAGGCATAATTCTCTTGAAGACCCAATGTATCTTCATCCTCTTCAGCCTCCGATTCTTCAGCAATCCCAATAGACTCCAAATCAGAATGCTCACTAAGCTCCTTCACAAGTGTATCCAAATCATCTGAGGATTCCACATAAGCAATGGTCATGAATGTGGAGAAATTTCCTTCTCCATCACAGCTCTCTTATGAGTCAAAGTTTAATGAATCCGAGTCACTCAGGGTAGTGGCATAGACCTTTCCTTTGGACTTCAAATAGTTGGGACATTCCTTTTTTGAAGTGTCCATGTCTATTACACTCGAAACATGTAATTCCTTGTGAGGATTGGGAATCTCTACCCTCTTTTCTTCTGAACTCTTTCTTCTCTTTTCCAGCACCCTGAAATTTTCTTTTGTGACCAGATTTCCCACTGTTTTTGAGCTTTAAGAATTTTCGGAAGTTCTTTGCAAGGTACGCCACATCTTTGTCTACTGCATCCTTTTCCGAAGAGTCATGAGACACCATTATCTCATCAATTGTCTTAAGAACAAGTGATTTACTCTTCTTCTGTGTGGGCAAGGACAACTCATATGTCTGCAGAGAACCAACCAGCTCTTGAACCTTAATGTTGTCAAGATCTTTGCTTTCTTCAATAGCTGTAACTTTGGCTCGAAAACTCTTTGGTAAAGACCAAAGGATCTTCCTTTCAATTTTCAAGTCCTCCGTCTTTTCCCTCAAATTGAATTTCCCAACAACCACTTCGTTCAATTTACTATAAAACGAATCAAAAGACTCATCCTCACTCATCTTTAACTCCTCAAAGCGAGTGGTCAACATTTGAAGTTTGGTGTCCTTTACTTTCTTAGTCCCTTCATAAGTTGTCTCCAGAATTTCCTATACTTCCTTAGTAATGGTGATATGTGAAATCCGGTGAAATTATTCTAGAGAGACACCGCAAAAAATAGCATTCAATGCCTTGCTATTTGTATTGGCCTCCGCAAGAGCAGCCTTATCCCAAGTAGACTTGGCAGCCTCTGGCCTTGTTCATCCTACTTCAACTACATCCCACACAGCATCATCAATAGAACACAGAAACGCCCTCATACAGACTTTCCAAAATGCATAATTATTACCGTCAAAGAACGGTGGTACATTAAGAGATTAAGACCTGTCCATCTCAAAGGGGGTCAGGGATCACACTTAGGTATTTAAACCACAACAAATGTACCCACTCTGATACCAATTGAATGTTCAATACGGGTATGAAGCACCCTTGAACGTTTAGACCCCAATTAACAAATTATCAATTCAAGCTTATTATCAAACAATATATGTGCGGAACATGAACATAAGCCAAACACAGAATTGATAAACAATCTAAGCCAAATATAAACACATCCACAGCAATAAATATAAGGCAAAGACAAAGGAAGGAAGATGCAAACACACAGACAACACACGATGTGTTATCGAAGAGGAAACCAAAGCCTTCGGCGTAAAACCTCTCCGCCGCCCTCCAAGCGTTGAATAATCCACTAAAGAATGTAGTCGGGATACATGAACAGCAAAAGACCCTCTAAGCCTAATCTACCCAAGTACCTAAGCCCTCCAAGCTTCTTGCTCCAACAAGGTTACGCCGAATCTATTTCTTCTTTAGCTTCCTGGATTCTGCTACTTGACCATAGCATCAACCAATGTAGATTGGTTCCTTCCTAACTGCTTCCCAACAACACCAAATAAACCTTCTCACAGACATGGGTGTGGTGAGATAAGAATTTGGTAAAAAGACCTTTCAAGGGTAGGACAATGGAGAGGAAGAGAGAAGAGGAATTTGTAGAGTCTCTAAGGTAAAGATTGGAGATGAGGCAATCTTGTTTTTTTCTAGAGTTTCTTTAACAAAATTATCTCTAGAAGCTCACCTCATTTGGTGGGTTTAAGGGTCTATATATAGTGGGGTGAGAAAGGAATGCGAAGAGTCAGTTTTTGCACAGGGCTGATTGGCGACTTGGCCTTGCGACTGGTCTAAGTCGCGAGTTCAAGCCTTGAAATAACGGCCTGGCCAGCTTGGGATTTTTGTACTGTAGTGTGACAGCTGGCACGACCCTTCAGCTCCCTTGTGTGCATCTCACGTGCCTGCAGTTGGCGGCTTGCCAGTCGCGAGTCTTAGCCATGAAACTCTACATTCTTGCACATACTTGAGCTTTTCTTCACATCTTCTCACACACTACCCTTACAATGATCCCACCTAAATACAGGGTTACTAAGTGCTTAAATTACAAGCAAATTGGCACGGAATAAAGCCAACAAGATGGTTGATTAAATTCAACCTTACACATCTTAAGAGATTCATTTTCACATTTAAGATCATCAACAAGTCTGTTAGAGAAAACAAGTTTCCAAGTCCATATTCAAACATTCAAACTCTTTCAGCTTTTCAAGAGAATTTTCAGCAAGATTCTTATATTTCTCAACTAATTTATTGGATTCATTGAGCTTAGCAATCAAATCATCCTTTTCACAAAATAACTTGCTCAAATTCTTTTGAAACTTCTTACATTTTTCTTGAAGAGTTTGTCATTTGGAATATCAACAACACCCAATGATTCAAGTAACATGTCATCACAATCATGAGGATAAACACTCATAGAGGCATTTTCACAAACACGTGGCATGCTACAGTCATCAACATCCAAAACATGCATAGAGGCATACAAAACGCTATCCATGGTAAATAATTACAAAGGGTCAAGGATCACACTTAGGTATTTAAACCACAACAAGTGTACCCGCTCTGATACCAATTGAAAGTTCAAATAGCGTATAAAACACTATGAACATTTAGACCCCTAATTTACAAATTACCAATTCAAGCTTAATATCAAACAATGTACGTGTGAAAAATGAACATAAACTTATAACAGAATTGATAAAAAAATCTAAACCAAATAAAATCACATCCACAGCAGAAATTAAATTGTAAAGATTAAGGGAAGAGAGATGCAAACACAAGGACAACACAGCGATGTATTATCGAAAAGGAAACCAAAGCCCTCGGCATAAAACCTCTCCGCCGCCCTCCAAGCGATCAATAATCTACTAGAAAATGTAGTTGGAATACATGAATAGCAATAGACCCTCCAAACCTAATCTACCCAGTGTACCTAAGCCCTACAAGCTTCTTGCTTCAACGAGATTACGCTGAACCTTTGTCTTTTCTAGCTTACTAGATTCCACTATAGCCCATAGCATCAACCAATATGAATTGGTCCCTTCCTAACTGCTTTCCAAAACACCAAAAAACCTTCTCAAAGATGTGGGTATGGTGAGAAAAGGATTTGGCCAAGAACCTCTCAAGGATGTAACAATGGAGAGGGTGAAAGTAGAGGAATTTAAAGAGTCTCTATGTAAAAATTGTGGATAAGCCAATCTTGTTTTTCTCTAGGGTTTCTCTCCCAAAATTCTTTCTGGAAGCTCTCTACATTTCATGGGTATAAGGGTCTATATATAGTGGTGTGTGTTTGGAATGCAAAGAGTCATTTTTCCAAAACAAAGCTAGCTGGCGACTTAGCATCACGACTTGACTAATTCATGAGTTCAAGCCACGAGCTAACTGAATGGCCAGTCTAGACTTTTTGTCTTGTAGTGCTACAGCTAGCAAATGGTTCAGCTTCTCTGCACGCTTCACTCGTGTGCATCTTCTTGCAGCTTGCAAGCCGCGAGCCACCCACAAGTCCTTACTTCACTGCACAATCTTGAGCATATCTGCACAATCTTGAGCATATCTTCACACTCTCACACACACTACCTTTACATGATTCCCACCTAAATACAGGGTTTCTAAATGCTGAATTACAAGCAAATTTGGCACGGAATAAAGCCAACAAGATGGTTGATTAAATTCAACCTTACACCTTCAAGTCCAAATCCTGAAGTGCCTCCTCTGCCTCCCTCTTTGGAAGAAGCTATTGTTTCTAATTATTTCCGTTCTCTAAATTATGAGATTAAGCATGATGTTCCTTCAGGTCTAAATCCTGAAGAGCCTCCTCTGCGACTCCCTTTGGAAGAAGCTATTGTTTATCGCAAGTTGTTAAGGTATGCGATGAAGAAGTGATGTAGGGTCTCCCGAGTCACCCCTACATAAGCTACCAAGATGCTTTAAAATTGAGGTCATTATAATTTTCTTCATGATTTTGGGCTAACAATGGAGAGACATTCTTTAAAAATAATACTAGCCTGTATATTATCCACTGCACAAAAAAATTATTGTGTTTCTTGGTATTTTTTTCCACTGTATACGGTTGTTGCATCAGTAAGTTATAACAGTAATGTGACATCTTTGCTTAAATATTCTATGATCATCCTTTGTTCTTTTTTCCTGTTAGAATCAAGTTGACCTTCTCTTAAGTAAACAAAAGTTGAACTTGGTTATGTATGGGCTATATATTTCCTCGTATATTTCTTTCTTAAGTGGCGGGTTTGGTTTCATACCCATTTGTCAAAAAACAAGTGGCAAGGTTGGTTGTTGACTTAAACTGAAAGGGATCGTTGCATTGGGCATAGGCTTGATTTTGGCCTAACTTAACTTCTTAGCTAACCTTTTAATGGAATCAACCAAGACTCTAGGCCTTGGTATCATTACCGAGCTCAACCCATTTTGCTTGAGAGCATAGAGTCTCTAAAAATGTTATTTACAACTATGTATTTTGTTGGTTTTTATTCCGTGCCAAATTTGATTGTAATCTTATTCAATCGTTTATACCCTGTATTTATTGTGGGATTTGATTGTAAGGGTTGTGTGATAAAGAGAGAGTGTGAAGACTCAAGCGTTTGAAGACTAAAGATTTCTCGCGGGTATGTCGTGACTTAGCTTCCCGCGAAGTGACACATGTGCCCTGCACATGCTGGAATGCGAAGAGTCAGGACAGATGGAGATAGCTGTGTCTCGCGAGTATCTCGCAGGTAAAGACTTCCAGCGAGACACCCGCGAGACATTCTGTTCTGCCAGCTTGTCCAATCTGATATACACTTTTTGTGCCTACACTATTTATACCCACATTACCCACAAATGTTGAAGAGTGCTTCTGAGAGAAAACCCTAGCCAAACACATTGAGAATTAGAGATTGTCATACACACAATTCTCTACACACTTGCTTGTGGTATTTCCTCAACTCCTACCTCTCCATTTCCATACCATTGAGAGGTTGATAGCCCAAATACTTACCACACCCTTTGAGAGTGTCAAGTGACGTTTTGTTGCTGCTGGGAAGCAATTGGAAGAAGCCAAGGATGGTAGATGCAACATGGAGGTTGTTACAGGATCCGGAGAGCTAGACAAGACACAGTTCCGAGAAGCCTTGTTGGAGTAGGAGCTTTGAGGGCTTAGGTACATCGAGTAGATTAGGCTTAGAGGATCTCTTGCTAACCCATGTATCCCAATTGATTGTCTAGTGGATCGATTTTCGCTTGAAGGGTGGCGGAGAGATTTTTCGCCGAGTTCTTCGATTTCCTCTTCGATAACACATCGGCGTGTTATCTTGTGTTTGCATCCTTCTTCCCAACTCTTTTACAATCTATTATACTACTGTGTTGCTTAGATTATGTATTAGAGTAGCTTGTTTGTTTATCCGCTCGCATTTACACTATTCCGCACTTAGTATTAAGTAGGTGTAAAATCTATCGAGCCGTAATTTTTATTTGGGAGTCTAAACATCTTTTGTGTTATAAACACATTTTCGAGCTTTCAGAGTCATACAAAACTATTTTGAATATATAACTAACTGGTATGTAACCCATGTTGACGCACATAAATAATGAATTGTAGTAGTGCTATAGATGTTAGCTTGGGTTATTAAACATATAGTATATAGTTTGACTAGGAAATTTGGAGGTACTAAAATAGTTTTACCTTGCAATTTTCGTGATATTGGTTTTCACAAGTTTCTCATTAAATTGTTATTATGTATATAATTTTGAAAATCACTATTAGATACTATATATATACAATATCAACTCACAATTATTGTATGTGAAATTCTACTAAATACAACACAAAATAAAATAATAAATTGGTCAAACAGTATCTCCTAAATTGAATGGGGATAGGTACATGGAATCGTTCAGCTCAGTTACAATTTGTTACGTTCAATATCTTTGCATACAAAATATCTTAATAGAAACTGTATAAAAATTATGCTCATTCATTTAGAGAAAAAATAACAGCAAAAATCTAAACAATTAATTTCCATAGCAAAATCCATTTTTGATTCTAATTGAATTTTCTCTAAAATTTGGTTTAAAACATATATATATATAACATAATCAGTAATGGACCGTATATAGTCATGGTATATTACATAAATGACTTATAAATTTGAATTGTTTTTAGTTGTATGATTAGGTTTTTATGGTTTATTTAGAATGGAGTCCTTGGTTTCTACACTAAATTGACTCATATGGCACAAAAATTAAAAAACTTAAATTAGATGGGACACATGGCACAAAATTAACTCTAATTGAAATCCAATTTTTACACTGAATTAATTTTCTTGGCACAAAAATTTAAAATTTAAATTAGAGTGGCTCAAAATTAGACTCTAATGAATTTCAATTTGAAATCTAATTAGATTTTCTCTCAGCTTTATCTATTTATATATATATATATATATATAGATGGGATAAATTACACAACCCTCCTTTGAGGTTTATTGAAATGATAATTCTCTATTGCGGCTTGTATAAACGTAACAGTTAAGTTAAATCCCTATAAACTAATGGATTTTTTCTTTTCTTTAAAAAAAAAATGATTCTTGCCTAAACTATGGACAAAATGACACTATTTCCCTTGAGGTTTGTTGATGCAATATACTCCATAGATTGTGTAAACTAATAGGAATCATTATTAAAATGGAATGTTTTGCTTGTAAAAACTGAACTATTATATGTGAGAGACCATGGCCCAACCCAAACCCTCAATAGGTTTTGGCATTACCCTCATGAATGGATTGGATTGAGTCATGTTGGAGCTATTTTTATCATCTCTCCAAGGTCAAGGTTTTTACAATGAAGTCGTCATTTATTTAATTGAAAAAAATTTATAAAAAAAAAAATCAAAATTGAAAAGATGCATCACTTTTATTGTTGAATTGAAATTGTAAATTTTTTTATATTAACTAAAAATTACATCGCTTTGGTCCTAGATACAATCACATGTAAGGTTTCTAAACCTCTTCATTTTTAATACCCTAGCTTTTAGATTCAAGCATACTTTATTCTCATGTTCTTAGTTAATTCTTATTTGTTTACCATGCTAGATCTAAGTTTTGCTTAATCTTTCATAGTTTTTATATTTTTAGGTTTTTTTTTTATTTATTCAAATAGTATGTTTGCATGTTTAAAATTAGGATATTTTCTAATTACATATGTGTTTCCACTCTTTTATATTTCTAGGTTTAGCCTTCTACCGTATCAAAACTTTGCATTTATATTAATATATTACTTGATATGTGCTGAATGGATAAATGCATTTATTTCTAAGTGTTAATTATCTATAGATGGCACACTACTTAATTTTAAAAAATGAATTTATATTGTATCTTTATAAAATTTATATATAAAAAAATTGAAAGTTCAATTTGGGTATGAAACACCCTTGAACATTTAGACCCCAATTACAAAAATACCAATTCAAGCTTTATATCAAACAATCACTATGTGGAATATGATAACAAGCTTATATCAGAATTGATAAATACTCTAAGCCAAATATAAACACATCCACAGCAGTAAATATAAGGCAAAGATAAAGGAAGGAAGATGCAAACACACGGACAACAGACGATGTGTTATCGAAGAGGAAACCGAAACCCTCGGCGTAAAACCTCTCCGCCGCCCTCCAAGCGGTCAAATAATCCACTAAAGAATATAGTTGGGATACATGAACAGCAGAAGACCCTCCAACCTTAATCTACCCAAATACCTAAGCCCTCCAAGCTTCTTGCTCCAACGAGGTTACGCCGAACCTATTTCTTCTTTAGCTTCCTGGATTCCGCTACTAGACCATAGTATCAACCAATGTAGATTGGTTCCTTCCTAACTGCTTCCCAACAGCACCAAATGAACCTTCTCACAAACCTGGATGTGGTGTGATAAGGATTTGGTAAAATGCCTCTCAAAGGTATAACAATGGAGAGGAAGAGAGAAGAGGAATTTGTAGAGCCTCTAAGGTGAAGATTGGGGATGAGGCAATCTTGTTTTTCTCTAGGGTTTCTCTCACAAAATTCTCTCTAGAAGCTCTCTCAATATCATGGGTATAAGGGTCTATATATAGTGGGATGAGAAAAGAATACGAAGAGACAATTTTTGCCAAACAGGGTAAATTGGCGACTTGGTCCCGCGGCTTGTCCAAGTCGCGAGTTCAAGTCGCAACGTAATGGCCTAGCCAGCCTAGGACTTTTGTCCTGTAGTGTGACAGTTGGCGCGACCCTTTAGCTTCCCTGTGTGCATCTCACGTGCCTGCATTTGGTGGCTTGCCAGTCACGATCCACCTGCAAGTCCTAGCCGCGAAACTCTACTTCTTTGCACATACTTGAGCTTTTCTTCACATCTTCTCACACACTACCCTTACAATTTTCCCACCTAAATACAAGGTTACTAAGTGCTAAATTATAAGCAAAATGGTCACAGAATAAAGCCAACAAGATGGTTGATTAAATTCAACCTTACAATCTCCCCATTTGGCTATTCCGTGACAAAACCCTAAAACAAACTCTAGACTTAAAGTGTTTGGGAACAGTTGAACAAAACTCACTCACACCTAACTCTATATTCTGTAAAGCTCTTGAACATATGAATAAGTGACTCCTGAAACACAATAACGTAGCAATATCATTGTATGCAGAAAACTTGATATGCATATGGAGCAAAAATAGCAAGATCAAGCAAAAATGAACTTAAGCATTAAAGCAATGATTCATGGCAAGATCAAAATATGCAATCACTATAACCAAGTGATCACAATGCTCATTCACACTTGGAATGAACATCCGGACATTCAAGTTGACAAACACAAGGCAAATCACTTGAATGACCAACACTCAACCAATGCATAGTACATGAAGTATGTGCATCTAGGAAAAATCCTACACGAGCACAAGAGTGACAGTACTTAAAAATGAATGCATAGCATTACGATAGAAGTACTGATTTAATCAAAGCACAAAGGCTGCATAAAGCATGGTACAAACCACAAAGGCCTACAAATGTGCATAACCAAACCCTTAAAGCTTACATAAGCAACATGGGTACAAAAACACAGAAAAACCATAGCTGAATAACTGAATAAACAACACAAGTTTTAATACAGACTGCAGACTAGATGAAACAGAAAACATAAGACAAAATATAAGGCACAAAATGTAAAGCTCCCCCTTTGATTTTGCTTCTCCCCCTGTCACTTTACTCTCATCTTCTCCCCCTTTTTGTCATGTAATAGCTAGTCTTCATGTTCTTCCAGCTTTCGTTGAATCTGATCCAATTGAGTTTGAAGAGAGGTGAACTTCGTGTCCCACCGAGAGTTGTTATGGTGCATAATGGATGTGAGACCTGACACTTTTGTGCTCAATTTATGGACAGATGCCATGATGATGTCTAACTTCTCGTCAAGGGAAAATGAGCTGGATCGCGAACCACTATAAGATGCTGAAGCTTCAGTTTTTATTCCCTTATTACTATGGCCAATGCTTGCGTTGAATATACGCATGTTGATTGGGCTGGGTTTTGTGCAGGGAGTTTCATCAGCAGATGGATGGATCCCTTTGAGCTTCAAAATCTGAGAGATGAGACAGTAGAATGGAATACATATTCAGGACTCATTTCACTGAGCTGTTTTGCACAGAATATGAAAGATGTGTGCACAAATGTCAATCTCAACATCAGAGATCAAATCATGAAGAAACAAAGCTCGGCCGAGGTTCATGTACCCGGTGCTGGATAGGGGATACAAGTTATTGGTCATGATGATTGTGAGCACTCTCAATTTCGGAGGAAGAGGGGAAACATTGATTGAGTTCCCGTTTTGTGAGAATTCCAAATCTCTGCCAAGGGTGTTCCGAAGTAATTCCTTGTCAGGATACAGATCATCATACACTGGAGGATTACCAAGTATCGATCGATTGATATGCAAAATCTCAGCCAGCTTTTTCTCCTAACCCAGCACTTAATTTCATCACTGTCAACAATTGCATTAACATAAAATTCTTTAACCAAATCCTCATAAGCATCATCCAAGTTAGAGAGAAGGTAATTCCAATCTTTGTAAGCAAACCATTGTGGAATGTCAATGGCAAACAAAAAAGGTTGATCAGCAGTCCTTTCAATTATTGGTGTAGCATCTCTGAAGTAGTTTTCATGAGTCTGAAAGGCAGCATAAAATCTGAATTTGTTTGGGTAGAAAACACCTAAAGGTGAACGGTTCCTCTTTGGGCGAGGTGAGGGATCATCGACATCAATGACAGGTTCCTTTCCTTTTCTGTTGCCCCCTTTCACAGTTGCTCTTTTGAATGGAGACATATTCACTCTGTAACATGGATTATCATGGAAAAAGAAAACACCAAAAAAAAATCCAGACCAATATTAGAATAGGATTAGAATCAAAACATGTGCATGTGGTGAAACCCAAAGAATTTGGGATTTTTGGGTCAGAGCATGATAATGATTGTGTGTGGGTGTTAACAGTAATATAGTGTACTCACAAAAGTAGTAAAACAAAATATGTTCAAGGACAAATACCATCACACAACCCGGGACACAAATTCAAAAGGAAACTATATCAACAGCACAGATCCACTCAAAAATTACTAAACAACAACTGAGCTCACACAAAGATGTTCAAATCATGAATAATGAAGAAAAAAAAAATGAAAACCCATACCTTTATCTCGACGATTTAAAGGGAAAATGGTGCAATAATTAAGGATTTTCACAGATGAGCACTGCGAGTTTCAGTGAGAGAAATGGAGAAGACAATGAACAGTCACAAAGTACGAGGGAAAAACTAAAAAGTTTTTGAAACCTGACTTTAAAACACAAAACACGTGTTTTTCGCGACTGGAGCAAGTCGCCATTAAGTCACCAAGGTAAGCCACGAAACACTATGAAGCAAGATTCTTGAAAAATCTTCTAAGTGTTTTTCGTGACTGGAAGATCTACCTGTGAGAGAGTCACGAGATGAGCCGCGAAAATCTCTGAGTGCCCATCGCGACTGGACCTTCCACCCATGAACAAGTCGCCATACTGAGCTACGAAAAATACAAAAACACAAATTTTGAAAAATTTTCTAAGTCTTTTTCGCGACTAGGGTATTGACACGCCAATGAGCCGCAAAAAATCTCTGAGTGGGCTTGTGATTGGTACTTGCGACTGGGCCAACCTGCGACTTAGTCACCAAAACAGGGCAACACTGTTTTTGAAAATTTTGACATTTTTGTAAAAACAAAGTACTTTCCAAAAACAACTAAAAACACTCAAAAATCTTTTTGTGTTTGATCAACAAAGATTGAGCATGTGAAAACACATTTAATTAAGTACAATCACACAAATGAATATGGCATTCATTGAACATAGACTTGTGTGTTGTGTGTGGATATCAAAAATGAGATAGTCCTTAATCCAATGTGAAGCTTCAATGATCAATTCAATCAAGGCATACACAACTAGCACTAGATCATGTGACCTATCTCAATTATAGAAACATGCATATATGACCTCCCACAAGAACTTGATTACATTGTTTGATGCTTTTCATTTGGCTCCATATTCATCATAGCATTTGCATTTTTTTAGCAAAGAAAATCTCATTGAGAGATAGATGCCAGAAATTTTTGATATTTCAATTTATAAGTAAGCCTTTGGCTTTTTGGACATCATACATTTTATTTTGGTCGCTTTCCCTTTTTTCTAGTCAAATACTAGTGTGTGCGACAAACTTTTGCAGCTCTATATCTCTTTTCATTTGGAGATTTACATTTAGAGAGCTCTTTTAAGCAAAAAAAAATAAAGAGTGGGAAGATATATAGGCATGAGTCTATGCATGTCTCATGATCAACAAAACCATTCACTAATCATTCATGACAAGGTTGAAGATCTATTTACAACAATCCCATAGATTTCAAAATTTCTCCCACAAAGATATGCGTGCAAAAGAAACAAGCTAAGCTCGTAGATGCACAAAGCCATTAGTACAAAGGTACAAGGCAAAATGTGATTTAAGACAAAACACAACAAAGTCAGTCAAACTTTTTGGATTTTTTGCTTTTTATGTGTTTTTGAATTTTTGACACAACAGAAAAAAATTATCAAAACAACAATAATAATGTAAAAACATTCGAAACAAAGAGTGCAATGCATAAAAGACCATAAGAGAATGTATGCCCTACAAACATGGTAGCTTAATATAAGGAGGTAAAGCACACAGCACACATGAGTTTCAAGGGATTGTACCAACACCAATAGTCTTGCGGAGAGATTCAAACCGTGGACCATCGAGAGGCTTGGTGAAGATATCTACATTTTGATTATCAGTGTGTATAAATTCAAGACAGACAACTTTTTCTTCCACCAAATCACGAATAAAATGATAGCGTATCTCTATGTGTTTTGACTTCAAATGCTGAACAGGATTTTTTGAGAGATTTATGGCACTAGTGTTGTCACAGAAAACACACATTGTATCTTGAGGAATCCTGTAATCATGAAAAAGTTTCTTCATCCAAAGAAGTTGTGTGCAGCAACTTCCAGCGGCTATGTACTCCACTTCAGCTGTAGAAAGAGACACTGAATTTTGTTTCTTGCTCATCCAAGAGACAAGATTGTTACCAAGGTAAAAGCAACCTCCTGAAGTACTCTTTCGATCATCTATACTCCCAGCCCAGTCTGCATCTGAATACCCAGCAAGACAAGCATTTGAATCCTTAGAATACCACAACCCATAATCTGGAGTACCATTGATGTAGCGTATAATTCTTTTTACCGCTGTCAGGTGAGATTGCTTGGGAGTGGCTCGATATCTAGCACAAACACCAACACTAAATGCAATATCCGATCTACTTGTAGTAAGATAGAGTAGGCTCCCGATAATACTCCTATACAAGGTTAGACTCACTTCCTCCCCAGAAGAATCAACATTCAGTTTTGTGGCTGAACTCATAGGAGTGTAGGCATGCTTCTTGGAGTCTAACCCGAACTTTTTGACAATATTTCTAGCATATTTCTCTTGTGAAACGAATATGCCGTCCTTCTTTTGTTTGACTTGAAGGCCTAAGAAGAAGGTAAGCTTTCCCACCATACTCATCTCAAATTCTTTCTTCATTTCTTCAAAAAACTCTATAGCTCGTTCATCGATGGTAGCACCGAATACTATGTCGTCAACATACACCTGAGCCACCAGAAGGTAGTCTTCATCATTCTTGACAAACAGAGTTCTATCAGCATAACCTCTTTTGAAACCTCTTTCCAGGAGGTAATGGGTGAGCCGATCATACCAAGCTCTAGGAGCTTGTTTTAAGCCATAAAGGGCTTTCTTCAATCTCAACACATGGTCAGGAAAGTGAGGATCCTCAAAGCCTTTATGTTGTTCAAGGAACACTTCCTCATTCAGGTATCCATTTAGAAACGCACATTTAACATCCATTTGATAGAGTTTAAAGTTCATACTGCAGGCAATGGATATAAGAATTCGAATGGACTCAAGTCTAGCAACATGTGCGAAGGATTCATCAAAATCTACTCCTTTTACTTGAATGTATCCTTGAGCCACTAACCGAGACTTATTCCTGATAATTTCTCCATCTTCATCTGTCTTGTTTTTGAATATTCATTTGGTGCCGATGACATGAACATTTTTAGGTCTTGGGACAAGTTCCTATACATCATTTCTCACAAATTGGTTAAGCTCTTCATGCATTGACTCTACCCAACTTTCATCCTGAAGAGCTTCTTCTACCCTTTTTGGCTCGAATTGGGCAAGATAGCAGTGGTATGTGACATGATTAGCCAGGAGTATGTTTCCTTTTCTAAGGCGAAGACCTTCATCTAATGATCCAATGATGTTACTATCTGGATGGTTCTTAATCACTCTTGATGATGGCCTTTTTGATGTGGAGACTTTATCATTCTGGGAAATAGGAGGATGAACTTCTGGAGGAGTGAGAGGGCTAGAAGTCCCTTGTGTCGATCTAGTTTCCCTTCTTGGTATAAGGGGTGTGGACTCTTTTCCCGGTGATTCTTTCTCAATATCCTCATCTTGTGACATGTCGTCCTCAACCTCCCCCTTCTTCAGGTTTGATCCTACATCATCATCACTTTCCTTTTCAGATATGGTGTCATCAATGACCACGTTTATAGACTCCATAACGGTCTTAGTGCGCTTATTGAACACCCTATAAGCTCGACTATTTAATGAATAGCCTAGAAATATCCCTTCATTACTCTTAGCATCAAATTTTTCCATCTTGTCACAAGCTTCTGATTTCTCTCCAAGAAAACCTACCCAAGAATACCTTGAGAAATCATCAACTACCACCATAATATAATGCTTTCCACCCATGCTTTCTGTTCTTGTTGGACCCATCAAATCCATATGCAGTAATTCTAAACATCGAGAAGTTGCAACCACATTCACTTTAGGATGGCTTGACTTTGTTTGTTTTCCCAATTGACATGGACTGCAACTATTCTTCTCAATTTTCCCAAACTTAGGTAGACCAACCACCACTTCGAGCTCCAAATGTCCTAGTTGAAATAATGTTCTATATATGTAATGACTCAAACTAACAATAATAGCACCACTACAATTCATTATTTTTGTGCATAAGCACAAGTTACATACTAGTTGAGTATAAAAATTGAAGAGTCCAAATCCAATTAAATTTTAAATTAAATTTCAATTGGTGTCCAATTTTACGCTACGTGTCTATCTTTTTCTTTTTCTTTTTCTTTTTCTTTTTCTTTTTCTTTTTCTTTTTTTCTTTTTCTTTTTTTGTGGCAAGTGAATTATTGGGTGCAAAAATCAAAGAGTTTAAATCTAATTAAATTCTAAATTATATATATATATATATATATATCTATGGTTTTAAAAATGTGTAAGCTAATATCGTGTATAATTCCAACCTCTTCTCAAAAAATGGTATAATTTTAATCTTGTAATTGTGGATGTTTTAAATTGTACACGAGCATATGCATGAAATTACACACTAGTGTATATTCAAAGTCAGATCTAAGGGAAAATCCAAGTAGATTTTATAATTGAAGTCCAATTATGCACCATGTGTCTAGGTTAAATTTTTTAATTCTTGTGACAAGTGAGTTATTTGGTAAGAAAAGCAAAGAGATTTGCTCTATAATCCCTAGATAACCCTTTAGGTTCTCTTTATAAGTTTTTATCCTTTTTCCCTCTCCTCCCTTAGTTCTAGAGTTCATCCATTTTGCACTAAATTAATTTTCTTACTTTTGTTGCCAAAAATGAGGAGTCACGACCAGCTATTTAGGTGAGTTTTGTGTAGTTGATGATATTCAAACACTTTTCGAGTTAAAAGTTAATTTCTTTATCAAATTGTAAGTGGATTTTATTTTTAGTTGATAATATAGAAAATTAGAAACACTTTTCAACTTAAAGTTTATGGTTGTTTTCATTATATTTTGAATTGGATTTTTTTGTGTAATTGATGATATTGAAACACTTTTCGTGTTGAAGTTAATTTCTTTCATCAAATCATAATTGAATTTTGTGTAGCTGATGATATTCAAATAATTTTTCAATGTTCAATATGGGTATGAAACACCCTTGAACGTTTTGACCCAAATTACAAAATTATCAATTCAGGCTTAATATCAAACGATTAACGTGCGAAACATGAAAATAGGCCAAACACAGAATTGATAATCAATCTAAGCCAAATATAAACACATCCACAGCAGTAAATATAAGGCAGAGATAAAGGAAAGGAAGATGCAAACACACGGACAACACACGATGTGTTATCGAAGAGGAAACCGAAGCCCTCGGCGTAAAACCTCTCCGCCGCCCTCCAAGCGGTCAAATAATCCACTAAAGAATGTAGTTGGGATACATGAACAACAGAAGACCCTCCAAGCCTAATCTACCCAAGTACCTAAGCCCTCCAAGCTTTTTGCTCCAACGAGGTTACGGCGAACCTATTTCTTCTTTAGCTTCCCGGATTCCGCTACTAGACCATAGCATCAACCAATATAGATTGGTTCCTTCCTAACTGCTTCCCAATAGCACCAAATAAACCTTCTCACAAACGTGGGTATGGTGAGATAAGGATTGGTAAAAAGTCCTCTCAAGGGTATGACAATGGAGAGGAAGAGAGAAGAGGAATTTGTAGAGTCTCTAAGGTAAAGATTGGGGATGAGGCAATCTTGTTTTTCTCTAGGGTTTCTCTCACAAAATTCTCTCTAGAAGCTCTCTTCATATCGTGGGAATGAGCGGTATTTATATTGGAATGAGAATGGAATGTGAAACGTTAGAGTTTCCCAAACAGGGCATTTTGGCGACTTAACCTCGCGACTAGGTTAAGTCGCGAGTTCAAGCCGCGAGCTAACGGCCTGGCCAGCCTGGGACTTTTGTCCTGTAGTACAACAGCTGGCACAACTCTTCAGCTTCTGACATGCTTGGCACGTGTGCAGCTTCTAGCGACTTGCAAGCCGCGAGTCACCCGCAAGATCCAGTCGTGAGTTTCTGTTTCTTTGCACAAACTTAAGCATTTCCTCACACTTTCTCACTCACTACCCTTACAAGTTTCCCACTTAAATACAGGGTTACTGAGTGCTAAATTACAAGCACATTGGCACAGAATAAAGCCAACAAGATGATTGATTAAATTTAACCTTACAATCTCCCCCTTTGGCTATTCAGTGACAAAACCCTACAACAGACTCTAAACTTAAAGCGTGAGTTAGGAATAGTTGAACAAAACTCACTTACACCTAACTCTAGATTCTGAAAAGCTCTTGAACATATGAACAAGTATCTCCTAAAACATAACAACATAGCAACATCATTGTATGCAGAAACACTTGAAATACATATGGAGCAATAATAGTATGATCAAGCAAAAATGGAATAAAACAATAGACCATGGCAAGATCAAACAAGCAATCACTATACAAAAGTGATCATTATGCTCATTCACACAAGGAATGAACATCCAGACATGCAAGGTGATAAGCTCAATTGAAAAGTATCATTTGCAAGTCCAACACTCAACCAATGCATACAAACATATATGCATCTAGGAACAATCCTACAAGGGCACAAGAGTGACAGTACTTAAAAAGGAATGCATAGCATTAAGTTAGAAGTACTGATTTAACAAAGCACAAAGGCTGCATAAAGCATGGTACAAACCACAAAGGCCTACAAGTGTGCATAAAACCAAAACCTAAAAGCTTACAAAAGCATTATGGGTACAAATATTAAACATATGCTAAATAAACTGAATAACATCATCAATATATATATAAACCAAAGTGTTAAAAACATTTAAGAGATATGGGTTTAAACCAATCTTAAACCACAGTGTATCAAACCTATAACAACAGTAGTTATCCAAGCATAGTATCAAAATTATAAATAAAAACAACATATAATAATGAGACTCCCCCTCAAAACAAGCACTCCCCCTCAAGAGCTACCCCAAAAATTCTCCCCCTTTTTGACCGGACTGGTCAAAGAGTCACTGATCCTAGTTGGTGTGAATGTTGTCAAATTTGGCTGAGAGTACATCAAGCTAGTCCTGCATTGCTATCATCCTTCCAGTATGCTGATTCTGAACTTCTCTGAGTGTATCAAGCCTCTCCAGGATGATTTGAAATGCATCTAGAGGTGCAACAAATGAAGTAGAAACCCTGCTCCTCTTGGCTCTTCTTCTTGGTGTGGAATATGGTCCTGCAACCTCTGCTTCAGTCTCCATTGGATCACCTTCTTCTTAAACACCTTCCTCTTCTTCACCTGGAAGACAGCTTTGTATCCTTGTGAGAGTAAATTTGTTAATGGCTGATAGAGGAGGCAAGGGACTGATATCTTGTGGGATTGCAACACCCTTTTCTTTGAAAATCCTCATAAGAAGACTTAGAAATACTAGCTTGGGCCTCGAGGTGGTTCTAGTTTCATCCATTATAGTATCAAAAATGTGAGAACTGATGTCAATAAAGGTTTTCTCCTTAAGTTCCATAAGAAAGATAGCTCTGGCATTTGTCAGTGTAGTCATCTTCCTTATAGGGTACAGGTTGTACATCATTATGGTGGTTAAGCACCTCATGTCTTTAGGAAAATCAAAAGTGTTGAGACATCTCTTTTCTATAACCCCACCAATTATTTTCTGGATAGTTTCTAGAGAAAGCATTATGTCCTTGTAGTTAGTGAATTCATAATCTTCTAATCCCTCTAGCCCTAGAACCTTATCAATATCATAAGCATCTAAGGTAAATTCCTTTCTTCTCACCCAACAACTCAACTCATCCTCCCTTATCACAGCATTTGCATAGAATTCTCTTATTAGAGGTTCACACACTGCAGGTAAGTCACCCAGAAGTTTATCCTAACCTCTACCTTCAAAGCATTGTGGAATGAAAGTATCCTTCAAGTCATGTAAATCCACAAACCTCTCCTGGATAATGGTTCCCTTCATGAAGGAATCTCTGTATCTCTCAAAATGCTTGACAGACCTAAACAGGTTGTTGTCCATTTTCATCCTTTTATCAACCTTCTTAGCAGGAGTTTTCTTCTTTAAAGATGTGGAAGCCATCTGTAAACACGCAGAAGAGTCCACAACAAGAGCAAAACACAATATGTGGAAGCATACACAAATTAGTAACAATTTGGTCACAATGACAATAACAGAGTGACAAGACAACCCTCAAACCAAGAGCAGTTAATAACCAAAGATTTGAAGAACAAGTCAAACAAGATCATTCAATATAGATGCAGACTGGAGCAAGCACTAGATAATTAAAAATGGACAATGTAAACCACTATCAGACAGATGAAGGCATATGACAATTAAAACATGACGGAATGAGTATGACAAGTGCAAGATAAACCCAAAGACAGCACCACAATCATGATATGATGACTAAAAAACAAAGCAATTCAAGCCATAAAATCCAAAAAAAAAACTTCAAACAAACTGAAATGCCTCATTCATATTCAAAGTAAAAAAAAAAAAAAAAAACAAACCCATAAGCCTAATGAGTATAAAATGTATCAAATAGCACTGCTCAGAACAAATACTAGAGTAATGAAGCATAAACATGATACAAAACATATTCAACAACAAAAGAAAACAACCTTAAACAAACAAACCCAAACTCAGGTTCGTACACCCAAAAAAAACTCAATCCAACATCAAAACACACAGATTCAAGAATATAATAGTAAAATCATGAAATGTGAAGGGAAAACAAGAAAACCCATACCTTTTTCTAGAAGATTGATGCAGAAATGAAGGATTTTCACAAATGAGCACGGCGAGTTTCAGAGAGAGAAATGGATAAGACAATGAACAATCGCAAAGTATGAGGGAAAAATTGAAAAGTTTTTGAAAACTGACTTTAAAATGCAAAACACGCGTTTTCCGCGACTAGAACAAGTCGCCAGTAAGTCGCCAGGGTAAGCCGCGAAACACTGTGAAACAAAGATTCTTGAAAAATTGTCTAAGTGTTTTCTGCGACTGGAAGATCTACCCGCGAGGAAGTCGTGAGATGAGTCATGAAAATCTCTGTGTACCCCTCGCAACTAGATCTTCCACCCGCGAACAAGTCGCCACACTGAGTAGCGAAATATGCACAAACTAAAATTTTGAAAAGTTTTCTAAGTCTTTTTCATGACTGGGATACTGACCCGCCAGTGACCCACGAAAAATCTCGGAGTGGGCTCGCGACTTGGACATGCAACTAGGCTAACCCGCAACTTAGTCGCCAAAACAGGGGAAAACAGTTTTTGAAATTTTTGATATTTTTGTAAAAACAAAATACTTTCCAAAAACAACTAAAACACTCAAAAATCTTTTTGTGTTTGATCAAACAAAGATTGAGCATGTGAAAACACATTTAATCAAGTACAATCACACAAATGAATATGGCATTCATTGAACATAGATTTATGTGTTATGCATGGATATCAAGAATGAGATAGTCCGTAGTCAAATGTGAAGCTTCAATGATCAATTCAATCAAGGCATACACAACTAGCACTAGATAATGTGACCTATCTCAATTATAGAAATATGCATATATGACCTCCCACATGCACTTGATAACAAATCTTTGAAGCTTTTCATTTGGCTCCATATTTAACATATCATTTGCACTTTTTGAGCAAAGAAAATCTCATTGTGAGATAGATGTCTGAAATTTTTTATATTTCAATTGATGAGTTAGCCTTTGGCTTTTTAGGCATCAAATATTTTATTTTGGTCGCTTTCCCTTTTTCCTAGTCAAATACTAGTATGTGCGACAGGCTTTTGCAACTCTATATCTCTTTTCATTTGGAGATTTACATTTAGAGAGCTCTTTTAAGCAACAAAAATAAAAAGTGGGAAGATATATAGGCATGAGTCTATGCATGTCTCAAGATCAATAAAACCATTCACTAATTATTCATGACAAAATTGAAGATCTATTTACAATAGTCACATAGATTTTAGAATTTCTTCCATAATGATATGAGTGCATGAGAGACAAGCTAAGCTTGTTAAATGCACAAAGCCATTAGAACAAAGGTACAAGGCAAAATATGCTTTGAGACAAAACTCAACAAAGCCGATCAATCTTTTTGGATTTTCTACTTTTTATGTGTTTTTGGATTTTTGACACAAAAGCAGTAAAATATTGATAAAAAACATAACAAAAAAATATAAAAACATTTGAACCAAAGACAAACACACCCACAAAACAACAACCTAAATACTAGCAAGAGGCACACAACCAAGCATATTCACAAACATGGGAAGTATTGATGCATGGACATGTTGTAATGCTTATGCATAAGTACCCTTCGTCACCTACACGTCACATGCGTTTGGGGTGATATCCTTAACGGATTGGGTACGAGAATTAGGACTATCAAACCTTCATGTAAAGCTTTCCAGGCAATTTATGAAGGCACCGATCATCTTCATCACGTCTATCATTCCTGGATCACGGTTTTGACTTCTTGATTGCTCACCACCCCAAGACCTCATGTCATTTCTTCTTCCTCGTGACCAAGGTGCACTTGCATTGTTGTCTGCTCTCAGCTTTTGACAGTTGAGTCTAGTATGTCCTTGCAATCCGCAATAGTGACACACATAATCTATTCTAGGACTCTATTGTGATCTTGGAATTGATCTCCCACTAGCTCCATATCTGGATTCTAATTGATTACGGGACTTATTTAACACCCGTTGATTAGCTAGCTTCGTCTTCTTCTCAGCCTTAACATTCTCAGGGATGGGCTCTTCTACAATCGACTCTACGGCCTTCACAAATTTCACTTCTTTGGTAGCTTTGGCCGATGAGCTACTCCCTCCGGTATATCCCAACCCGGACTTATCTGAGAAGTGTTTTTAAGATGAAATAACATCTTCCAGCTTCTTAGAGGAGACCCTTTCTATCTTGGCTTGTGCTTGCACCACCTCTTGCTCAAGAAATCTTACTTTGGTATAAGCTTCTGATAACTCACCATTTAGTGTCTCAATCTCACACTTAGCCTCTTTATATCTAACTAGAAGACTTTTGTAGTCCTCTTCAGCCCTTTTCATCTTCTTCACAGTCGCCTTTGCAACCCTTGCATACTCACCCAATTTCTCAAGGGATAAGGCGTAATTCTCTCGAAGACTAGCTGTATTTCTATCCTCTTCAGCATCTGATTCCTCAACAATCCTTAAGGATTCATCATCGCTGTGTTCTCCAAGTTCTTGTACAAGTTGATTCAGGTCCTCTGAGGACTCAACATGCTCAATAGCCATAAATGTGAAGTAGTTTCCTTCTCCATCACAACTGTCCTCAGAGTCAGAATTTGATGAGTCAGAATCACTTAAAGTAGTGGCATAGGCCTTTCCTTTAGACTTCAAATAATTGGGACATTCCTTTTTAAAGTGCCCATGACCATTACATTCAAAACACGTAATTCCTTGTAAGGATTGAGAATCTTTACCCTCTTTTCTTCTGAACTCTTTCTTCTCTCTTCCGATACTCTGAAATTTTCCTTTCTCACCGAATTTCCCACTATTTTTGAACTTCAAGAATTTTCGAAAGTTCTTTACAAGATATGCCACATCTTTGTCTACTGCATCCTCTTTCGAAGAGTCATGAGACACCATTCTCTCATCAACTGTCTTAAAAGCTAGAGACTTGCTCTTCTTCTGTGTAGGCAGGGACAACTCATAAGTCTGCAAAGAACCAACCAGCTCTTGAACCTTAATGTAGTCAAGATCTTTGCTCTCTTCAATGGCTGTAACTTTGGCACGGAAACTCTTTAGTAGTGACCGAAGGATCTTCCTTACAATTTTCGAGTCCTCCATCTTTTCTCTCAAGTTAAATTTGCCAACGTTCAATTTACTGTAAAACGAGTCAAAAGACTCATCCTCACTCATCTTTAACTCCTCAAAGCGAGTGGTCAACATTTGAAGTTTGGTGTCCTTCACTTTCTTAGTCCCTTCATAAGTTGTCTCTAGAATTTCTCATGCTTCCTTAGCAATGGAGATATGTGAAATCTAGTGAAATTTTTCTGGAGAGACACCACAGAAAATAGCATCCAATGCCCTGCTATTTGCATTGGCCGCAGCAAGAGCAGCCTTATCCCAAGTAAACTTGGTAGCCTCTGGCCTTGTCCATCCTACTTCAACTGCATCCCATACAGCATCATCAATAGAACACAAAAACGCCCTCATACAAACTTTCCAAAATGCATAATTATTACCATCAAAGAACGGTGATACATAAAAAGATTGAGACCTATCCATTTCAAAAGGGGTCAGGGATCACACTTAGGTAATTAAACCACAACAAGTTTACCAGCTCTGATACCAATTAAATGTTCAATATGGGTATGAAACATCTTTGAACGTTTTGACCCCAATTACAAAATTATCAATTCAGGCTTAATATCAAACGATTAACGTGCGGAACATGAAAATAAGCCAAACACAGAATTGATAATCAATCTAAGCCAAATATAAATACATCCACAGTAGTAAATATAAGGCAAAGATAAATGAAAGGAAGATGCAAACACACAAACAACACGTGATGTGTTATCGAAGAGGAAACCGAAGCCCTCGGCGTAAAACCTCTCCGCCACCCTCCAAACGGTCAAATAATCCACTAAAGAATATAGTTGGGATACATGAATAGTAAAAGACCCTCCAAGCCTAATTTACCCAAGTACCTAAGCCCTCCAAGTTTCTTGCTCCAACAAGGTTACGCTGAACCTATTTCTTCTTTATCTTCCCGGATTCTGCTACTAGACTATAGCATCAACCAATGTAGATTAGTTCCTTCCTAACTGCTTCCCAACAGCACCAAATAAACCTTCTCACAGACGTGGGTGTAGTGAGATAAGGATTTGGTAAAAAGTCCTCTCAACGGTATGACAATGGAGAGGAAGAGAGAAGAGGAATTTCTAGAGTCTCTAAGGTAAAGATTGGGGATGAGGCAATCTTGTTTTTCTCTAGGGCTTCTCTCACAAAATTCTCTCTAGAAGCTCTCTTCATATCGTGGGAATGAGCAGTATTTATATTGGAATGAGAATGGAATGTGAAACGTCAAATTTTCCCAAACAGGGCATTTTGGCGATTTGACCTCGCGACTGGGTTAAGTCGCGAGTTCAAGCCGCAAGCTAACGGCCTGGCCAGCTTGGGACTTTTGTCCAGTAGTGCAACAGCTGGCGCGACTCTTTAGCTTCTTACATTCTTGGCACGTGTGCAGCTTCTGGCTACTTGCAAGCCGCGAGTCACCCGCGAGATCCAGTCGCGAGTTTCTGTTTCTTTACACAAACTTGAGCATTTCTTTACACTTTCTCACTCACTACCCTTAATGGGGTAAATGCATTTATTTTCAAATATTAATAATCTATACATGGTGCACTAATTATTTTTATAAAAGATATTTATATGGTTATTTTATAAAATTTATATAATAAAGACTTTATTTGATACTTATTATAAAAGAAACAATAAAAAAATTGATTTGGAATGTGAGATTCTTCCTTATGTTTTTTTTTTTTTGAAGAGTTCCTTAAGTATGTTATAAAATAAAGGAAATATATAAAACAGAGTAAGAAGAAAACAAGGAAAATCTTAAGTTGATATATCTTAACTCTATACAAATTACATCAAAGCATTCCCAAATATATATAGTCTTAGGATGCCTGTTGGGTTTAAGGGATAAGATTGCGTTAATGGGCACAATAATAATAAGATAAGGAGTGAATGGTATACATCACCCATTATAGTAAACTTTACATTGCCCAAGTAGACCTTATTTCTAACAATAAATATACAAGCCAACACTATTGTAGCATAAATTTGCGCCATATGTAATTAAACAAATTATTAATAGAATACATGCATTTAAATCATGTATTAATTGTTTATAAATGATGGACTAATTTTTTACCTCAGATAAATTTTAATGATTAACTACTTAAGAAGAAAATACAATTCTTCTCATCTAGCCTTCAACCTATCAAAACTTTGCATTAATATTAATATATTATTTGTTATGTGCTAAAGGGGTAAATGCATTTATTTCTAAGTATTAATTATCTATAGATGGCACACTACTTAATTCTAGAAAATAAATTTCTATGGTATCTTTATAAAATTTATATATAAAAAAATTTATCTGCGATACTATTTTTTATTTAAAAAAAAAAAAAAAAAAAAAAAAAAAACATTGATTTGAAATTTGAAAATTTTCCTCATGCTTAGGGCATTCACATTAGTCTTACCAATTTAATATTTCAGCAAAAATTTATTTAAACTCAATCAAAACAAGCGTGCATCAGCCTCACTAAATTACCTAAAGTTTTTAAGGAGGATAGTCTCGTCTCTACATATAGTGAGCCTCTATCATTGCTACATTAAATTTCAATGTTAATAAAGTATTGAGGTTGACGTATGTGTATGAAAATAATAGATGACTAAATTAGCAAAAGTAGAGTTTTTTGGATTAGTTTAGCTAAATATTTGAGGAAACTGATGTGAATGTCCTTAGTCACTTTAGTATCGATTGAAACAAAAACTAACAAAATGCAAAAATAAATTTAATAACACATTCAATCAAAATTTAAAAAATAATTGTTAGCTTAAATTAGTCAAAATAATTAAATATTTATAAATTTATGAAAGTAATATTTTTCATATTTCAATTATACTAATCTTAACAATTTAGATTTCCTAAATCCTTTTAATGACATGATTCGTCACTGTAGTAGCCTAAATGTGTGTTATATAATTTAAACAATTTATTAATAGCATCTGTATTTAATTTTGTGTGTTAATTACTGTAATTAGTGCGCTAATTATTTGTGTATAATGAATTTCTATGATTATTTTTTTGGAAAATTAAAGAATATTCTAGTATTACCATAAAGGCGTTCTCATTCTCAAATGAATGATGGGTTTTGTCATGAATTTAATTAGTGGGAGGCTAGGAGCTACTATTATGTAAGAGGGGGAGTATACATTTATAGTACTCCAACTTATTCTGTAAGGGTAAATTATGTATTTAGTCTATGACCTTTATACCATGTGTCAATTTGGTCTCTAACATTTCATTAGTGCCAGTTTAGTCTCTAACCTTCTGGTATTGTGTTAAAATAGTCTCTATCATGAAATGAAAAATGAAAAATGTTAACATAACTAAAGGCTAAAATAACAATTGTATTTTTATGTGACATTCAACTAGTTATGACCATTAGCATGTATAGCACACAAAACCGATAGCAACACCACTCTCTTTGCTTTTGAGTTTTCACCTATAATCTCCTATCATTATTATCAATGCTTCTTAGTTATCAGCCATGGGTCAAAACTGTAATATTGAAGTTGTTGATCTGATCATGTGATTGCTATTATGAGTTCTAGTTATCTCAACTCGTAAAATCTCTGTTGCTTAAATAAGAGATATGAGGTTCAATCCCCACTTACACCAAAAACCGATTGGTGTCTTTGTATGATGATAAATAGCTATTATCAGGTACAGACGTCATAGGTTGAAATGAACAAAAAATAAAAACTAGTGGTTACTAGCATCACTAACCTTATGTTGCAGCATTCTTCCTTTATCAATGGAGTGTACATTGCACTCTTTATCTCTTAAGTCGAAATTGGAAAATAGTTTTTTTTTTTTTTTTTTAAGTTTAATCCACATGTTAGTACACTTGGCATCTCATGTGACATGTACAATTGGCATCTCATGTGGCATGAAAATAATTTTTTATTTTGATTGTTAGTCACGTCAAGATGTTAGGAACTAAACTAACACAAGTGCAACATTAGGGACCAAATTGACACATTGTATACTGGTTTAAGATAATTTACCATTCTATAGTTGTCTTATTTTTCTAAGATTAATATAAGAAAAAATATAATTTGAAATATGACATTTGTATGTTTTTGGACCCCTTACAACACAACCAGATTAACGTAGTTAATTAGCCAAGTGATTACTTAGTCAAATTATTAGATCTAGGTTAACACAAATATATCGTATCATTGTAAAGCACAGAAAGTAAACAACACAAAGATATGATGACCCAGGAAAACCAAACCGGTAAAAAACCTGAAGAGGATTTAACCTAGCTATCGTCAAGGTAAAACTGTATCCACTATGAAAGAATTGAAGTTTACACAATAGCGACTTAGACCACTAACATCCTATTGCTACCTCGAGTAGAAAACTTACTATCACAACCACATAATAACTCCGAGTTCACGGACTACTTCTTTCTTGAATTCACAACAAGTACAAGCACTCCCGCTTGTGTATCTTTAAGCTCTTGAATCTGCAACTGAAACGATCACCAAGTTCATGACATAGTCTTGATCCTTGATAACCCTAAGTATGTATGAAGGCAAACACCTCTAGATCTCACAAAATATTCACACACACAGCATAAAAAGCAACCTTAGAGAGCTTTTGGGTACAAAACCCGAGATCTACAAAAGACGCACAAGATGCACTCTAATCTCTCTAAAAAATCTCATAAAAACATTTTAGGGTTTCCTTTATATACTAGGAGTGTTTTACCTGAAACCCAATACGTTTAGTAGAGTTTGAGCTGAATTGGAATTCTGCAGAAAAATAAATCTACACGTGATTCGATCGATCGAGTCTAATTTTCGATCAATCAAGCTTTGTAGATTTAGTCCAATAAATTCTGCAATCACTCGATTCCAATTTTACAAATAAACATACTTTGAGCAAGCCTAAACCTAGACTCAATTTTTTGATCATGGTTTGCCAATATAATACAAATTGAAGTTCTAATACATTAGTTCCTAAAGTCTTACAACCTAACAACATTATTCTTGACTGAATTCAATTGCTTTGGCAACAATGAAATAAAATCCACAAAAGATAACAACAAAAGTTAATAACATACAATTAAGAATATAAAAATAATTTTATGCTTAAATTAGTGAAAATATTTGAACACTTGTCATTCTTAACAATATTACTTATAACAATGTGCATTTCCTCTCTTTATAATTAAATGTAATGCTAAATGTACTACAAATTTTGCTACATAAAACTTACATATTGATGCGTCAAAAAAAGTGATTGATAGAATTTAGCCATCTGAAAAATGAATATATCAATTGTCTCTTTGTGACTAGTGACACATCAATTTATAAAGTTAATGTAGTAAAAATTGTTGTAACCCTAACACTACTCTAAAATTAAAATTATTCTCCAAATAATGCATAGTAAATTCCATACATGGGTCTTGCGAAAATTTCCTACAAAATTATTCAAAAAAATGAACTATGAATCACGTGGGACATTAGTTAAAAAAGAGCTACACGAAGATTTTGCAAAACTTACTCCTATCATTTAATCTAGTCAAAAAATATCTTTATTTCTGTGTTTGAGTTAGGTCAACTGGTTAAAATTCTTGTAATCGGTCATATTTATAAAAGTGTAAGATTATTAGAGATTATTTCAATACTTAAAAAAGGGCTACGTGAAGATTTTGCAAAATATTATTTTCATCCCTAAACTTTTCACGATGTTTGTTTTTAGTCTCTAAACTTAAAATAAATAATAAATAAATAAAAAATCATTTTTCCTTGCTGAACTTTTAAAAATGTTCTAGTTCCCATCATTTTGTTAAGACTCATTAAGGTGTATCTTATGTGTTGTAATAGAATATTAGATGGTATATTTATAGCATTATATAATCTGACTTTAACCATTTTTTTTTTTTAAAGTGACAAATGGCACCAAATTATTAGTCATTACTAACATAATCTTGCTTCTTCATCTCCTTCCAAAAAGAAACCACATTTTCTCACAATTTCTCATCAGCCAAAAAAAAAAAAAAACTAACAAACAAACAAACAAGCCCAAAAAAAGGTGAAAAAGTAAGGATTTTCTTTCAAAGAAGCAAGACCATTAAAAAAAAAAAAAAAAACTATGGAAAATTGTAATGACCAATTATTGGATGCCATGTGTCCTTTTTTTTTTTTTTTAAAGAGTGTTTTATATTAGATTATTTAATGCTAAAAATCTAACTGCACTAAAAAAACAAAATGCTAAAAATATACCACCTCAGTGTTTTGTTAGTACATGTAAGATAAAATGGACAAAATTTATCTACAAAATTGGTTGTAGCCTAAGATTACAACTTTACTCAATATCATTTATATTGCGATATATTTTGAAAATTTAACATGTTGGATTGGATATTTTTACGCTCTTAATACATATTTCAAATTTTGTACCAATTGAATATATATTAAGATAAATTGCAAGTTTTTGTAATTTAAACAATTTATTAATGACATAGTTATTAATCTTTGATTTTCTAGAAATTTTGCAAGCATGGAGGATATAAGAAGAAAATATAATCTAATAGTGGATTTGTCAAAATTCATCTCCAATCAAAAAAAATATTGGCTAAAATTGTAACCATATGCTACAACCAATTTTGTAACTAAACTTTGTCCATATCAAATTTGAGAGATGTTGACGAAAGGACAAAAATTGAAATGATTTCAAAAGTTTAAAAAAGAAAAAATGAACTTTTAGAAGTTTAAGGATGAAAAACGAACTTCGTGCAAAGTTTAGGATCGAAAAAAAGTTTTAGCTAAGCAATTAATGTCTTGATTTAATTATAAATAATAATTATTATGAATCAATTATCAAATCTATAAAAACTACACATATTGATTATATATTTTCTTAATTTTTTTGTTAATAAATTCAATTGTTACAACCAGAGGGGGGAATTTAATCGTGATATCTCAATTAGAATTACTAAGAGATATGAGCTATCATTGCTCTTTGTTATTTATTAGTATAAATTTTCAATCATGAAGAAGTCACCATATATATAAATCCTATTAAATATATATAAATAAGGAAATATATTAATCTAATTATAACCTTTCAACTTATCATATTAAATCATATGTTTAAATCCTATTAAATATATATATATATAAAAAGGAAATATATAATTTATTATAGCCTTTCAACGTACCATAGCAAAATCACATGCCTTGATTTCTTTATGAAGAAGAAAAACATATCTCACATGAGTTACCCTAAATTACCATTATATAAGAACCAGATGTTGTTGAACAGTTTAAGACCCCTTAAAAACAACCAGATTGCATAGCCTAGATTAATTAGCCAAGTTTTTACTTAGTCAAATTAAACAATTCTAGGTTAAAACAATCAAATAATCATATCATGCATATAAAACATATAAAGCAGCGAAAATAATAAAGAACACAAGATATGATCACCCAGGAAACCACACGGAAAAACCTGGGGAGAATTTGACCCACTGATCCTCAAGGCAAAACAGAATCCACTAAGAAAGAATTGAAGTTCTTACAAAAGGACTTACAAGCTCCCCGCTTGACTTCCTAATGCTACCCACCAGTAGAACTTACTAACACGACCACGTGCAAGCTCCGAATCCACGGACTCCTTCTTTCTTTAAATTCCTTCAATCAGCTACAAGCACCTACGCTTGATATTCTTTAAGCTTCAAAGGCAGCAACCAAGTTGATCATCAAGATGTTGAAGTAATCTCAATCTTGAAAACCCTAAGCTTTATGTAAAGGAAAGCTCCTCTAGATCTCACAAGAGATTTACACAAAACAGCAATGTATGAGCAACAATACAACTTGTGCAACCCTGAAAACGTGGTTAGGGTTTTGCCTTATATACCTAGGGCAAAAACATAAAACCCTAAACGTTTAAAGAGTTAGGGCTGAGTTGGAAATTCTGCAGAAAACACATCTGGGCCAATTTTCGATCGATCGAATCTATTCTTCGATCGATCGAGCCAAGCCGAGATGTCCCAATACATCTGCAGTCACTCGATTCCAACTTTACAATATTTTACCAACTTTGAGCAAGCCTAAACTAGACTAAGTACATTGTTTTGATCATGGTTTGCCAACATTACAAATTAGAGTTCTAAATACATAAATTCCTAAACCTTTAGAACCTAACAAACTCCCTCTTTGGCAATCCATGACAAAACACAAATTAAAAGCTCAAAGTTTTACAAGTAACAAGCCCTTTACAAAAAATAATGCTCATAAATTCAAATTCAACCCTAACTACTATCCATCGGTTGCAAGTGTAGACAACAGCTTTGTTGAATCAACCTGTATATTCCTGAAATACTCAACAAACGCATAAATGCATGTGTGACAGAAAATAGTATATAAACAGGTATAACATTCTTGTAAGATTCACACAACACAAAATAAAGATATATATCAATGAACAACTCATAAATATAAATCAATAAGCAGTGAATCACGAGACAACAAGAATCAAATAAAATCATGTCTATCAATATATTAATCAATGTTACTCCCCCTAACATGAATATCCCCAAAAATGATATACAAAGTGAAGCACCTAGATACAATCTAATAAACTCCACAAAAAAATATCTCATGCTAACAAAAAAAATCTCCCCCTAACTACAAAAACTCCTCTATAAGTCAAAACTCCTCTACAAGTCAATATATCCACTCCTTTTTGTGACGGAATGCCAAAGGGCAATCACAAGTCTCCATCAAAAGGAGGTGGTGAGGGTGAATGAAGATGCGCAAGGTCAGCTCGGAGAGCACGAATCTCATCCAGCAGGTCCACCAAAATCTGACCATGAGCCGCCTAAACGGTCATGACAGTCTCCAGGGTACGACGAACATCGAAGTCGGCCAAAGGAGGTGGAGGAACATCAGCAGCAGCAGCATCATCACCAACTGGATCAGGAACATCCTCACCAGCAGGACCTGTAGAAGAAGAAGGAGGAGGAGGAGCGCTACTAGATGGCTCAGACCTAGAGTGTTTAGAACCAGCTCGAAGATGAGCGGCCCTCTGTCTAAGAAAAGACGCACCTGTAGGACCAATAACATGTACAGGCTCAGATGAAGGGAAGTTACTAAGATCTAGATAAAGTAAAATCTGATGAATGAAAATAGGATGAACAAAGGCATGAGAAGTAAATGAACTCCTATAAACTTCGTTCAAAGAACGAAGAAAGAGATGAGGAAAACTAATAGGAGCATCAGTCACAAGAGCGTACAAAAATACACACCTCTCGAGAGGAATGGTGTGAACATGAGAGATAGGCCAGATGGAATGACAGGCTATCCTCAAGAAAAGATAATGCAACCCGGAGAGCTCAGCAGAAGTGATCCTAGGATCAAAACCCCACTGGACAGTAGTCCCAGTGATGTAAGACAAAACATCGCTCAACTCGGGAGACTCAGTATAAGGATAGACAGGATGACTAATCAACAGTACCCCAAGAGCATCAGCCACTACCTGAGGCGTAATGGAGTACTCTACGCCTCGTATCCAACTCCTAACTAGAGTGTTGGAATCATAGACGCGGATAGAGATGTTCGAGAAGAACTCTCTAATCAAGGTAGCCGGAGGAGGAGGGTCAGACACATCTAACAAAGGCAACCAGCCCCTACGCTCAAAGTTTTCCCTAATGGCAGGATCTAGCTCATCTAGAATAACCGAACGCTCAGCCCAAATCTTCCTCTGAAGATTGAGCTTTTCATAGATCTCTTGGTTTTTCTCGCTCGAAAACCTCTCTCAGTCAAAGGAAGGGGGGGAAGGAAAAGGAGAGGGAATAGTCCTACGAGCTCTAGTCTTCCTAGGCATGGTGCTAAGGAAAGGACAGAGACACAAAGACAAAACCAAAAGAACACAAAGAAACAAGACCAAAGGCAAACTGCAAGTTAGCACAAAAACAAGAGAATGAAAACTCTATATGATGCATGAACAAATGCAATGCCATGATGCATGTACTAATGCAGTAAACATGTTCAAATTAAGTTCAATTACACAAAATTGGCTCGAACATAGAGTTTCTAACAAAAACCCTAAAAAATTTTGAAAACCACTTGAAAAATTTGCAACAAATTGATGAATTAATCATTACACAATGTAGAAAACAGTTTATAATAACTAATTTCATCAATTACACAAGCCAATTTCATCAATTAAACTTAATTTCACAAAAAGCCCCAATTCGGATCAAAATAGGAACCCTAGATTTTTCAATTTTCTCCAAACTCAAAATTGATCAAATTAACAGTTAAGAAACATGTTTATGATGTGTCCCCACAAAAACCCAATGATCAATTGCAAGAAAAAAGCTTGAATCAACAAAAAATCCCATATATGCTAAGTCCGAAATTCTCCCTTAAATGCATGAAAAATGCATGAAACTATGAAAATAAAAACAAAAGGAAGGGCAAAAGAGTCTTACCGGCTTGAGGAAAGAGAGATTTTGCAAAAAATCCAGAGGAAAACGACAAAAAATTGACTGTGTAGCTTGCCAACTCAGAGAGAGAGAAGAAAAAGTTGAAAACTTTTGAAAAAGTGTTTTGAAAAAGTCAGATCAGATCTTTTAAAAAAGCTTCTCCACGATCTTCGATCGATCAAAAATTACATTCGATCGATCGAATGAGACAGTCGTTTTAGAACAATCTAGGGCACTTTTTCGATCGATCAAAAATCACAATGGATCGATCGAAATGGGCAGAAACTCACAAAAATTTTGAGAAAAAACACAGTTTTGAAAAATGCAAGCCCAATTTTGAAAACAACTCCTCAAAGCATTTGAACAATAAAAACAAAATGCATGAGTATGAGATGGAATGCTTTTTCAAAAACCCAAAAATTTTTAAACCCAATTTCCTCAAAAACAAGTTTCAATTTTCCTCCATTAAATTTCCTTAAGCAGCAAATATGTTTTGCACAATTCTCAAGATATTTTCAAGCTTGGTTGGTCAGACCAAAAACACACACACTAGCATGTACAGTGTTTAACAAAGAGTAACTTGTGAAGTGTGTGATACTAGCAAAAACTTGAGATACATGTGAGGTGATATGTGAATAGCAATCAAACACAAAGTCTACACAATTCATCACATAGAATTTAAAAAAGACTATCACCTAAAGAGTTACATCCTATAACTCCCACATCTCCTAAAACAAAAGCTTGCAATCATGTAAGTTTCTTGCATTATTGCCTCTTATTTATATGAATGGCATTCAGCCTAATAGTACACACCGGTTTGAATTAAGTGAATTGGCATCAAGCCTAATAGTACACACCAGTTTTAATTTTAATGAGGCTACACCTTATGTTCTTTTTGTGCATGTGCTACACTTTCTCGAGCACAAAATCTTATGATATGCACTAAGGTGTTCATGATTGGCTAGTGAACAGTGGTGAGATGGTTATTTATGCCTTTCTCAAAAGGATCAAGTCTGACAGTCAAAGAACATGTGACTTCATGATTAAGGCAAAGTGATTAAAAACCACACACATCTTTCCCATACAACATGCACTACAAATTTTCAACTAGTCAAGTGCAGTAAATAAGCTCATCAAAGTTAAACAAGGTATACAAGACGTGACATGTGTAAAAAGATTGACCAACCTTGTTTTCAAAAATCAAGACAAATAGTGTCAAACATAGTTTTTGCTTTTCCCTTCTTTTTTTTTTATTAAAAGAGAAAACAAATAAATCCTAGTATGAAATGCATGTATGGAATGCAATGCAAGTTCTAGAACAAAAAAAACACAAAAACCAAAGAACAATGGTCACAACAGAATAAAGCAATGAAGCACAAGAACCATGTCAGAAAAACTCAGTTAGTTCGAGTCTTTTGCATCCAAAACTTTTTAGATGCACCACGAGCATTGGAGTTCTTATTCACATTAGAGTGATTCCCAACTCTAGAATTTGAATAAAGGTTTAACGCCTTTACCAATTCACCAATTAGTGCCATAGGATCTTGTGCTTGAGGCACAGGCACTTTTGGTTTATTTGCTCTCTTAGCAGCTTGAAGCTTGTAATAGTTAGGACGAATATGTCCAGACTTACCACAATAATGACAAACCCAAGCAGGTTTACCATGCATCTTGTCCTTGGATTGGGTAGGCTCCTTAGGTTTATATTCTCTTAAGTCTACCCTAATCTTCTTAGGTGGTGAAACTTCTACGGGTTTGACAACCTCACTCACAGGGGGTTTAAGGGTTTCACTCACAACCTTACTCACGAAAGGTGAAGAAGAAGAAGAAGAAGAAGGAACAAAATTAGTGGAATGTTGTCCAGAATCAAAGATGCTTTCAACATATCCTAACCCAGATTTATTAGAAGGATACTTTTGAACATTCAGCCTGTGATCAAGTTTAGCACTAGCAGATCTAGCAACAGATAAATCATGCTCCAAAGTTTTAACTTTATCTAGCAAAAGCATGTTCTCAGATTTAACATTGTTCAAAAGATCATTAGCATCAAACAATTTTACAAGCAAATTCTTCTTTTCAAGCTCAAGAGCATCAATTTTCTTTAGGCCTAGTTCAACATTCATAGCATCCTTTGCAGCAACTTTGCAAAGTTTGTTATAGGCCTCTTGAAGATCTGCATCTTCAGAGAGTTCCCCATCAGAAGAGTTCTCCTCAGCAGATATGCTTTCATTGACTATAGCAGTAGCAGTGAAAGCAATGAAGTTTCCATCCTCGTCACAACCGAAGTCATCATCAGAAACCTCATTATCACTAAGGGTTACAGCCATAGTTTTACCCTTATTTCTTAAGAAAGTAGGATATCAGATTTGACATGACCATACCCTTGACAACCAAAACACTGAGGACCCAAAAAATTATTAGAAGATTGACCAACTTTTTCTCTAGGTTTTTCAAAGCTATTCACTTTAATGGGATCATTCTTCCTAGGGTTTCTAGGTTCAACAGTGTTGGTATTCCTTGCCCTCCTATTAGTGTTTCTAAGGAAATTTCTAAAATTCTTGGCAAGGTAAGCTATCTCTGCAGCAGAGAGCTCATCATCAAATCCACCAGCCTCAACATCATCAACAAACTTAAGAGTCATTGATCTGGATTTGGTAGTTTTGGGTAGGTCAAACTCATAAGACTAAAGAGATCCTACAAGCTCATCCACAGGGATGGAGTCCACATCCTTACTTTCAGTAATGGCTATCACCTTGGGTCTAAAATCTTCAGTTAAGGATCTAAGAATCTTCCTAACAATTTTAGGTTGATCATAGATTTCTCCCAAGTTATAAGCAGAATTAACAATATCATTAAGTTTAGCATAAAACTCATCAAAGGTTTTATCATCAGACATTCTAATGCTTTCAAACCTAGAAGTTAATTGCTGCAATTTGTTTATTTTAACAGCCTTTGTGCCTTCATGCACAGTTTGGAGGATTTTCCAAGCAGTATGAGCAACCTCAACATTTGAGATCCTCTTAAATTCCTCTATTGAAACAGCATTAAAAATGGCATTCATAGCTTTGCTATTAAATGCAGCTGCTTCTTTCTGAGAAGTTTGCCACTCACTCACAGGAGTAGTGGGCTTCTCCCATCCGTATTCAACGGAGTTTCATACCCTCTCATCAATAGATTTCAGGAATGCTTTCATCCTTACTTTCTAATAGGCATAGTTGTTTCCATCAAAGTGAGGAGGAACAACAAGAGAATGTCCATGCTCCATGACAACTGGAGTCAAGGATCAGCTCAGAGATACAAAATCTCTAACAAGAGAGCAACCCGCTCTGATACCACTTGAACGGTTTAAGACCCCTTAAAAACAACCAGATTGCATAGCCTAGATTAATTAGCCAAGTTGTTACTTAGTCAAATTAAACAATTCTAGGTTAAAAAAATCAAATAATCATATCATGCATATAAAACATATAAAGCAGTGGAAATAATAAAGAACACAAGATATGATCACCCAGGAAACCACACGAAAAAACCTGGGGAGGATTTGACCCACCGATCCTCAAGGCAAAACAGAATCCACTAAGAAAGAATTGAAGTTCTTACAAAAGGACTTACAAGCTCCCCGCTTGACTTCCTAATGCTACCCACCAGTAGAACTTACTGACACGACCACGTGCAAGCTCTGAATCCACGGACTCCTTCTTTCTTTGAATTCCTTCAATCAGCTACAAGCACCCACGCTTGATATTCTTTAAGCTTCAAAGGTAGCAACGAAGTTGATCATCAAGATGTTGAAGTAATCTCAATCTTGAAAACCCTAAGCTTTGTGTAAAGGAAAGCTCCTCTAGATCTCACAAGAGATTTACACAAAACAGCAATGTATGAGCAACAATACAACTTGTGCAACCCTGAAAACGTGACTAGGGTTTTGCCTTATATACCTAGGGCAAAAACATAAAACCCTAAACATTTAAAGAGTTAAGGCTGAGTTGGAAATTCTACAGAAAACACATCTGGGCCGATTTTCGATCAATCGAATCTATTCTTCGATCGATCGAGCCAGGCCGAGATGTCCCAATACATCTGCAGTCACTCGATTCCAACTTTACAATATTTTACCAACTTTGAGCAAGCCTAAACTAGACTAAGTACATTGTTTTGATCATGGTTTGCCAACATTACAAATTAGAGTTCTAAATACATAAATTCCTAAACCTTTAGAACCTAACAGTTGTTATTATTACAAACATTGAGAGCTTGTGTAATACAATGGATTCCTTCAAGGTTTCTTTGTTCATAATATTCACTCTTCTCTCACTATCTTTTGCTTATGGTGATTTTGGTTCTCTAAAATATGAGATTAAGAGGGTAGTTCCTTCAAGTCCAAATCATGAAGAGTCTCCTCAGACATTCCTTTTGGAAGAAGCTATTGTTTCTAAAGATTTTGGTTCTCTAAATTATGAGATTAAGCATGAAGTTCCATTAGGTCCAAATCCTGAAGAGCCTCCTCTGCCACCCCCTTTGGAAGAAGCTACTGTTTCTAATGATTTTGGTTCTCTGAATTATGAGATTAAGCCTGAAGTTCCTTCAGGTCCAAATCCTGAAGAGCCTCCTTCGCCACCCTCTTTGGAAGAAGCTATTGTTTCTAATGATTTTGGTTCTTTGAATTATGAGATTAAGCATGAAGTTCCTTCAGGTCCAAATCCTAAAGAGCCTCCTCTGCCACCCTATTTGGAAGAAGCTATTGTTTCTCGCAAGTTATTAAGGTATGGGATGAAGAAGTGATGTAGGGTCTCCCGAGTCACCCCCTTCATAAGCTACCAAGACGCTTTAAAATTGAGGTCATTATAATTTTCTTCATGATTTTGGGCTAAGAATGGGGAGACATTCTTTAAAATAATATTAGCTAGTATATTATCCACTGCACAAATAAATTATTGTGTTTCCTGGCATTTCTTTCCATTGTAAACGGTTGTTGCATAAATAAGTTATAACAGTAATGTGACATTGTTGCTTAAATATTCTATGATCTTCCTTTGTTCTTTTTTCCTGTTAGAATCAAGTTGACGAGCACTTGTAGCAGTGGAGCTAAAAAGCTATATAGCTATTTTAGCTCCACCAAAACACAAAAATAACCATACAGCAGTGGAGCTAAACCTTTTTTTTTTTAGCTTCATTGCTACAATGCACATCTATCTATGGGTGTGCACTGTAGCTTAGAGCTAAAAAAAAAAAATTATTCCATGCTCGGTTATGTGTATGGCTATGATGGTTGTGTGTGGTGGATATATTATTTTATTATAGTAGATATCTTATTTTATTGTGATGTTTATATTATTTTATTATGTTGAAAGCTAAAATTGATCCACTGCTGCAGCATGTGTGTAGGTAAAATAGATAAAGTAACTTTTTGTGGTGCCAAATAGCTAAATTTTTAGCTCCACTGCTATGGATGGAATTCTGAATTCCAATCCAAAACTTAGAAGCTAAAATGCAGTAAACAAAAGTTGAACTTGGTTATTTATGGGCTATATATTTCCTCGTATCTTTCTTTAAGTGGCTGGTTTGGTTTCATACCCATTCGTTAAAAAAAAGTGGCAAGGTTGGTTGTTGATTTAGTGAAACTGAAAAGGATGGTTGCATTGGGCATGGGCTTGATTTTGGCCGAGCTTAACTTCTTAGCTAACCTTTTAATGGAATCAACCAAGACTCTAGGCCTTGGTATCATTACCGAGCTCAACCCATTTTGCTTGAAAGCATAGAGTCATACAGAACTATTTAACTAACTGGTACGTAATCCATGCTCCCGCACATAAATAATGAATTGTAGTGATGCTATAAATGTTAGCTTGGGTTATTAAACATATAGTATATAGTTTGACAAGGAAATTTGGAGGTACTGAAATAGTTTTACCTTGCAATTTTCGTGATATTGGTTTCATAAAGTTTCTCATTAAATTGTTATTATGTAAATAATTTTGAAATCACTATTAGATACTACATATATACAATATCAATTCACAATTATTGTATGTGAAATTCTACTAAATACAACACAAAATAAAATAATAAATTGGTCAAATAGTATCTCCTAAATTGAATGGGGATAGGTACATGGAATCTTTCAGCTCAGTTACAGTTTGTTACGTTCAATATCTTCGCATACAAAATATCTTAATAGAAACTATATAAAAATTGTGCTCATTCATTTAGAGAAAAAATAACAGCAAAAATCTAAACAATTTAATTTCTAAGGCAAAATCCAATTTTGATTCTAATTGAATTTTCTCTAAAATTTGGTTTAAAACATATATATAACCTAATCTGTAATGGACCGTATACAATCATGGTATATTAGATAAATGACTTAAAAATTTGAATTGTTTTTAGTTGTATGATTAGGTTTTTATGGTTTATTTATATTGGCGTCCTTGTTTTCTACACTAAATTGACTCATATGGCACAAAAATTTAAAAACTTAAAATAGATGGGACATATGGCTCAAAATTAACTCCAATTGAAATCTAATTTTTAAACTGAATTAATTTACTTGGCTCAAAATTTTAAAATTTAAATTAGATGGGACAAGTGGCTCAAAATTAGACTCTAATGAATTCCAATTTGAAATCTAATTAGATTTTCTCTCAGTTTTGTCTATTAATATATATATATATATATATATAGATGGGATAAATTACACAACCCTCCTTTGAGGTTTATTGAAATGATAATTCTCTATTGCGGCTTGTATAAACGTAATAGTTAAGTTAAATCCCTCTAAACTAATGGATTTTTTCTTTTCTTAAAAAAAAAAATGATTCTTGCCCAAACTATGGACAAAATGACAATATTTCCTTTGAGGTTTGTTGATGCAATATACTTGAATGTTCAATATGTCTGTAAAACACCCTTGAACGTTTAGACCCTAAATAACAAAATACTAATTCAAGCTTAATATCAAACGATTAACGTGCGGAACATGAACATAAGCTAAACATAGAATTGATAAACAATCTAAGCCAAATATAATCACATCCACAGCAGAAAATAAAAGGCAAAGATAAAGGGAAGAGAGATGCAAACACAAGGACAACACACGATGTGTTATCGAAGAGGAAACCGAAGCCCTCGGCATAAAACCTCTCCGCCGCCCTCCAAGCGGTCAATAATCCACTAGAAAATGTAGTTGGGATACATAAACAGTAATAGACCCTCCAGTCCTAATCTACCCGATGTACCTAAGCCCTCCAAGCTTCTTGCTCCAACGGGGTTGCACCGAACCTTTTTCTTTTCTAGCTTACCAGATTCCGCTATAGCCCATAGCATAAACCAATATGAATTGGTCCCTTCCTAACTGTTTCCCAAAGCACCAAATAAACCTTCTCACAGATATGGGTATGGTGAGAAAATGATTTGGCCAAGAACCTCTCAAGGATGTCTCAATGGAGAGGAGGAGAGTAGAGGAATTTGAAGAGTCTCTTAGGTGAAGATTGTGAATGAATCAATCTTGTTTTTCTCTAGGGTTTCTCTCTCAAAATTCTCTCTAGAAGCTCTCTACATTTCGTGGGTATAAGGGTCTATATATAATGGTGTATATTTGGAATGCGAAGAGTCAATTTTTCCCAAACAGGGTGGCCTGGCGGCTTGGCCTCGCGACTGGTCTGAGTTGCGAGTTCCAGCCGCGAGTTAACGGCCTGGCCAGCCTGGGACTTTTGTCCTGTAGTACGACAACTGGCGTGACCCTTCAACTCCCCTGCATGCTTCTCACGTGTGCTGCAGTTGGCAGCTTGCCAGTCGCAAGTCAGCCACGAGTCTCTACATCCTTGCACAATCTTGAGTATTTCTTCACACTCTCTCACACACTATCCTTACATGAATCCCACCTAAATACAAGGTTACTAATTGCTAAAATACAATCAAATTTGGCACGGAATAAAGCCAACAAGATGGTTGATTAAATTCAACCTTACAATACTCCATAGATTGTGTAAACTAATAGGAATCATTATTAAAATGGAATGTTTTGCTAGTAAAAACTAAACTAATATATGTGAGAGACCACAAGTAGTGGCCCGACCCAAACCCTCAATAAGTTTTGGCATAACCCTCATGAATGGATTGGATTGAGTCATGTTGGAACTATTTTTATCATCTCTCCAAGGTCAAGGGTTTTACAATGAAGTCGTCATTTATTTAATTGGAAAATTTTTATATAAAAAAAAAAATCAAAATTGAAAAGATGCATCACTTTTATTGTTGAATTAAAATTGTACATTTTTTTGTAATAAGTAAAAATTACATCGCTTTGGTCCTAGATACAATCGCATGTAAGGTTTCTAAACCTCTTCATTTTAAATACCCTGGCTTTTAGATTCAAGCATACTTTATTCTCATGTTCTTAGTTAATTCTTATTTGTTTATCATGCTAGATCTAAGTTTTGCTTAATTTTTCATAGTTTTTAAATTTCTAGGTTTTTTTTTTTATTCAAATATTATGTTTGCATGTTTAAAATTAGGATTTTTCCTAATTACAAATGTGTTTCCACTCTTTTAATTTAAAATAGTAGAATCACATGCTCTTGTATCCTAGATCTAGGATTTTTTTTTTTTTTTTTTTTTTTGGTTGATTAAAGCTCCATTCATAGATTCAATTTGTTAAAAAGATATGTTTTTCAAAACTTATTCTTCTGCACAAATTTCTACATAAAATTATGTACTTTTCACTACACTTATTTTCTACACTGTTTTTAACATAATAAATCTGCACTGTTTTTAATATAAAAATCTGCATCGTTTATGCATTAAAATTTTTTCTCAAAAAAAAATTAAAATTTGACATTATTTTCCCTATTAAAAATTTGCATTTTTAAAATAACTTTTTGAATTAAATATTTTTTCTGCATCAAGTTAATTTTCTGCACCTGTGATAAAAACAATTTCCTATTTTAATTTCAATAGCATCCTTTTGATCTAAAATCCCCAAACTTGTTTTCAATAATGAAATATGTTTCAAAATCAAAATTTCTTTTCAAAATTAAATCTCTTTACAAATCTCAATATCTTTTTCAAATTAAAAGTTTTTTTCAAAATCAATTTGAATCTATGAATTGATCTTAGTCTCTAATTTAATTCTAGGTCTAAGTACTAAATAACATGTTCACATGCTTTAGATTAGGGTTTATCACACATCATGCATATATTCACCATGTCTTTCAATTTCAAATATTTGCATGCCTAGAATAGGGTTTCATGATGCTCTTGAATGTTTTACTTTTCCATCACTTGTTCTTGGATGGTATAAATTGTTTGAATGATGTGATAGAAGACTGGTTTCACTAGGTAAGCTGGGTGTCTAACACCTTTCCAATCATGTAACCTAGCCTCCAAACTTGGATCAAGGGTTAGTAGATTACACATTTCCCTTATAATATTCTCTTTCTATATTGTAACTATGAATCAAAGCATTGTAATTTTATTTTAGAATAGGAAGTGCTACACAACACAATTAAAGGGGGATTTATGAATAGGAAGTTGGTCACCTGAGACCAGAAGGACTAAACTATCCATTCTAATGAATTGAGATCAAGAGGTCCAAGACACCAAAGGCACATACCTACAACTAACGCAAGAGAACAAGGACATAGAGAGAGAAATTTCAGGTTTTTCTCTAAAATTTGGAGGTGCTTTGAACTGTTGGTGAATGGGGGTGTTTATACTAGGAGTAGGGAGCTAGGGTTGAGTCTCGAGGCAATGTGGGACTCTAGAAAATAGGATTTTATGAGTGAAAGAACATAAGGGGCAAAGTCAACTTGAGTGGGGAGCAAGTCAGGTAAAAAAAAGAAAGGATCCTCAATTGGCACTTGCTCCCGTTCTTCCTTAAATCAACTTTTGCCACATCCTACAAGTGAACTCGAGTCTAGCTCTAAGACTCAAAGTGCTACTTAACTAATACATTTGTAAACTTGTAACATAATGAAATTGTTAGTAAAAGCAGCCCAAATGGCAAAATATTCATGATACATATGTTTGCACAGAGAGAGAGATAGAGAGAGAGAGAGAGAGAGTAGAAGGTGATGCTTGATAATTTTTTAGGTGGATTACCTTTGACAGCTTCTTCAACATCATTATTCTTAATCTTAAATTTGCAGCATAGAGAGAAAAAATTAAAACAAAAGAGGAGAAGATGTAAATTTGAAAGTAAGCAAAAGAATGAGAATTTTTATTGTGTCTATATCATTACTCTTAATATATATTGATAAAAAATAGAAATTAACATATAAATTAATTAATAAGTAAAACTTAGTACAAATTTGTTAATATTTATTTTTAATTTGATACTTAATAATTTTAAACTCATTATACATAAGTTGTAGATTTTTTTTATTTTTATTTCTAAATTTAAGATGTGAAGACTCACATTTTTTGTATATTTTAAAACTATATGTTATTAGTTATAATTGTATTATATAATTTTATAATTTTATAATATTAATTGTTTATTTATGATGTCACCAATTCAATCTTGGTCAGACTAATGAACTAAAAACAACTCCCTCTTTTGGTTTTTTGCTCCAAAAATTTTTACTAATCCCATACTTCTTTTTTTTTTTTTTTTTTTTGGATAAATTGCAAAGTACACCCCTAAAATTTGAAATTGTTTAGATTTTAGACCGTGAAATTTTGAAAAATTGGATTTTATATCTTAAAGCTTTGATTCGTTAGCAAAAGCAGCCTTTCACTAATTACACTCCAGTTGCTTGGCGTGTAATTTTTTTTTTTTTTTTTTTTTTTTTTTTTTTTTTGTGAATTGCAAAATACATTCCTAAATTTTGGTGTTATTTAAATTTTACACCTTGAAGTTCCCCTTTGTTAGCAAAAGCTGCTCTTCCGTTAATGGACTCATCTACGTGGCCGTCAAGTTACATGCTAGCAGCCAAAACATACTCTAGCCCCCTGACATGTAAATATTTTTTCCAAGTCAACCTTCTCAAAACAATGACATTTCACCTCAAGTAGTGTGTGATTTTCTAATGACTGGAGCATGTCTCAACTACTAGCATGTCACTTGACGACCATATAAGCGAGTCCACTAACGAAAGGGCTGCTTTTGTTAACGAAGACAAATTTCAGTGTATAAAATATAAAAAATCTAAACTTTAGATGTGTAATTTGAATGTTCAAAAAGTGTGTAAAACACTAATGAACGTTTAGACCCCTAATTTACAAATTACCAACACTAGCTTATAATCAAACAATATATGTGCAAAATATGAAAATAGGCTAAAACATAATTGGTAAAACAATCTAAACTGCATTTAATCACAACCACAGCAGTAATTAAATGGCAAAGATTAAGAGAAGAGAGATGCAAACACAAAGACAACGCAGCAATGTGTTATTGAAAAGAAACCGAAGTCCTCGGCGAAAAACCTCACCGTCGCCCTCCAAGCGGTTAATAATCCACTAGAGAATAAAGTTGGGATACATGAATAGCAGAAGACCCTCCAAGCCTAATCTACCCAGTGCACCTAAGCCGTCCAAGCTTTTTGCTCCAACAGGGTTACGCTAAACCTTGTCTTCTCTAGCTTGCTGGATCCCACAATCGCCCATTGTATCAACCAAAATGAATTGGTCCCTTCTAAACTGTTTCCCAAGCACCAAAATACCTTCTGACAGATATGGGTATGGTGAGATAAGGATTTGGGTAATATACCTCTCAAGAATATATCAATAGAGAGAGTGAGAGTAGAGGAATTTGGAGAATCAAAGGATAAAGATTGTGGATGAGTCAATATTGGTTTTCTCTAGGGTTTCTCTCTCAAAATTCTATCTGGAACCTCTCTACATTTCGTGGGTATAAAGGTATTTATAGTAGAGTGTATGAGGAATACGAAGAGTCAATTACAACCAAACAGGGCATTCTGGTGACTTAAGCTCACGACTGTAACGAATTGCGAGTTTGAGTCGCGAGTTAACTGCCTTGCCAGATTGGAAGTTTCGTCCTGTAGTGCAACAGCTGGCATCACCCTTCAACTCCCCCTGCATGCTTCACACGTATGCCATCTTTAGCGTCTCGCCAGTCGCGAGGCTTTTCTTGAGTACACACTTTTAAGCTTATCTTCACACTTTCTCACACACTACCCTTACATGATTGCTACCTAAATACAGGGTTTCTAAATGCTAAATTACAAGAAAATTTGGCACGGAATAAAACCAAAAAAATGATTGAATAAATTCAACCTTACATAATTTATAATTTATTTATTTATTTAATTGGATTCTACCAGGTTATCGGGTCCGAATCTTGTCCAATTTGGCCAATTTCCGTCACAGTCATAACTTACACCCACATTTGACGTTACTCTTTGAAACCAACTCAGATCCCCCATTTCACTTCATTGCCGATCTCATCTCCAAAACAAAAATCAAAATCAAGGGAAACGGAAAACTCCACCAATGACATTAATATCCATAGTAGGTTGTCCAGAACTCCACACCACCATCTCCAAACACCTCCACTCCAAACAACCCCCAATCAACACTCTCGCACTCCCTAACTTCACTAAAATCTCTCTCTTCTCCAAATTCGAACCCGAAGACCCCTCTCTTTCTCCACTGATCAACATATTGAAACGTAATTGGCTCACAAAGCACCAAACCAAAATCCCTTCCGTCCTCACTACTCTCTTCTCCCACTCTCAGCTCTCTTCTGACCTAGCTACGTGGCTCCAAGTCTGCTCCCATATTTACCAAACCAAAACCAAAATAGTTAAGGATTATTTCCTTAAGAAGAAAATACAATTCTTTTCATTTAGCCTTCCACCGTATCAAAACTTTGCATTTATATTAATATATTACTTGTTATATGCTGAAGGGATAAAGGCATTTATTTCTAAGTATTAATTATCTATAGATGGCGCACTACTTAATTTTAAAAAATGAATTTATATTGTATCTTTATAAAATTTATATATAAAAAAATTATTTGAGATACTATTTTTTTTTATTAAAAAAAACATTGATTTGAAATTTAAAAATTTTCATCATGGTTAGAGCATTTACATCAGTCTCACCAATTTAATATTTCAGCAAAAATTTATTTAAACTCAATCAAAACAAGCGTGCATCAGCCTCACTAAATTAACTAAAGTTTTTGAGGAGAATAGTCTCATCTCTACATGTAGTGAGCCTCTATCCTCGCTACATTAAATTTCAATGTTAATACAGTATTGAGGTTGATGTATGTGTATGAAAATAATAGATGGCTAAATTAGCAAAAGTAGAGTTTTTTGGATTAGTTTAGTTAAATATTAAAGAAGACTGATGTGAATACTCTTAGTCACTTTAGCATCGATTGAAACAAAAACTAACAAAATGCAAAAACAAATTTAAAAACACATTCAAACAAAATTTAAAAAATAATTGTTTGCTTAAATTAGTCAAAATAATTAAATATTTATAAATTTATGAAAGTAATATTTTCATATTTTCAACTATACTAATCTTAACAATTTACATGTCCTAAATCCTTTTAATGACATGATTCATCATTGTAGTAACCTAAGTTTGTAATTAGTGAACTAATTATTTGTGTATAATGAATTTTTATGATTATTTTTTTGGAAAATTAAAGAATATTCTAGGATTACCATAAATGCGTACTTCCCATTCTCAAATGAACAGTGGGTTTTGTCATGAATTTAATTAGTGGGAGGCTATGAGCTACTATTATGTAAGAGGGGGAGTATACATTTATAGTACTCCCAACTTATTCTATAAGGATAAATTATGTATTTGGCCTATCATGTGTCAATTTGGTCTCTAACATTTCATTTCTACCAGTTTAGTCTCTAACCTTCTGGTATTGTGTTAAAATAATCTCTGTCATGAAATGATAAATGAAAAATGTTAACATAACTAAAGGCCAAAATAAAAAATTTACTTTTATGTGACATTCAACTAGTTATGACCATTAGCATATATAGCACACAAAACCAATAGCAACACCACTCTCTTTGCTTTTGAGTTTTCACCCATAATCTCTGATTATTATTATCAATGCTTCTTAGTTGGCAACCATTGGTTGAAACTGTAATTGAAGTTGTTGATCTGATCATGTGGTTGCTATTGTGCGTTCCAGTTATCTCAACTACTAAAGTTTCTGATGGTTGAATAAGAGATATGGGGTTCAATTCCCGCTACACCAAAAATCAATTGGTGTCTTGATCTATTGATAAATAGCTATCATCAGGAACCGACATCATAAGTTGAAACTCTCTAAAAAAAAGATCTTGTGGTTGCTAGGGTCACTGACCTTATGTCCCAGCATTCTTCCTTTATTAATGGAGTGTACATTGCACTCTTTCTCTCTTAAGTCGAAATTGGAAAAATAGTTTTTTTTTTTTTATTTTAATCCACGTGTTAGTACACTTGGCATCTCATGTGGCATAAAAATAAATTTTTTTTTAACTGTTAGTTGCGTCAACATGTTAGGAACTAAACTAACACAAGTGCAACGTTAGAAACCAAATTGACACATTGTATAATGGTTGAGGATAATTTATCCATTCTATAATTGCCTTATTTTTCTAAGATTAATATAAGAAAAAAATAATTTGAAATATGACATTCTTGCCCGAATTCAATTGCTTTGGCAACAATGAAATAAAATCCACAAAATATAACAACAAAAATTAATAACATACAATTAAGAATACAAAAATAATTGTATGCTTAAATTAGTGAAAATATTTGAACACTTGTCACTCTTAACAATATTACTAATAACAATGTGCATTTCCTCTCTTTATAATTAAATGTAATGCTAAATGTACTATAAATTTTACTACATAAAACTTACATATTGATGTGTCAATAAAAGTGAATGGTAGACTTTAGCCATCTAAAAAATGAATATTCGAATTGTCTCTTTGTGATTGGTGACACATCAATTTATAAAGTTAATGTAGTAAAAATTGTTGTGACCTTAGCATTACTCTAAAATTAAAATTATTCTCCAAATAATGCATAAAAATACCATACATGGGCCTTATGATAATTTCTTACAAAATTATTCAAAAAATGAACTATGAATCACATGGAACATTAGCTATTTATTTAAAAAAGAGCTACACAAAGATTTTGCAAAATGTACTTTATCATTTAATCTAGTCAAATATATCTTTATTTCTGAGTTTGAGGTAGGTCAACTGGTTAAAATTCTTGTCATCGATCATATTTACAAAAGTTCAAGACTATTAGAGAGTATTTCAATACTTAAAAAAGGGCTACATGAAGATTTTGCAAAATATTATTTTCGTCCCTAAACTTTTCACAAAGTTTGTTTTTGGTCCCTAAACTTTTAAAAAAATAAAAATAAAAATAAAATCATTTTTCCTTGCTAAACTTTTAAAAATGTTCTAGTTCCTATCATTTTGTTAAGGTTCATTAAGGTGTATCTTATGTGTCGTAATAGAATCCTACTTAGGTGGTATATTTATAGCATTACATTATCTGACATTAACCATTTTCTTTTTAAAAGTGACACAAGGCACCAAATTATTTGTCATTACTAACATAATCTTGCTTCTTCATCTCCTTCCAAAAAGAAACCACATTTTCTCACAATTTCTCAGCAGCAAAAAAAAAAAAATAAAAAAAATAAAAAAATACAAACAAACAAACAAACAAGCCCAAAAACAAAAAGTGAAAAAGTATGGATTTTCTTTCGAAGAAGCAAGACTATTAAAAAAAAAAAAAAAAACAAGCTATGGAAAATTGTAATGACCAATTATTGGGTGCCATGTATCCTAATTTTTTTTTTTTTTCAAAAAAATTAAGTGCTTTATATTAGATTATTTAATGCTAAAATTCCAACTACACTAAAAAAACAAAATGCTAAAAATCTGCCACCTCATTGTTTTGTTAGTATATGTAAGATAAAATGGACAAAATTTAGCTACAAAATTGATTGTAGCTTAAAACTACAACCTTACTCAATATTATTAAATTACAATGTATTTTGAAAATTTAACTGTTAGATTGCATATTTTTTACACTTTTAATATACATGTCAAAATTTTGTATCAATCAGATATTATTTACTTTATAATCTATAAGCTTACATTTTATGCATAATTTTAAATTACAAAAAATTGTAATTTAAATAGTTTATTGATGACACAGCTATTAATCTTTGATTTTCTAGAAATTTTGCAAGCATGAAGGATATAAGAAGAAAATGTAATCTAATGCAGGATTTGTCAAAATTCATCTCCAATAAAAAAAATATTGAGTAAAATTGAAGCCATATGTTACAACCAATTTTGTAGCTAAATTTTGTCCTGATAAAATTTAACGGATGTTGATGGAAGGACAAAAATTGAAATGTTTTCAAAATTAAAAAAAAAAAAAAAAAAAAAGGAACTTTCGGAAGTTTAGGGATGAAAAACAAACTTCGTGCAATGTTTAGGAATGAAAAAAAGTTTTAGCTAAGCAATTAATGTCATGATATGATTATAAATAATAATTATTATGAATCAATTTTCAAATCTATAAAAAAAAAATACATTTATTGATTATATATTTTCTTAATTTTTTTTGTTAATAAATTTAATAGTTACACCCAAAGAGGGATTTTAATTCTGAATGTCTCAATTGGAAATATTAAGAGGTATGAGCTATCATTGATCTTTGTTATTTATTAGTATAAATTTTCAATCATGAAGAAGTCACCATATGTATAAATCCTATTAAATATATATAAATAAGGAAATATATTAATTTATTAGAAACCTTTCAACTTACCATATTAAATCATATGTTTAAATCCTATTAAATAAATATATAAAAAGATATTAAATTTTGTAAGGATGTGGTGTAAAACCCATATTTTACCCCTCCAATCCTAACATATCACATCATTTTATCACATATTTAAGAATAAGTACAACCTCACCCAATAAATTCTAATACCCATATATAAATCCAACTAAATTAGGAGTTATGTTATTAGGTATGGTAAGATATATTGAATTTTAAGTAAATGCTGATGTGGCAATCTCTTATTAGATGGTGTAAAATACCCCATCCTTACCAAATTCAGACTCATATAAAAAAGGAAATATATCATTTATTATAGCCTTTCAACGTACCATATTAAAATCACATGCTTTGTTTTCTTTATGAAGAAGAAAAACATATCACATGAGATACCCTAAATTACCATTATATAAGAATAAAATGTTGTTATTATTGCAAACATTGAGAGCTTGTGTAATACAATGGATTCCTTCAAGGATTCTTTGTTCATAATATTCACTCTTCTTTCACTATCTTTTGCTTATGGTGATTTGGTTCTCTAAAGTACAAGATTAAGAGGGAAGTTCCTTCAAGTACAAATCATGAAGAGTCTGCTCTAACATCCCCTTTGGAAGAAGCTATTGTTTCTAATGATTTTGGTTCTCTAAATTATGAGAGTAAGCATAAAGATCCTTTAGGTCCAAATCTTGAAGAGCCTTCTCTAGCATCCCCTTTAGAAGAAGCTATTGTTTCTAAATATTTTTGTTCTCTAAATTATGAGATTAAGCATGAAGTTCCTTCTGGTCCAAATCCTGAAGAGCCTTCTCTGGCATCCCCTTTGGAAGAACTATTGTTTCTAATTATTTTCGTTCTCTAAATTATGAGTTTAAGCATGAAGTTCCATCAGGTCCAAATCCTAAAGAGCCTTCTCTGGCATCCCCTTTGGAAGAAGCTAATAGGCCAAAAACGTATTAACCCCTTGTGATGAATTAATTGATTAATTAGCTAAATTTATTAATTAATCAAATTAACATGCAAAGCGCGTGGTAGCACAAACAAATCACCAATTAAACTAAGTATGCAGCGAAAAATAAATTAACACGGTGATTTGTTTATGAATGGGAAAAACCTACACGGCAAAAACCACACTAGGTGATTTTAAAGTCACCACTCCCAAGAATCCACTATTATTACAACAAGCGGTTACAAGTAAAAGAATCTCAGTACCTTATACCAACCTACAGTTGAACCCTTACCCCAATACCTAATTAGACTTGTTCTGTAGTGACAATCTCTCATTTTCAATACACGGCTCCCAGTACATGACTAACTAATTGCGTGGATCCCAGTACGTGACTTGATTACCAACTTAAGAAGGATGTTAGTTGCAAAGTTCTTCAGTTCATCCAGACAATGAAGATCATGAAGTTGCTTGGTCACAAAACCCTACGGTGTACAAACACAGCAACTTCTTGAAGAACTAGGGCAAACTAGGTCTCTGGTCCTACTCTTCTTCACACTTGTGAAATTTTCTCTTGTGCAACTTGTATCACCTTTAACTGCCCTTAAAATAATGCTTATTTATGTTTAGGGTTGTGAGAAAAGAACGCCTAAACATATAATCACAGATTGGATGAAAAACAGTCCTAAAAAAATGAACTTCATAAACCTCGACAGATACCTATCCGTCGAGCAGCTATCGTGCCACGGGATTCAGACAGCTCTCTAAGCCTTGATAGATACTAGCTGTCAAGCTTTAAAGAGCAGCACTTTCATACTTGATTCTTTGACAGACTTGCATGGCTTTAACACTTAAACTTGAAACAAGGTTTCTTAAAGCATCAAACACATCCTAGATCTACCCAATTACAAGTAAAGTGCGTTTTGTCAAAAGATTAGCCAATTACACAAAATAGTGACATATGTTCCTAACATGTGAAACACATATGTCCTAACAGAAGCTATTGTTTCTATTGATTTTGGTTCTCTAAATCATGAGATTAAGCAGGAAGTTCCTTTAGGTCCAAGTCCTAAAGAGCCTCCTTTGGGAATTCCTTTGGAAGAAGCTATTATTTCTCGCAAGTTATTAAGGTATGGAATGAAGAAGTGATGTAGGGTCTCCCGAGTCACCCCCTTCCAAAATATAATAATAAGCAACCAAGACGCTTTAAGATTGAGGTCATTTTAATTTTCTTTCATGATTTTGGGCTCAGAATGGGGAGACATTCTTTAAAAATAATATCAGCCTGTATATTATTTGTTAGGGATATTACACAAAGTAATAATGGAAGAACAAGATTAACACAAAAGACAAAGAGAAAATAGATAACTTGGAGGCACAGTATCATTTTCCTTAGACAATATTTGCCCTCACACTATTGTTGCTAAATGATTATTGCAAATTTGTCCCTAAAATACAACCAAGATGTTGGGTTCTACAGATAGCAATTCTAGAGAATGACCACAGGATTTCTTGTGTTTTTCTCTAACTTATTATTTTTCTAGTGAACATAAGCCTTTATTTATACTCATAGGGTTACATTTCATTAAAAGGCATGTATGGAGAATCAAAATGTTTCATAAAACTGTACACAAAGCTTTATACCTCTTCAAACATTTAGAACAGTTACTAGAAAATTCTGCAGAAAATCCTGTTTTACGACTTTCAGCCGATCAAAAGTTCATTTCGATCGATCAAGTGCTCTTTTCAATCAATCAAACAGGAATTGAATAGCGATCAATTCATCCCGAGGCTCCAGTATTATTTTCTTACCATTTCAATCGTTAGAGCCAAAGTTTCGACCGATCGAAAATGCTGAATTTCGAATTTTCACTTAGAAAATTCCAAAACTTGAATTTTCATTTTAACAACTTTATGAAACAATATTCTCCAAATTCAAACATTATTATTACAACCTATCCATATATATACCTATATATACGACATTATCCACTGCACAAAAAATTATTGTGTTTCCTGGCATTTTTTTCCATTGTATACGATTGTTGCATCAATAAGTTATAACAGTAATGTGACATCATTGCTTAAATATTCTATGATCTTCCTTTGTTCTTTCTTCCTATTAGAATCAAGTTGACCTTGTCTTAAGCAAACAAAAGTTGAACTTGGTTATTTATGGGCTATATATTTCATCATATCTTTCTTTCTTAAGCAGCGGGTTTGGTTTCATTCCCATTTGTCAAAAAAAAGTGGCAAGGTTGGTTGCTGAAAATTTTTTGTTAAAGTTGTGCTAAAATACACTTGAACCATAAAATTTTTTGAAAAAAGTGAGAAAAAAGGGGAGAAAGTGATGTTTGAAAAAGTTGTACATAAAAACTAAAAGCTAAAAGAAAAACTGAAGCCAATGGCAAATAAGCTTTAAAGTGAAACTGAGAGGGACGGTTTCATTGGGCATGGGCTTGATTTTGGCCAGCTTAACTTCTTAGCTAAGCTTTTATGCTTTGTTTGGATGGAGGGGAAGTAAAGGGGAGTAGAGTAGAGGGAGGGAGAGCAAGTTCAATTTCCTTGTTTGGATATTTTTAAGGGAGGACGGGGGGGGATTTGGAGGGGTTATAACTACTTCTAAGCCCTCATTTTTAATTTTACCAAATTGAAGAGATTTGGATGGAGAGTAGAGTATAGAGATGCTTGACCAAATGAAATACCCAATTTACCTTTACCATTTAACAAAATTACAAACTATGTTCCCCTCTACCCTCCCCTTCCCCTTGTTTAATTTTAAAAACAACCAAACAAGGTGGAGGATAACCATTACCCTCTACTCTCCTCCCTTTTACTCCCCTTTACTCTCCTCTCTCTCCAAACTTCCAAACATAGCATTAATGGAATCAACCAAGACTAGGCCTAGGTATCATTACTGAGCTCAACCCATTTTGCCTGATAGCATAGAGTCATACAGATCTATTTTGAATATATAACTAATGGGATAGATAACATTGGTCAAAATGGAATGATAATCCTCTATTAAGGCTTGTATAAATGTAACATTTAAGTTAAATCTCTCTAAACTAATGGTTTTATATATATATATATATATATAAATGATTCTTGCCCAAACTATGGACAAAATGACACTATTTCCCTTGAAGTTTGTTGATGTAATACACTGCATAGGTTGTATAACTAATAGGAATCATTATTAAAATGGAATGTTTTTCTAGTAAAAACTGAACTATTATATGTGAGAGACCACGCCTAGTCCCAAACCCTCAATAGGTTTTGGCATAACCCTCACGACAGGATTGAGTCGTATTGGTTCCTCTCAAGAGACAATGTATTAACCATTAACAATTATCAGAGAAAAAGCTTCAATATATACTCTTGAAATGGGCCCCACCCCACCATCCAATCTTCTAAAATGGGCCCCAATATCTATTAATGTTAGCTTTTCATACAAATTAAATTGTTCAGATTTTTGCTGTTATTATTTTTCTAAATTAATGAGTATATTTTTTTTATACAATTTCTATTTTAGATATTTTTTGTGAAAATCATGAACATAACAAACTGTAATTAAGCTAAATGATTCTATGCACCTATCCCCCTTCAATTTATGAGATACTATTGAACCAATTTATTATTTTATTTTGTGTTGTATTTAATAGAATTTCATGGATACTAATAGTGAATTGATATTGTATATGAGTCCAATAGTGATTTTCAAAATTATATACATAACTAGAGTGTAATGAGAAACTTGGCATAACCAGTCTCATTAAAATAGCAAGGAAAAATCATTTTGGTACCTCTAAATGTCTTGGTCAAACTAATGTCCTATATATTTAATAACTCAAACTAATATCAATAGCATCACTACAATTCATCATTTCTATGTGTAAGCACAGGTTATATACTAGTCTCTCTCTCTCTCTCTCTCTCTCTCTCTCTCTCTCTCTCTCTCTCTCTCTCTCTCTCTCTCTATATATATATATATATATATTAATAGACAAAACTAGGAGAAAATCTAATTAGATTTCAAATTAGATTTTAATTGAAGTCTAATTTTGCATCATGTGTCTCATCTAATCTAAATTTTTTTAATTATTATGCCAAGTAAGTTAATTTTATGTAGAAAACAAGTGGTCCAATATAAATAAACTTAGGTAATATATATATATATATATATTTAAAACCAAAGTTTAGAGAAAATTTGATTAGAATCAAAATTAAATTCTGCCTTTGTTAGCTTTTCATACAAATTAAATTATTTAAATTTTTACTATTAGTTTTTTTTTTTTTTTTGAACTAATTAGTATATTTTTTATACTGTTTCTATTTATACATTATTTATATGAAGATCTTGAACATAACAAATTGTAATTGAACTAAAAGATTCTATGCACCTATCCCTATTCAATTTAGGAGAAAATATTGAACCAATTTATTATTTTATTTTGTATTAGATTCAATAGAATTTCACAGATAGTAATAGTGAATTAATATTATATATGTAGTGTCCAATAATGATTTTCAAAATTATATACATATCAATAGTGCAAAGAGAAACTTCGCATAACCAATATCATTAAAATTGCAAACAAAAAAAAAATCATTTTAGTACATTCAAATGTCCTGGTTGAACTAATGTTCTATATATTTAATAACTCAAACTAACAATAATAGCACCACTACAATACCATTCTTGTGCATAAGCACGAGTTACATACTAGTTGAGTATAAAAATTGAAGAGTCCAAAACTGATTAGATTCTAAATTGAATTTCAATTGATGTCCAATTTTACGCTACGTGTCTATCTTTTTTTTCTTTTCTTTTCTTTTTTTGTGACAAGTGAATTATTGGGTGCAAAAATTAAAGAGTCTAAATCTAATTAAATTCTAAATATTATATATATATATATATATATATCTATATCTATGGTTTTAACAATGTGTTAGCTAATATCGTGTATAATTCCAATCTCTTCTCAAAAAATGGTATAATTTTAATCATGTAATTGTGAATGTTTTAAATTGTACATGAGCATATGCACGAAATTACACACCAGTGTATATTTAAAGTCAGATCTAAGAGAAAATCCAAGTAGATTTTATAATTGAGGTCCAATTATGCACCATGTGTCTAAGTTAAATTTTTTAATTCTTGTAACAAGTGAGTTATTTGGTAAGAAAAGCAAAGAGATTTGCTCTATAATCCCTAGATAACCCTTTAGGTTCTCTTTATAAGTTTTTATCCTTTTTCCCTCTCCTTCCTTAGTTCTAGAGTTCATCCATTTTGCATTAAATTAATTTTCCTACTTTTGTTGCCAAAATTGAGGAGTCACGACCAGCTATTTAGGTGAGTTTTGTGTAGTTGATGATATTCAAACACTTTTCGAGTTAAAAGTTAATTTCTTTATCAAATTGTAAGTGGATTTTATTTTTAGTTGATAATATAGAAAATTAGAAACTCTTTTCAACTTAAAGTTTATGGTTGTTTTCATTATATTTTGAATTGGATTTTTTTGTGTGATTGATGATATTGAAACACTTTTCGTGTTGAAGTTAATTTCTTTCATCAAATCATAATTGAGTTTTGTGTAGCTGATAATATTCAAAAAGTTTTTGTAAAGTTGTTATTTACAACTATATGTTTTTGTTGGCTTTTATTCCGTGCCAAATTTGATTGTAATTTCATTCAATCTTTTGTACCCTGTATTTATTGTGGGATTTGATTGTAAGGGTTGTATGTTAGAGAGAGAGAGTGTGTGAAAACTCAAGCAATTGAAGAATGAAGAGTTTTCGCGGGTAGCTCGCAACTAAGCAACCCTCGAAGTGACTCATGTGCCTTGCACATGCTGGAATGCAAAGAGTCAAGCTACGATGGAGATAGCTATGTTTCACGAGTATCTCGCGGGTAAGACCTTCCCGCGAGACACCCGCGGGTAAGGCCTTCCCGCGAAACATTCTGTTCTGCCAAACTGTCCATTCCGATTCACACTTTCTGTGCCCACACTATATATACCCATATTACCCACAAATGTATAAGAGTGCTTCTGATAGAAAACCCTAGCCAAACTCTTTGAGAATTAGAGATTGTTATACCCACAATTCTCTACACATTTGTTTGTGGAATTTTCTCAACTCCTACCTCTCCATTTCCATACCATTGAGAGGTTGATAACCCAAACACTTACCACACCCTTTCAGAGTGTCAAGTGAAGTTTTGGTGCTATTGGGAAGTATTGGAAAAATCCAAAGATGGCAGATGCAACATGGAACCTGTTACAGGATCCGAAGAACTAAACAAGACACAGTTCTAAGAAGCCTTGTTGGAGTAGGAGTTTGGAGAGCTTAGGTACATCAGGTAGATTAGGCTTGGAGGGTCTCTTGCTAACCCATGTATCCCAACTGATTGTCTAGTGGATCAATTTTCGCTTGGAGGGCGGCGGAGAGGTTTTTCGCCTAGTTCTTCGATTTCCTCTTTGATAACACATCGGTGTGTTATCTTGTGTTTGCATCATTCTTCCCTACTCTTTTATATTTCATTGTACTGCTGTGTTGCTTTGATTATGGATTAGAGTAGCTTGTTAGTTTATCCGCTCATTTTTACACTATTCCATACTTAGTATTAAGTTAGTATAAAATCAATCGAGCCGTAACTTTAAATTGGGGGTCTAAACAGCTCTTGTGTTTTTCAACACATTTTCGAGCTTTCAATTAGTATCAGAGCGGGTGCACTTGTTTTGATTTCATTACCTAAGTGTGATCCTTGACCCCTTGTGTGTTTTGCCATGGATAATGCTTTGTATGCTTCTATGGATTTTGTTGATCGTAACTTGCCATGCGTTTGTGAAAATGCCTCTATGAGTGTTTATCCTCATGATTGTGATGACATGTTACTTGAATCATTGGGTGTTGTTGATATTCCAAATGACAAACTCTTGAAGAAAAAGGCTAAGAAGTTTCAAAAGAGTTTGAGCAAGCTATTTTGTGAAAATGATGATTTGATTGCTAAGCTCAATGAATCCAACAAATTGGTTAAGAAATATAAGAAACTTGCTGAAAATCCTCTTGAAAAGCTAAAAGAGTTTGAATATTTGAATATGGATTTGGATACTAAACTTGTTTTGTCTAACAAATTTGTTGATGATCTTAAATCTAAAAATGAATCTCTTAAGATGCATGCCAAGTGTTTAATTGCTGAACCTGTTGCTAAAAAGGAAATTAATATATGTTGCAATCATGTTGTGGTACCCGATTTTTTCCCTATTGTGAGTTCTACCTCCAAATACAAATCGGTGTACATTCCTCCACACAAAAGAAACCAAAAAGTAAAGAGAAAGTCTCTTAAGCCTAAGCCTCTGTTTAGGTCCCATTCTAGGGAATTGAGTGGATCTAATTTTGTTCTTACTTGCCACCATTGTGGTGTGATTGGTCATATAAGACCTCATTGTGATAAGTTGAAAAGAGAACAAACCCATGTTGCTAGATTCCTTCCCAAAAAGCCTAGTAGACCTAAACACATTGTTTATCACTATTGTGGTGCCCTTAGTCATCTTAGACCTCATTGCTCTAAGTTTCAAGCGTTTAAAAGAATCAAAAGAAAATAGAAACTTGAACTTCTTGGAAGTTGTGCTAAAAAGGGTAAACCGGATTTGGGTGAAAATAGCATGTTGTTAAAGTTAATGCTCTTAACTCCTTGTCTATGTGCATCTCCGGTTCTCATTCTTCCAACCCTCATCTCACTTCTCATGAGACACTCATTCCAAACAATTATTCCGTCTGGATAAGGAAGGGTTTCTATGGTTGAGCTTTTGCTCTTTTAGTCCTTGATCTAATTCTTTTGATCTTTGTAGGACCCTTCATACATTAGATGCCATATCTTTATGCATTTGTGCATCTTGCATTTATTTGTATGCATTGCTTTTGTTTTTTTATCTATCTTTTATGTTTTAGTTTTGTGTGAGTAAAAAAAATTACAAAACCACATAAAAAGTGAAAAATTCAAAAAATTTGATCATATATGTTTGAGCAGATATCTCATGTGAGTTTGGCCTAATACCTTCGTACTAATGGCGTAGTACATTTACGAGCTTAGCTTGTTATGTATGCACATATATCTGTGTGGAAGAAATCTTGAAAACTATGTGTGATTGTTATAAATAGATTTTCAAGCTTGTCATAAATGATTGGTCAATAGTCTTGATGGTTTTGATACTTGCATAGACTTATACCTATATCTCTTCCTACTTTATTTTTATGTTTTTGCAATTAAGCTCACCAAATGTAAATCTCCAAATGAAAAGAGATATTGAGCTGCAAAAGTCTGTCGCACATACTAGTATTTGACAAGGAAAAAGGGGAAAGCGACTTTTCTAATGTAATGTATGGTGCTCAAAAAGCCAAAGGCTAACTCTCAATGTTAAAATATCAAAAATTTCAAGCACCGATCTCAAAAAGAGATGTATTTATCCAAAAAGGATCAAATGTTATGATTTATGTAGAAGCCAAATGAAAAACTTCTAAGTTTTGTAATCAATTTGTGGGAGGTCATATATGTTCATTTCTATAATTGAGATAGTCCACTTGACTTAGTACTAGTTGTGTATGACTTGATTGAATTGATCATTGAAACCTCATTCTAGTCTAAGAACTATTCCACATTTGATACTCACACACAACACACAAGTCTATTGTTCAATGAATGTTTATTTCATTTGTGTGTTTGTACATGTTCAAATGTGATGTATGTGTACTCAACCATATGTGGTTCAAACCAAAAAGATTTTTGTTCTTTTTGTTTGCTTTTGGAAGTGATTTGTATCACTCATGTTTTTCAAAGTTTTTCAAATTGTTTTTGTGTGAAAAATATGTTTTCTGGGTGGTTTTGTGACCTATTTCATGTGTAAGTTCAACTGGGAGTTAAATGGTCCAATTTTCAAGTTTTTCAGTTTTGGACAGAGAGTTTCGCGACTGTTTCATGGCTGTTTCGCGAGTAAGGCTTACCAGTGAGATACCAACGAAATTTTCGCGGGAAGCTAACCGGCGAGATACTAGCGAAAATTTCCAGATTAGCTTTTTAAAAGGCATTTCGTGGAACATTTGTTTTAAACTTCTCCCATCTTCTCCCAAACCCTTGTTTTCATGTTTTTACATTAAAACCCAACTAAATTCAAGTGTTTTACATTCCATAAACATATCTAAGGTAATCTTAAACTCTTTTCATCAATTTGGATCCTTAGATTATGTTTTTTTGGAGTTTTATGTTCATAGTTGGGATTTTCTCAAATGGAAGTTGGAGAACTTGATTTTTGTCAATCTTTTTGATTGGGCTTTATTTTAAATGTTGATTTGCTTTGGGTGTTGGGCCCTTGTGGCAAAAAAAACATGTATTTAGGCAAGATTTTCATATGTTCTTGCATTGTTTATCATACGTGTGTAATGTGTGCACTCTAAGTGTTTGATAAAATGCCCAAATGGCATTTTCTTGTTGTTTTAGATTCCGATTAGTACCAAACTTTGGGGATCACCATAATTATTCATATTTATCATGTTTTGATCATTGGTGGTGTGTTTTGTACACTTTGCTCCTTGAGTGCCTTGCTCATGCATTAGTCATGCATCACACATGCACACTAGATGCACTTTGCTGCACACACTCTAACACTTAACATGTTTTTTTTGCATTCACTCATGCTATTTAAGTCTTTTTAGACCTTTTAGAAAATTTAACATGTTCTTTTATTTATGTCATGCCTAGGTCTATATCATATTCCATCATCCTTAACATGTCATGTAATTTATACTTTGTAGCATTTTCTTTAAATGTTTCTGTTTTTCATTTGAGCATCTACTAGCTAAATGTTCATTGTAGTCATTCTTTAATGACTATTTTTGTTTAATCAAGATATGCTTACCTATTTTACATTGTTTACAAACTTGATCGTACTTTACTTGCTTATGTACGTACCTTGTGTTCAACTTGTCATAAGCTTAATGAAAGTTTTGTTTGTGTGCAAATGTTTCAGGTTACAGGTGTATAGTGTGAGTGAGTTTTGCCATTGTTTCCAAACTCATGTTTAAGTCTAGAGTCTGTTTTACGGATTTTGTTACAGAATAGCCAAAGGGAAAGATTGTAAAGTTGTTATTAACAACTATGTGTTTTTGTTGGCTTTTATTCCATACCAAATTTGATTGTATTTTCATTCAATCTTTTGTAACCTGTATTTATTGTGAGATTTGATTGTAAGGGTTGTGTGTTAGAGAGAGCGAATATGAAGACTCAAGCAATTGAAGAATGAAGAGTTTTCGCGGGTAGCTCGCAACTAAGCATCCCGCGAAGTGACTCATGTGCCTTGCACATGCTGGAATGCGAAGAGTCAAGCCAAGATGGAGACAACAGTGTTTCGCGAGTATCTCGCGGATAAGGCCTTCCCGCAAAACACACGCGAAACATTCTGTTCTGCCAGACTGTCCATTCTAATCCACACTTTCTGTGCCCACACTATATATACCCACATTACCCACAAATGTATAGGAGTGCTCTGATAGAAAACCCTAGCCAAACACCTTGAGAATTAGAGATTATTATACCTACAATTCTCTACACATTTGCTTGTGAAATTTCCTCAACTCCTACCTCTCCATTTCCATACCATTGAGAGGTTGATAGCCCAAATACTTACCATACCCTTTCAGAGTGTCAAGTGAAGTTTTGGTGCAGCTGGAAGCATTAGAAGAAGCCAAAGATGGCAGATGCAACATGGAGCTTGTTGCGGGATCCGAAGAACTAGACAAGACATGGTTCCGAGAAGCCTTGTTGGAGTAAGAGCTTAGAGGGCTTAGGTACATCGCGTAGATTAGGCTTGGAGGGTCTCTTGCTAACCCATGTGTCCCAACTAATTGTCTAGTGGATCGATTTCCGCTTTGAGGGCGGCGGAGAGGTTTTTCGCCGAGTTCTTCGGTTTCCTCTTCAATAACACATCGGCGTGTTATCTTGTGTTTGCATCCTTCTTCCCTACTCTTTTATATTCCATTGTACTGCTGTGTTGCTTTGATTATGGATTAGAATAGCTTATTAGTTTATCCGCTCGTTTTTACACTATTTCGCACTTAGTATTAAGTTAGTGTAAAATCAATCAAGCCGTAACTTTAAATTAGGGGTCTAAATAGCTCTTGTGTTTTTCAACACATTTTCGAGCTTTCAATTAGTTTACCGGAGAGTATACCGGTGTGTTTCGTCATTTCTATAGAACTCATGTGCACATTCTTAAGGGGAGAAATTCTACCTCGTGCACATTCGTAGAGGGAGAAAGCCATAGGGGAGATGCATATACCAAGGGGAATAAGACATTTTTTTTAGAAAACCTTGATTTACTTTATGCTTGTTTTCTCATTGCTTTATGATGCTTTGATATGCTTTGTTGCTCTCATTACATCGTGTTTATGTGTTGGAACACTCTTGTGCCCTAATAGGATTTTGTATCCTAGATGCAAATACTTTGTGTATTTTGCATTGGTTAAGTGTTGGACATGCAATTGATCCTTGGGATTGTTCTAAATTGCATTGCGTGTCCGGATGAGCATCTACTAGCTAAATGTTCATTGTAGTCATTCTTTAATGACTGTTTTTGTTTAATCAAGATATGCTTACTTGTTTTACATTTTTTACAAACTTGATCGTACTTTACTTGCTCATGTACATACCTTGTGTTTAACTTGTCATAAGCTTAATGAAAGTTTTGTTTGTGTGCAAGTGTTTCAGGTTACAGGTATATACGTGCAAGTGCTTCATAGTTTCTAGATTAGATGTGAGTGAGTTTTGCCATTGTTTCCAAACTCATGTTTAAGTTTAGAGTCTGTTTTACGGGTTTTGTTACGGAATAGCCAAAGGGGGAGATTGTAAAGTTGTTATTTACAACTATATGTTTTTGTTGGCTTTTATTCCGTGCCAAATTTGATTGTAATTTCATTCAATCTTTTGTACCCAGTATTTATTGTGAGATTTGATTGTAAGGGTTGTGTGTTAGAGAGAGAGAGTGTGAAGACTCAAGCAATTGAAGAATGAAGAGTTTTCGCGGGTAGCTCGCGACTAAGCATCCCCCGAAGTGACTCATGTGCCTTGCATATGTTGGAATCCGAAGAGTCAAGCCAGGATGGAGACAGCTGTGTTTTGCGAGTATCTCGCGGATAAGGCCTTTCCGCGAGACACTCGCGAAACATTCTGTTCTGCCAGACTGTTCATTCTAATCCACACTTTTTGTGCCCACACTATATATACCCACATTACCCACAAATGTATAGGAGTGCTTTTGATAAATAAAAAAAAAACCCTAGCCAAACACCTTGAGAATTAGAGATTATTATATCCACAATTCTCTACACATTTGCTTGTGAAATTTCCTCAACTCCTACCTTTCCATTTCCATACCATTGAGAGGTTGATAGCCCAAACACTTACCATACCCTTTCAGAGTGTCAAGTTAAGTTTTGGTGCAGCTGGGAAGCATTGGAAGAAGCCAAGGATGGCAGATGCAACATGGAGCTTGTTGCGAGATCCGAAGAGCTAGACAAGACATGGTTCCAAGAAACCTTGTTGGAGTAAGAGCTTAGAGGGCTTAGGTACATCGGGTAGATTAGGCTTAAAGGGTCTCTTGCTAACCCATGTATCCCAACTGATTGTCTAGTGGATTGATTTCCGCTTAGAAGGCAACGGAGAGGTTTTTCGCCGAGTTCTTCGGTTTCCTCTTCAATAACACATCGGTGTGTTATCTTGTGTTTGCATCCTTCTTCCCTACTCTTTTATATTCCATTGTACTGCTGTATTGCTTTGATTATGGATTAGAATAGCTTATTAGTTTATCCGCTCATTTTTACACTATTTTGCACTTAGTATTAAGTTAGTGTAAAACCAATCGAGCCGTAACTTTAAACTGGGGGTCTAAATAGCTCTTGTGTTTTTTAACACATTTTCGAGCTTTCAATTAGTTTACCAGAGAGCATACCGATGTGTTTCGTCATTTCTATATGACTCATGTGCACATTCTTAGGGGGAGAAACTCTACCTCGTGCACATTCGAAAGGGGAGAAAACCATAGGGGAGATGCATTTACCAAGGGGGAGAAGACATTTTTTTTAGAAAACCTTGATTTACTTTATGCTTGTTTTCTCGTTGCTTTATGATGCTTTAATATGCTTTGTTGCTCTCATTGCATCGTGTTTATGTGTTGGAACACTCTTGTGCCCTAGTAGGATTTTGTATCCTAGATGCAAATATTTCGTGTATTTTGCATTGGTTGAGTGTTGGACATGCAGTTGATCCTTAGGATAGTTCTAAATTGCATTGCGTGTCCGGATGAGCATCTACTAGCTAAATGTTCATTGTAGTCATTCTTTAATGACTGTTTTTGTTTGATCAAGATATGCTTACTTGTTTTACAGTGTTTATAAACTTGATCGTACTTTACTTGCTCATGTCCGTACCTTGTGTTCAACTTGTCATAAGCTTAATGAAAGTTTTGTTTGTATGCAAGTGTTTCAGGTTATAGGTATATACGTGCAAGTGCTTCACAGTTTCTAGATTAGATGTGAGTGAGTTTTGTCATTATTCCCAAACTCACGTTTAAGTCTAGAGTCTGCTATAGGGTGTTTTGTCACGAAATAGCGAAAGGGGGTGATTGTAAAGTTGTGATTTACAACTATGTTTTATGTTAGCTTTATTCCATGACAAAAAGTGTTGTAATTGCTTTAATTTTGTTCCTTGTATTTTGTGGGATTTTATTGTATTGAGTTTAGCATTAAGTTGGTGAATACTCAAGCTAAAATGAAGAATCAGTGGATTTCGTGAGAAGCTCGCGAGAAGCTAACCCGAGAAAGAGCTATGTAAGAAGCACATGCTAAAAGCTGAAGAGTCATGCCATATTGTCGTTTTCACGAGTGCCTCACAGGTAAGGCCTTCTCGCGAGTTACCCTTCACCCATACTATATATACCCTCATTACCCACAAATGTAAAGGAGGTCATTCAGAGAGAAAAATCCTAGATAGGTTTTCTACAACACACACACCCATCTTTTAGAGAAAGAGCTACTCATCTTTAGTGAGAAATCATTGTAGCCTCTTCTCCTTTCCTCTCTCATTGTCATACCTTAAGAGGAGATGTGTACCTAAACACAACCCATACCTACTCAGAGTGTAGATAGTGTTTTGGAGGTTGGGAAGCTTTGGGGATTTGCCAAAAGAAGCCGGTGAGGCTTGGTGGATGCAATCGGGCGTATTGTGGGGTCTAGAGAGCTAGACAAGACACGGTTCCGAGAAGTCTTGTTGGAGTAGGAGCTTAGAGAGCTTAGGTACATCGGATAAATTAGGCTTGGAGGGTCTCTTGCTAACTCATATATCCCAACTGATTGTCTAGTGGATCGATTACCGCTTAGAGGGCAGCGGAGAGGTTTTTCACCGAGTTCTTTGGTTTCCTCTTCAATAACACATCGACGTGTTATCTTGTATTTGCATCCTTCTTCCCTACTCTTTTATATTCCATTTTACTGCTGTGTTGCTTTGATTATGGATTAGAGTAGCTTGTTTTTTTATCCGCTCGCTTTTACACTATTCCGCACTTAGTATTAAGTTAATGTAAAATCAATCAAGCCGTAACTTTAAATTGGGGGTCTAAACAGCTCTTGTGTTTTCAACACATTTTCGAGCTTTCAATTTTCAAGTTTAACATTTTTCTCTCCATTAAATTATAAGTGTGTTTGTGTTGTTAATGATATCGAATTACTTTTCAACTTAAAGTTCCATTTTTTTTTTTTCCCATCAAGTTGGAAGTAAATTTTGTGGTATTGGTGATATTCAAACTCTTTTCATGTTAAAGCTAATTTTTTTAAATCAAAATCATAACTTAGGTTTTATATGTATTTGCAATTAATGTTTTGAGAGGAATCCACAAAATGGTTTGAAGAGGTTGTCCGACATGGGCAAAGTGATCCATTTATATTACTTACTGTGAAAGTCCACATGATCACTTCATTCACATAGGAAAGATCAAGTCATATTATAAGTTCATAACCTTAGTCCATTCCTATTTTGGACGGAATAGGTCTACTAATATTCTAGCATTACTATCGTTGAATACATTTGTGCATAAACATAGATTACAATCTAGTATATATTTAAAATTATTTTTTATTTGAGGGGGAAAAATTCGATTAATATTAGCAATTTACATTTCTTAAATCTTTTAATGACATGTAATTTATATATATATATATATATATATATATTATATACAAAATAGAATTTCTACTCTAACTTAATCTAAGTGTATATGTGTGTGAAACTCCCTCCTGGAGGCTTGAACCCCAGCCCTTACCCCTCACACCCCACAAGCACTTAGGACCTGTTTGGATTGAGGTGAGAAAGAGAGAGAGTGGAGGGGAGTATAGTAGAGTTGGCTAAAAATAAGCTAATTTTGGGCTAAATCTACTCTACTCTACTCTACTCTACTTCCCTCAATCCAAACAGATCATTATACTTGTGAGGTGACCACCGTACTAAGGGTACACGATGATATATATATATATATATGAACCAACATTATAGTAAGATTTTTTTTTCTTTTTTCTTTTTTGAGAAAGCATAATAGCTTAAATTTGTGCCATGTAATTTTTTTTTTGAGAATCTTATGCTATGTAATTAGACAAAGTATCAATAGAGTATTTTCTATAAAAAAAAAGTATAATAGTAGTAAATACATTTATTTTCATGAATTAATTATTTAGAAGTGATGCACTAGTTATTTATGTAAAATGAATGTTTATGATTATTTCCCCCTAAGAATTATGGAGGATTATCTTCATTTTGCATTTATATCAATGTATTAAATATTTGTCAAGTATTAATGTGGTAAATGCATTTATTTTCAAATATTAATAATCTATACATGGTGCACTAATTATTTTTATAAAAGATATTTATATGGTTATTTTATAAAATTTATATAATAAAGACTTTATTTGATACTTATTATAAAAGAAACAATAAAAAAATTGATTTGGAATGTGAGATTCTTCCTTAAGTATGTTATAAAATAAAGGAAATATATAAAACAGAGTAAGAAGAAAACAAGGAAAATATATGTAAATTCTTGTATCAAAGTAGTCATCATCCATCTTAAGTTGATATATCTTAACTCTATACAAATTACATCAAAGCATTCCCAAATATATATAGTCTTAGGATGCCTGTTGGGTTTAAGGAATAAGATTGCGTTAATGAGCACAATAATAATAAGATAAGGAGTGAATGGTATACATCACCCATGTATGGTAAACTTTACATTGCCCAAGTAGACCTTATTTCTAACAATAAATATATAAGCCAACACTATAGTAGCATAAATTTGTGCTATATGTAATTAAACAAATTATTAATAGAATACATGCATATAATCATGTATTAATTTTTTATAAATGATGGACTAATTTTTTACCTCAGATCAATTTTAATGATTATTTACTTAAGAAGAAAATACAATTCTTCTCATCTAGCCTTCAACCTTATCAAAACTTCTTTCTCAAAAAAAAAACCTTATCAAAACTTTGCATTAGTATTAATATATTACTTGTTATGTGCTGAAGGGGTAAATGCATTTATTTCTAAGTATTAATTATCTATAGATGGCACACTACTTAATTCTAGAAAATAAATTTCTATGGTATCTTTATAAAATTTATATATAAAAAAAATTATTTGACATACTATTTTTTTATTAAAAAAACATTGATTTGAAATTTGAAAATTTTCCTCATGTTTAGGGCATTCACATCAGTCTCACCAATTTAATATTTCAGCAAAAATTTATTTAAACTCAATCAAAACAAGCGTGTATCAGTCTCACTAAATTACCTAGAGTTTTTAAGGAGGATAGTCTCGTCTCTACATATAATGAGCTTCTATCATCGCTACATTAAATTTCAATGTTAACAAAGTATTAAGGTTGATGTGTGTGTATGAAAATAATAGATGGCTAAATTAGCAAAAGTAGAGTTTTTTGAATTAGTTTAGCTAAATATTTGAGAAAACTGATGTGAATGTCCTTAGTCACTTTAGTATCGATTGAAACAAAAACTAACAAAATGCAAAAATAAATTTAATAACACATTCAATCAAAATTTAAAAAATAATTGTTAGCTTAAATTAGTCAAAATAATTAAATATTTATAAATTTATGAAAGTAATATTTTTCATATTTCAATTATACTAATCTTAACAATTTACATTTCCTAAATCCTTTTAATGACATGATTCGTCATTGTAGTAGCCTAAATGTGTGTTATATAATTTAAAAAATTAATTAATAGCATGTGTATTTAATTTTGTGTGTTAATTACTGTAATTAGTGCACTAATTATTCGTGTATAATGAATTTCTATGATTAGTTTTTTGGAAAATTAAAGAATATTCTAGTATTACCATAAAGGCGTTCTCATTCTCAAATGAATGATGGGTTTTGTCATGAATTTAATTAGTGGGAGGCTAGGAGCTACTATTATGTAAGAGGGGGAGTATACATTTATAGTACTCCCAACTTATTCTATAAGGGTAAATTATGTATTTGGTTTATGACCTTTATACCATGTGTCAATTTGGTCTCTAACATTTCATTAGTGCTAGGTTTAGTCTTTAACCTTCTGGTATTGTGTAAAAATAGTCTCCTCATGAAATGAAAAATGAAAAATGTTAACATAACTAAAGGCTAAAATAACAATTATATTTTTATGTGACATTCAACTAGTTATGACCATGAGCATGTATAGCACACAAAACCGTTAGCAACGCCACTCTCTTTGCTTTTGAGTTTTCACCCATAATCTCCTATCATTATTATCAATGCTTCTTAGTTAGCAGCCGTTGGTCGAAACTGTAATATTGAAGTTGTTGATCTAATCATGTGGTAGCTATTATGAGTTCTGGGTATCTCAACTTGTAAAGTCTCTGTTGCTTAAATAAGAGATATGAGGTTCAATCCCCACTTACACCAAAAACTGATTGGTGTCTTGATCTGATGATAAATAACTAACAAACGCCATAGGTTGAAAACACACTAAAAAAAAAAAAAAAACTTGTGGTTGCTAGCGTCACATCCCTTATGTTGCAGCATTCTCCCTTTATCAAATGGAGTGTACATTGCACTCTTTATCTCTTAAGTCGAAATTGGAAAATAGTTTTTTTTTTTTTTTTAAGTTTAATCCACGTGTTAGTACACTTGGCGTCTCATGTGGCATAACAATAATTTTTTATTTTGATTGTTAGTCACATCAGCATGTTAGGAACTAAACTAACACAAGCGTAATGTTAGGGACCAAATTGACACATTATAGACTGGTTGAAGACAATTTACCCATTCTATAGTTGCCTTATTTTTCTAAGATTAATATAAGAAAAAAAAATTTTGAAATATGACATTATTCTTGCCTGAATTCAATTGCTTTGGCAACAACGAAATAAAATCCACAAAAGATAACAACAAAAATTAATAACATACAATTAAGAATATAAAAATAATTGTATGCTTAAATTAGTGAAAATATTTGAACACTTGTCATTCTTAACAATATTACTTATAACAATGTGCATTTCCTCTCTTTATAATTAAATGTAATGCTAAATGTACTACAAATTTTGCTACATAAAACTTACATATTGATGTGTCAATAAAAGTGATTGATAGACTTTAGCCATCTAAAAAATGAATATTTGAATTGTCTCTTTGTGACCAATGACACATCAATTTATAAAGTTAATGTAGTAAAAATTGTTGTAACCCTAACATTACTCTAAAATTAAAATTATTCTCCAAATAATGCATAGTAAATACCATACATGGGTCTTACAAAAATTTCCTACAAAATTATTCAAAAAAATGAACTATGAATCACGTGGGACATTAGCTATTTATTTAAAAAAGAGCTACATGAAGATTTTTCAAAACTTACTCCTATCATTTAATCTAGTCAAATAATATCTTTATTTCTGAGTTTGAGTTAGGTCAATTGGTTAAAATTCTTGTAATCAATCATATTTATAAAAGTGTAAGATTTTTTTTTTTTTTTTGAGAAAAAAAAGTGTAAGATTATTAGAGATTATTTCAATACTTAAAAAAGGGCTACGTGAAGATTTTGCAAAATATTATTTTCATCCCTAAACTTTTCACAATGTTTGTTTTTGGTCCCTAAACTTAAAAAAAAAAAAAAAAAAAAAAAAAAAAAAAAAAAAAAAAAAAATCATTTTTCCTTGCTGAACTTTTAAAAATGTTCTAGTTCCCATCATTTTGTTAAGGTAAATTAAGGTGTATCTTATGTGTCGTAATAGAATATTAGGAGGTATATTTATAGCATTATATAATCTGACTTTAACCAATTTTTTTTTTTTAAAGTGACACGGTGACACATGGCTCCAAATTATTAGTCATTACTAGCATAATCTGCTTCTTCATCTCCTTCCAAAAAGAAACCACATTCTCTCACAATTTCTCATCAGCCCAAAAATAGGTGAAAAAGTAAGGCTTTTCTTTCGAAGAAGCAAGACTATTAAAATATATATATATATATATATATATGGAAAATTGTAATGACCAATTATTGGATGCCATGTGTCCTTTAAAAAAAAAAGAGTGTTTTATATTAGATTATTTAATGCTAAAAATCTAACTGCACTAAAAAACAAAATGCTAAAAATATACCACCTCAATGTTTTGTTAGTACATGTAAGATAAAATGGACAAAATTTATCTAAAAAATTGGTTGTAACCTAAGATTACAACTTTATTCAATATCATTTATATTACAATATGTTTTAAAAATTTAACTGTTGAATTGGATTTTTTTTACGCTCTTAATACACATTTCAAATTTTGTATCAATCGAATATTACGATAAATTACAAGTTTTTGTAATTTAAATAATTTATTGATGACATAACTATTAATTATTTATTTTCTAGAAATTTTGCGAGCATGAAGGATATAAAATGAAAATATAATATAATAGTGGATTTGTCAAAATTCATCTCCAATAAAACAAAAATATATATATATATATATTGAGTGAAATTGTAACCGTAGGCTACAACCAATTTTGTAAGTAAACTTTGTCCAAATAAAATTTAACAGATGTTGACGGAAGGACAAAATTTGAAATGATTTCAAAAGTTTAAAAAAGAAAAAATGAAATTTTAGATGTTTAAAGATGAAAAACGAACTTCATGCGAAGTTTAGGATCGAAAAAAAGTTTTAGATAATCAATTAATGTCTTGATTTAATTATAAATAATAATTATTATGAATCAATTATCAAATCTATAAAAAAAAATACATTTATTGATTATATATTTTCTTAATTTTTTTGTTAATAAATTTAATTGTTACAACTAGAGGGGGGCTTTTATTCGTGGTTGTCTCAATTAAAATTACTAAGAGATATGAGCTATCATTGCTCTTTATTATTTGTTAGTATAAATTTTCAATCTTGAAGATAAATCCTATTAAATATATATAAATAAGGAAATATATTAATCTAATTATAACCTTTCAACTTATCATATTAAATCATACGTTTAAATCCTATTAAATATATATATATATATATAAGGAAATATATAATTTATTATAGCCTTTCAACGTACCATAGCAAAATCACATGCCTTATTTTCTTTATGAAGAAGAAAAACATATCTCACACGAGATACCCCAAATTACCATTATATAAGAACAAGACATTGTTATTATTACAAACATTGAGAGCTTGTGTAATACAATGGATTCCTTCAAGGTTTCTTTGTTCATAATGTTCACTCTTCTCTCACTATCTTTTGCTTATGGTGATTTTGGTTCTCTAAAATATGAGATTAAGAGGGTAGTTCCTTCAGGTCCAAATCCTGAAGAGCCTCCTCTGCCACCCGCTTTGGAAGAAGCTACTATTTCTAATGATTTTGGTTCTCTAAATTATGAGATTAAGCATGAAGTTCCTTCAGGTCCAAATCCTGAAGAGCCTCCTCTGCCAGCCTCTTTGGAAGAAGCTATTGTTTCTAATGATTTTGGTTCTCTCAATTATGAGATTAAGCATGAAGTTCCATCAGGTCCAAATCCTGAAGAGCCTCCTCTGCCACTCGCTTTGGAAGAAGCTACTGTTTCTAATGATTTTGGTTCTCTGAATTATGAGATTAAGCATGAAGTTCCTTCAGGTCCAAATCCTGAAGAGCCTCCTCTGCCAGCCTCTTTGGAAGAAGCTATTGTTTCTAATGATTTTGGTTCTCTCAATTATGAGATTAAGCATGAAGTTCCATCAGGTCCAAATCCTGAAGAGCCTCCTCTGCCACTCGCTTTGGAAGAAGCTACTGTTTCTAATGATTTTGGTTCTCTGAATTATGAGATTAAGCATGAAGTTCCTTCAGGTCCAAATCCTGAAGAGCCTCCTTTGCCAGCCTCTTTGGAAGAAGCTATTGTTTCTAATGATGTTGGTTCTCTAAATTATGAGATTAAGCATGAAGTTCCTTCAGGTCCAAATCCTGAAGAGCCTCCTCTGCCACCCTCTTTGGAAGAAGCTATTGTTTCTCGCAAGTTATTAAGGTATGGGATGAGGAAGTGATGTTCTCTCGAGTCACCCCCTTCATAAGCTACCAAGACACTTTAAAATTGAGGTCATTTTAATTTTCTTCATGATTTTGGGCTAAGAATGGGGAGACATTCTTTAAAAAAAATATATTAGCCGGTATATTATCCACTGCATAAATAAATTATTGTGTTTCTTGGCATTTCTTTCCATTGTAAACGGTTGTTGCATAAATAAGTTATAACAGTAATGTGACATCGTTGCTTAAATATTCTATGATCTTCCTTTGTTATTTTTTCCCGTTAGAATCAAGTTGACCTTCTCTTAAGCAAACAAAAGTTGAACTTGGTTATTTCTGGGCTATATATTTCCTCATATCTTTCTTTAAGTGGCGGGTTTGGTTTCATACCCATTTGTCAAAAAAAAAGTGGCAAGGTTGGTTGTTGACTTAGTGAAACTGAGAGGGATGTTTGCATTGGGCATGGGCTTGATTTTGGCCCAGCTTAACTTCTTAGCTAACCTTTTAATGGAATCAACCAAGACTCTAGGCCTTCGTATCATTACCGAGCTCAACCCATTTTGCCTAAGAGCATAGAGTCATACAGAACTATTTTGAATATATAACTAACTGGTACGTAACCCATGTTCACGCACATAAATAATGAATTGTAGTGATGCTATAGATGTTAACTAGGGTTATTAAACTATAGTATACAGTTTGACAAGAAAATTTGGAGGTACTGAAATAGTTTTACCTTGCAATTTTCGTGATATTGGTTTCACGAAGTTTCTCATTAAATTGTTATTATATATATAATTTTGAAAATTACTATTAGATACTACATATATACAATATCAATTCACAATTATTGTATGTGAAATTCTACTAATACAATACAAAATAAAATAATAAATTGGTCAAATAGTATCTTCTAAATTGAATGAGGATAGGTTTATGGAATCGTTCAGCTCAGTTGCAGTTTGTTACGTTCAATATCTTCGCATACAAAATATCTTAATAAAAACTATATAAAAATTATGCTCATTCATTTAGAAAAAAAATAACAGCAAAAATCTAAACAATTTAATTTGTATAGAAAGCTAACAAAAGCAAAATCCAATTTTAATTCTAATTGAATTTTCTCTAAAATTTGGATTAAAACATATATATATATATATATAACATTATTAGTAATGGACCATATATAGTTATGGTATATTACATAAATAACTTATAAATTTGAATTGTTTTTGAAAGCTCGAAAATGTATTGAAAACACAAAAGCTGTTTAAACCCCAAAATTAAAGTTACGACTCAATTGATTTTATACAAACTTAATAATAAGTGCGGAATAGTGTAAATGCGAGTGGATAAACAAACAAGCTACTCTAATCCATAATCAAAGTAACATAGCAGTAAAATGTAATGTAAAAGAGTAGGGAAGAAAGATGCAAACACAAAATAACACGCCGATGAGTTATCGAAAAGGAAACCGAAGAACTCAGTGAAAAACCTCTCCGCCGCCCTCTAAGCAGAAATCGATCTACTGGACAATCAGTTGGGATACATGGGTTAGCAAGAGACCCTCCAAGCCTAATCTACCTGATATACCTAAGCCCTCCAAACTCCTACTCTAACAAAACTTCTAGGAACCGTGTCTTGTCTAGTTCTCCAGATCCCGCAACAAGCTCCATGTTGCATCTGCCATCCTTGGCTTCTTCCAATGCTTCCCAGCAGTACCAAAACCTTACTTGACACTCTGAAAATGTGTGGTAAGTATTTGAGCTATCAACCTCTCAATGGTATGGAAATGGAGAGGTAGGAGTTGAGGAAATTCCACAAGCAAATGTGTAGAGGATTGTGGGTATAACAATTTCTAACTCTCAAGGTGTTTGGCTAGGGTTTTCTCTCAGAAACACTCCTCAACATTTGCGGGTAATGTGAGTATAAATAGTGTGGGTACAGAAGTGTGTATCAGAATGGACAGTCTGGCAAAACAGAATGTTTCACAGGTGTCTCGCGGGAAGGCCTTACCCGCGAGATACTCATGAAACACAGCTGTCTCCATCCTAGCCTAACTCTTCGCATTCTAGCATGTGCAAGTCACATGAGTCACTTCACGAGATGCTTAGTTGTGAGCTACCCGCGAAAACTTTTCAATCTTCAATTGCTTGAGTCTTCACACACTCTCTCTCTATTACACAACCCTTAAAATCAAATCCCACAATAAATACAGGGTACAAAAGATTGAATAAAATTACAATCAAATTTGGCACGAAATATAAGCCAACATAACACATAGTTGCAAATAACAACTTTACAGTTTTTAGTTGTATAATTAGGTTTTTATGGTTTATTTATATTGGAGTCCTCGTTTTCTACACTAAATTGACTCATATGGCACAAAAATTAAAAAACTTAAATTAGATGGGACACATGGCGCAAAATTAACTCTAATTGAAATTCAATTTTTATACTAAATTAATTTACTTGGCACAAAAATTTAAAATTTAAATTAGATGGAACAAGTGGCTTAAAATTAGACTTTAATGAATTCTAATTTGAAATCTAATTGGATTTTCTCTCAAATTTGTCTATTAATATATATATATATATATATATAGATGGGATAAATTACACAACCCTCCTTTGAGGTTTATTGAAATGATAATTCTCTATTGAGGCTTGTATAAACGTAACAGTTAAGTTAAACCCCTCTAAACTAATGGATTTTTTCTTTTCTTAAAAAAAAAAAAATGATTCTTGCCCAAATTATAGACAAAATGACACTATTTCCCTTGAAGTTTGTTGATGCAATATACTCCATAGATTGTGTAAACTAATAGGAATCATTATTAAAATGGAATATTTTGCTAGTAAAAACTAAACTATTATATGTGAGAGACCACGGCCCGGCCCAAACCCTTAATAGGTTTTGTCATAACCCTTATGAATGGATTGGATTGAGTCATGTTGGAGCTACTTTTATCATCTCTCCAAGGTCAAGGGTTTTACAATAAAGTTGTCACTTATTTAATTGGAAAAATTTTTAAAAAAAAAAATCAAAATTGAAAAGATGCATCACTTTTATTGTTGAATTGAAATTGTACATTTTTTTATAATAGGTAAAAATTACATCGTTTTGGTCCTAGATACAATCACATGTAAGGTTTCTAAACCTCTTCATTTTTAATGCCCTAGCTTTTAGATTCAAGCATACTTAGTTCTCATGTTCTTAGTTAATTCTTATTAGTTTATCATGCTAGATCTAAGTTTTGCTTAATTTTTCATAGTTTTTATATTTCTAGGTTTTTTTTTATTCAAATAGTATGTTTGCATGTTGAAAATTAGGATTTTTCCTAATTACAAATGTGTTTCCACACTTTTAATTTAAAATAGTAGAATCACATGCTCTTGTATCCTAGATCTAGGATTTTTTTTTTTTTTTTTTTTTTTGTTGATTAAAGCTCGATTCATAGATTCAATTTTTTAAAAAGATATGGTTTTCAAAACATTATTCTTCTGCACTAATTTCTGCATAAAATTATGTACCATTCACTACACTTATTTTCTACACTGTTTTTAACATAATAAATCTGCACTGTTTTTAATATAAAAATCTGCATTGTTTATGCATTAAAATTTTTTCTCAAAAAAAAAATAATAATATTCTACATTATTTTACCTATTAAAAATTTGCATTTTTAAAATAACTTTTTGAATTAAATATTTTTTCTGCATCAAGTTAATTTTCTGCACCCCTGATAAAAATAATTTCCTATTTTAATTTCAATAGCTTCCTTTTGATCTAAAATCCCCAAACTTGTTTTCAATAATGAAATATGTTTCAAAATCAAAATTTCTTTTCAAAATTAAATCTCTTTACAAATATCAATATCGTTTTCAAATTAAAAGTTGTTTCAAAATCAATTTGAATCTATGAATTGATCTTAGTCTCTAATTTAATTCTAGGTCTAAGAACTAAATAACATGTTCACATGCATTAGATTAGGGTTTATCACACATCATGCATATATTCACCATGTCTTTCAATTTCAATTATTTGCATGCCTAGAATAGTGTTTCATCATGCTCTTGAGTGTTTTACTTTTCCATCACTTGTTCTTGGATGGTATAAATTGTTTGAATGATGTGATAGAAGATTGGTTTCACTAGGCAAGCTGGGTGTCTAACATCTTTCCAATCCTATAACCTAGCATCCAAACTTGGATCAAGGGTTAGTAGATTATACATTTCCCTTATAATATTCTCTTTCTATATTGTAACTATGAATCAAGGCATTGTAATTTTATTTTAGAATAGGAAGTGCTACACAACACCATTAGAGGGGGATTTATGAATAGAAAGTTGGTAACCTGAGACCAGAAGGACCAAAACTATCCATTCTAATGAATTGAGACCAGGAGTTCCAAGACACCAAAGGCACATTCCTACTACTAACTCTAGAGAACAGGGACATAGAGAGAGAGAGAGAAATTTCAGGTCTTTCTCTAAAATTTTGAGGTGCTTTGAACTGTTGGTAAATGGGGCTATCTATACTAGGTGTAGGGAGCTAGAGTTGAGTCTCTAGGCAATGTGGGACTCTAGAAAATAGGATTTTATGTGTGAAATAACATAAGGAGCAAAGTCAACTTGAGTGGGGAGCAAGTCGGGCAAAAAAAAGATAGGATCTTTAATTGGCACTTGCTCCAGTTCTTTCCCATATCAACTTTTGCCACATCCTACAAGTGAACTCGAGTTTAGCTCTAAGACTCAAAATGCTACTTAACTAATACGTTTGTAAACTTGTCACATAATGGAATTGTTAGTAAAAGAAGCCCAAATGGCAAAATATTCATGATACATATGTTTGCACACACAGAGATATTAGAAGGTGATGCTTGATAATTTTTTAGGTGGATTACCTTCAACAGCTTCTTCGGCATCATTATTCTTAATCTTAAGTATGCAACATAGAAAGAAAAAATTAAAACAAAAGAGGAGAAGAAGCAAATTTGAAAGTAAGCAAAAGAAGGAGAATTTTTATTTTGTCTATATCATTACTCTTAATATATATTGATAAACAATAGAAATTAACATATAAATTAAATAATAAGTAAAACTTAGTACAAATTTGTTATTATTTATTTTTAATTTGATACTTAATAATTTTAAACTCATTATACATAAGTTGTAGATTTTTTTTTTTTTTAATAAATTTAAGATGTGAAGACTCACATTTTTTGTATATTTTAAAACTATATATTATTAGTTATAATTGTATTATATATTTTTATAATTTTAAAATATTAATTGTTTATTTATGATGTCACCAGTTCAATCTTGGTCAAACTAATGAACTAAAAACAACTCCCTCTTTTTTGCTCCAAAAATCTTTACTAATCCCATACTCCATTTTTTTTTTTTTTTTTTTTTGTGGATAAATTGCAAAGTACACCCCTAAAATTTGAAATTGTTTGGATTTTACACACTAAAAATTTGAAAAATTGGATCTTATATCGTAAAGTTTCGATTCATTAGCAAAAATAGCCCTTCGTTATTAGACTCGCCTACAAGGCTATCCTGTGACACGTTGGCAACCGAGACACACTCCAGCCATCTGATGTGTAATTTCTTTTTCTTTCTTTTTTGTGAATTGCAAAATACATCCGTAAATTTTGGCGTTCTTTAAATTTTACACCTTGAAGTTCCCCTTTATTAGCAAAATCAGCCCTTCTGTTAGTGGACTCATCTACATGGCCGTCAAGTGACATTCTGGTAGCCAAAACATACTCCAATCCCCTGACGTGTAATTATTTTTGCCAAGTCAACCTTCCCAAATCAATGTCATTTCACCTCAAGCAGTGAGTGATTTTCTAACGACTGAAGTGTGTCTCAACTACTAGCGTGTCACTTGACGGCCATATAGGCGAGTCCACTAACAAAAGGGCTACTTTTGTTAACGAAGAGAAATTTCGGTGTATAAATCTAAAAAATCTAAACTTTAGATGTGTAATTTATAATTTATATATTTAATTGGATTGGACTAGTTTATCGGGTCCAGATCTTGTCCAATTTGGCCAATTTCCATCACAGTCACAACTCACACCCACATTTGACATTACTCTTTGAAACCAACTCAGATCCCCTATTTCACTCCATTGCCTTGCCGATCTCATCTCCAAAACAAAAATCAAAATCAAGGGAAAAGGAAAACCAAATCTAGTGGATTTCAATTTCCTCCTTAACTCATTCACAATGCAACAACATTAATACTAGCTGCATCACAATTCAAACATTTTCCAATTTTCCCAAATCCAAAAAAATGGAAGAATACCCAGAAGAGCTAAGAACTCCACCAATGACACTAATATCCATAGTAGGTTGTCCAGAACTCCACACCACCATCTCCAAACACCTCTACTCCAAACAACCCCTAATCAACACTCTCGCTCTTCCTGACTTCACCAAAATCTCTCTCTTCTCCAAATCCGAACCCAAAGACCCCTCTCCTTCACCCCCGATCGACATATTGAAACGCAATTGTCTCACGAAGCACCAGATCAAAATCCCTTCTGTCCTCGCTGCTCCCTTCTTCATCTCTCAGCTTTCTTCCAACCTAGCCGTGTGGCTCCAAGTTTGCTCCCATATTGACCAAATCAAAACCAAAATAGTTAATGATTATTTCCTTAAGAAAATACAATTCTTTTCATTTAGCCTTCCACCGTATCAAAACTTTGCATTTATATTAATATATTACTTGTTATGTGCTAAAGGGATAAATGAATTTATTTCTAAGTATTAATTATCTATAGATGACACACTACTTAATTTTAAAAAATGAATTTATATTGTATCTTTATAAAATTTATATATAAAAAAATTTATTTGAGAAACTATTTTTTTATTAAAAAAAAAAAAACATTGATTTGAAATTTGTAAATTTTCCTCATGGTTAGAGCATTTACAACGATCTCACCAATTTAATATTTCAGCAAAACTTTATTTAAACTCAATCAAAACAAGCGTGCATCAACCTCACTAAATTAACTAAAGTTTTTAAGGAGAATAGTCGCATCTCTATATGTAGTGAGCCTCTATCCTTGCTACATTAAATTTCAATGTTAATACAATATTGAGGTTGTATGTGTATGAAAATAATAGATGGCTAAATTAGCAAAAGTAGAGTTTTTTGGATTAGTTTAGCCAAATATTAGAGAAGATTGATGTGAATACTCTTAGTCACTTTAGTATCGTTTGAAACAAAAACTAACAAAATGCAAAAACAAATTTAATAACACATTCAAACAAAATTTAAAAAATAATTGTTTCCTTAAATTAGTCAAAATAATTAAATAACTATAAATTTATGAAAGTAATATTTTCATATTTTCAACTATATTAATCTTAACAATTTACATGTCCTAAATCCTTTTAATGACATGATTTATCACTGTAGTAGCCTAAATTTGTAATTAGTGCACTAATTATTTGTGTATAATGAATTTTTATGATTATTTTTTTGGAAAATTAAAGAATATTCTAGAATTACCATAAATGCGTACTTCCCATTCTCAAATGAACAGTGGGTTTTTTCATGAAGCTACTATTATGTAAGAGGGGGAGTATACATTTATAGTACTCCCAACTTATTCTATAAGGATAAATTATGTATTTGACCTATCATGTACCAATTTGGTCTCTAACATTTCATTAATGCCAATTTAGTCTCTAACCTTCTAGTATTGTGTCAAAATAATCTCTATCATGAAATGATAAATGAAAAATGTTAACATAACTAAAGGCCAAAATAAAATTTTTACTTTTATGTGAAATTCAACTAGTTATGACCATGATCATATATAGCACACAAAACCAATAGCAACACAACTCTCTTTGCTTTTGAGTTTTCACCCATAATCTCTGATTATTATTATCAATGCTTCTTAGTTAGCAACCGTTGGTTGAAACTGTAATTGAAGTTGTTGATCTAATCATGTGGTTGCTATTGTGAGTTCCAGTTATTTCAACTAGTAAAGTTTCTGATAATTAAATAAGAGATATGGGGTTCAATCTCCGCCTACACCAAAAACCAATTGGTGTCTTGATCTGATAATAAATAACTATCATTAGGAACGGACGTCATAAGTTGAAACTCTCTAAAAAAAAAGATCTTATGGTTGCTAGGGCCACTGCCCTTATGTTGCAGCATTCTTCCTTTATTAATGGAGTGTACATCGCACTTTTTCTCTCTTAAGTTGAAATTGGAAAAATATTTTTTTTTTAATTTAATCCACGTGTTAGTACACTTGGCATCTCATGTGGCATAAAAATAATTTTTTATTTTGACTGTTAGTCACGTCAGCATGTTAGGAACTAAATTAACACAAGTGTAACATCAAAGACCAAATTGACCCATTCTATAATTGCCTTATTTTTCTAAGATTAATATAAGAAAAAATAATTTGAAATATGACATTCTTGCCCGAATTCAATTGCTTTGGCAACAATGAAATAAAATCCACAAAAGATAACAACAAAAATTAATAACATACAATTAAGAATATTAAAAATAAAAATTGTATGCTTAAATTAGTGAAAATATTTGAACACTTGTCATTCTTAACAATATTACTTATAACAATGTGCATTTCCTCTCTTTATAATTAAATGTAATGCTAAATGTACTATAAGTTTTACTACATAAAACTTACATATTGATGTGTCAATAAAAGTGATTGGTAGACTTTAGCCATTTAAAAAATGAATATTTGAATTGTCTCTTTGTGATTGGTGACACATCAATTTATAAAGTTAATGTAGTAAAAATTATTGTAACCCTAGCATTACTCTCAAATTAAAATTATTCTCCAAATAATGCATAATAAATACCATACATGGGCCTTATGATAATTCCTACAAAATTATTCAAAAAATGAACTATGAATCACATGGGACGTTAGCTATTTATTTAAAAAAGAGCTACACAAAGATTTTGCAAAACGTACTCTATCATTTAATCTAGTCAAATAATATCTTTATTTTTGAGTTTGAGAGAGGTCAACTGGTTAAAATTCTTGTCATCGATCATATTTACAAAAGTTCAAGACTATTAGAGAGTATTTCAATACTTAAAAAAGGGCTACGCGAAGATTTTGCAAAATATTATTTTCATCCCTAAACTTTTCATGGAGTTTGTTTTTGGTCCCTAAACTAAATAAATAAAATAAAAAATAAAATCACTTTTCCATGCTAAACTTTTAAAAATGTTCTAGTTCCTATCATTTTTGTTAAGGTTCATTAAGGTGTATCTTATGTGTCGTAATAGAATAATAAGGTGGTATATTTATAGCATTATATTATCTGACATTAACCTTTTTTTTTTTTAAGTGACATAAGGCACCAAATTTTTTGTCATTACTAACATAATCTTGCTTCTTCATCTCCTTCCAAAAAGAAACCACATTTTCTCACAATTTCTCATCAGCTAAAAAAAAAATACACACAAACAAACTGTTGTGAAATTTTAAAATACTCGCAAGTGTACGAACCGTACCGAAGTATAGTTTGACAAGAATGAGGTCGAACCCACAAGGACTTGAATGAACGTAGGAAAATTAAATCAAATCTTAACCAAATTAATCCTAATCTAGTTTAATAAAAATTGGTTGTTTTGAAATTAAATAAACTAAGCAAATAATAAAATTAAACAAATAATTAAACTAAGCAAAAGATATAAAGCAATAAAAAGATGTAAACAATCAAGGGAAAGGAATTAAGATTTTGGAATCCGCCTTGTAAGTCATATTAGCATATATTTATGATCATTAATTTTTCCCAACTCACTACATGATAATCTAGAAATCAATCTTGCTACCATGGAAAATATCATCATTAAAATTTATGTTTAAAAATCTAAAGCATGTTCTTCTTCGCTTCTTAAGTATAAAACCAAATCATCAATTGTATCCGTAGCCAAACAAATCACAAGATATATCCAATTCTAAAAATCAAATCATAAATTGTATCCATTAACAGAAAAATCACAAACGATATCCAATTTTATAATCAAGAATTAATAAACCAAGCATTCAATTAAATAAGAGAAATCCTAAATCATGAGAAAAACATGATTGAACTCATATCTAGAATCTCATCTTAGTCAATTGATATGAAGCAAGAACAATTTAAAACCATTAAAGAACAATTATTGTGGGAAAAATCAAATCATATAAATATTACTGATAATCCTTAACAAGGTTTCATCCTCAACCCTAATTCTAAATTTAGCTACTCATGGTAATTGAAATAAAACAAAAAAATAAAATACTAAACATTAAACTAGAAAAATAATTAAAACTAACTGTCATGGAAGAGGTAGCCGCAGCTCTCTATACATTCAGCCCTCAGCCCTAACACTCGCCTTAGCCCCCCTAAATTTTGCCCTAAAAAGCCTTTAAATAGGTCAAGGAATCCTATTACAAGTTGAATTCCCGTTTGAAGAAAATCCCAGATTTATAGGCTTCACTTAACCGACGATTTCGGCCCATTTAACCTCAGAATTCAGGCTTTTGGTAAACTACAAAGTTGTAGCCCTTTAAGTAACTTTCCAGCCCAACTTAAATCATCTCAATTGGACATCTGAGCCGAAAGTTATGCTGAAAATACTAACAAATGTGCAGGCTGGAATCCTAATCCAAATTGGACTTGAATTTAATTGGGTTGGTCTTCTCTTGAATTCATGCCTGGCGCTTAGCCCCACTTTGCATGTAAAGCCCTTGTTACCTGCAACACAAAGATATTATATAATCAGTCACAAAATAACATAAAAGTAAGGCTGAATATGTAGATATAAGAGTACTTTATTGTATATATTTCATGCATATCAAATACCCCCAAACCTACATTTTGCTAGTCCTCGAGCAAAACAGATAAAGAGTAAAACAAAACTAAGAAAATATCCTAACTAATCCACTTTCACTGGAAATTTCGATTGCATTTAACGTATGCAACAAGCCTTTAAACCCCTAGCTTACACTAGTGGACGAGTTTTAGTCTCGTGAGGGTTTGCAGGGAATTTACTCACAAAATTCTGAGAATAAATACTAAAATAAACAAAACATAGAAAATCAAACAAATATATATATTTTTTTTTCAATTGCCTTTTACAAAGAGGATTAGTTTGAGTTCAAAAACACTACAAATGCTAAAAAAATTTCTCATGCCATCAAAACTCAATGTAAGTGAAAAGTGGTAGCCAACCCAAACATACTCTTAGTTTTACAATAAACTTGACTCGAATCTCTATTTGAAAGTATGCTTCAACTCATATCTTTCCGGTGTTATCACTCAACAAATGAAATCACTCTGAAATGGGGTGTAACACTCTCAACAACATATGTGAGCCGAATAATGTAAGCAAAATCAAACATCTCACATATAAATCACATGAAAAACGCTTAACCAAGAAAGAACAAGTAGTCTCATGAAAGAATGCCAAAAAGAATTTATACCACACTTTTTTTTTTCAATCATATCAATATCTGAACTACACAATCTTCAAGATCAAATAAGGACTTTATTAGGACGTAATGTAGGGTAAAAGCAAAGGGAATGGAATAAAAATGGGTGAAGGTAAATATAAGAAGTGTTTTCAAGATTTATCGGAATGTCAACTCTTTTTGGAATTTCCATTCAACATTTTTTTTCAACTTTTCTTCTTCAAAGCAGTACTCCTTCCTTACATTTCACTTCTCAAAATTTGATGAGAACCCTTTTTTTTTTCTTCTTCTTTTTTTACACTTTTCCTCTTTTCTTTTTTTTTCTTTTTTCTTTTTAATTCTTCTTTCCTTTGAATTTTTTTTTTTTTTTTCTCTTCTTTCTTTGAATTCTTACACAAACCACCACATTGAAACAAATTGATCAAATTCTATCTTGAAACACTATGGATAAGGGCTTTAAGAAAGAAAGGCTAATTAAAAGACTCAACAGGGTGACTAGCGATAATATATCAAAAAAAAATACAAACACATATATGGCTCAAAGTAGACAAAAATGGCCTAATCTCATCTCTCAAAGACTAGTATAATTCACTCAACATCAATGACTTCAAAAGATTCAAGTGTGGCATAAAATCATTTTTTTTTTCTTGGCCAAAAGAAAGAATAATGAGACTACTACAAGGGAAATATGTTGTGCACTTCCAAATGAAATTTAAGATTAGAAACAATAAATAACCCTCCAAAAATAATGATTGGCTCAAAACTCACAGGGGTTACAGTCTCCACATTGTTATCAACAAGATTTTCTAATCATTTTTATCCTTCAACAACAAGTTGTGTCTAAGTGGCTATGTGCATGTGCAATGAATTGAGCATGAAAGCAATGAAATTATTTAAACAAGAGTAGCATAACAAACTCAAAACATAAACCTCAAGCTAGGCAAAAGAAAAGAAAAGAAAATTTTGATTTTTTTTTTTTAAAACAACTAAACAAAACAAAACATAGAAATCTATATACATCCCCCCCAAACCTAAACCAAACATTGTCCTCAATGTTAAAAATGATCCTTTCAAATAGATGTCTTGAACGAAAAGAGAGCAAAATATTAATATGCAACATGAGAACCAAGTAGAAACAAGTAAGGTAAGGAGAATGAGGAGACGTACCTTAATCAAGCTGATTATTGTAAATTTTAATTTCTGTCAAATATCAGCTAGAACAAAATAATATAAGACAAAACAAGAAAATAAACACAAATATTAATCTAAAAGCAGAAAATAAACAAGAAAAAGATTTTTTTTTTTTTTTTTTGCAAAAAGATTTAACACAACTGGAGATCAATCCTGATAAACAGGACCATCCAAACCTCAACAACACCATGGAGATAAATAATGCATATTATGAATGGACTAGTCCAATGATATTGTAACTTGCCTGGGTCAAAAACATGTTGAGAAGCTTTTGCAATGTCTTCCAAGTGAATTCTTTGCATAACCACAGAAGCACTAATACCCTTAATATCAACCATTTTCCAACTTATAGCTTCCTTATGCTCTTGAAGTATACTTATCAATTGGTGTTCCCAAAAGTCATCCAACTTTGGTGGTTCTACAATAGATGGGAGTGGGGGTGAAGGAAGTGGAAAAGGGATCACTTTTGGCTACCAGCTATCAATACTTAAGAGAGGAACAGAATCCAACAATGCATTGACCTCCTCAATTGATTTTTCAGTATCCAAATTGCAATCAACACAGGTTAAGCAAGCCTTTAAGGGGTCCTCACAACTTGATTGTAGGAAAGTATCATGGACTAGGCTCCCAATCATGTTAACTTCACATATATCCTCATTGTCTAGTACTTGCTTACTTATGTCAAAGATATTCAGCTCAACAGTCATATTCCCAAAAGAAATCTTCATCACACCACTCCAACAATTGATCAAAGCATTGGATGTGGCTAAGAAAGGGCGACCCAAAATGACATGGATTTGTGTACTGGCATTTAGAGCAGGCTCAGTGTCTAACACAACAAAATCAACAAGAAAGTAGAATGCACCCACCTTAATCAACACATCCTCAACAATACCTCTAGGGATTTTCACAGACCTATCAACTGATTGAAGTGTCATGGTTGTGGGTTTCAACTCCCCCAAACCTAGCTGTAAATAAACTGAATATGGCATAAGGTTCACACTTGCCCCCAAATATAGCAAAGCTCGCTCAATGAGACGGTCCCCAATCTTGCATGAAATTGTAGGAGATCCAGGGTCCTTACATTTCACTGGATATTTATTATGAATGATTGAACTAACTTGCTCTGTCAAAAATACCTTTTTAGGGACATTTGTCTTTCTCTTCATTGTCACAAGATCTTTTAGAAACTTGGCATAAGCAGGAACTTGTTGAATTGCATCAAGAAATGGAATGTTTATTTGCACTTGCTTAAAAACCTCTAAAATATCTCCAAATTGTGCACTTTTCTGAGGACTGATTAAACTTTGAGGGAATGGAGCTTTAGGAACAAACCTCCTATCAAGGGGAGAACTAAGATCCTGAATTGGAATGGATGGTCGGTTGTCCTTCTTTTCTCCATGATCATCATGTGAACTATGAGTTCCTTTTTCCTTTAATACAATATTTTCATCATCCTCCACTTCTGACATTTTCACTTGATTATCAACTTGCTTACCAGACCTAAGGGTGATAATAGACTGAACATGTTCTTGTCCATAAGTAGAACTAGAAGAACCATTAAATGCATACTGCCCTTTTGGGTTAGGTATAGGTTGACTGGGAAACTTTCCTTTTTCCCTCTATCCAACTTGGGTTGCTAACTGGCCAACTTGATTTTCCAACTTTGAAATAGCTTGAGTATTCATATGGGTGGAACTTTTTATCTCTTGAATGGCTTGGCTAGTCGATAGCATGAAAGTTTTGAGAGACTCCTCCAAAGATGATTGTTGTCTTGGTGGGGCCATAAATTGAGGATTTGATTAAGGAATGTGAGGAAATGCTTGAGTAGGTGGACGAAATTGACTTTGTTGATGCACTTGTTATCCACCTATATTTGTGGGGGAATGGTTCTGCCTCCAAGAGAAATTAGGATGATTTTGCCAATTTGGATTGTATGTCTCTGAAAATGGACTAGCAAGTGGTTTTCCATAATTATTCAATGCATTTGCTTGCTCAGTATAGTATTCAGGGTAACCAATTGTGGAAAGACACATTTGTGTTGTATGCATAGGACTTACACAAATAGAGCATGTTTCACTTTGAACTTGATTGACAGAATTCATCCCTCTACCTAAAGCTAAGGCTTCAACCTTACGAGTGAGATTGTCCAACCTAGCTTTTATGTCTAAATCTTCACTAACTTCATACAATCCTCCTTTCTTAATTGCAGGGGCAGATCTCTCTCTATGATTGGAAAAATCCCATTGTTGTGAACTTTCAGAAAAATTCTCAAGAAATTTGTATGCCTCATCATCTACAAGACTCAAAAATCCACCACCATTCATAGACTCAATCATGTAACGATTTGTCTGAGTCAAACCATTATAAAAATATTGTATTAATCTCCATGTTTCAAAACCATGATGAGGACACTTTAAGATCTCTTCCAACTCTCATAAAATTTCTCTTGTTCATCCTGATAAAAATCTGCAATTTCTCTCCTCAAAGCATTGGTCTTGGCCATTGGGAAAAATTTAGAGAGGAATTTTGTGTCCAACAGTTCCCATGAAGTGATAAATCCTGGTGACAAAGAATTAAGCCATGCTTTTGCCTTATCCTTCAAGGAAAAAGGGAATAAACGCAAGCGAACAGAGTCATCAATGAAATTCTAGAACTTACAAGTAGCACAAATCTCAAAAAAATCCTTTACAGGCATATAAGGGTCTTCTCTATCCAATCCATGAAAAGTAGGAAGAAGGTGGATTATCTGTGGCTTCAACTCAAAATGTGTAGCAGTGGTTGCAGGCAATACTATGCAAGACGGAGGGTTGGTGGTTATGGGTGAGAACAACTCCCTAAGAGTTTTTGAATCATCACCTGTTTCTCCCATTGTAGATGGATAATCAAAACTAACAAGACGATTTTCTTTATCACGTATCCAAGTTCTCATATACCATGCACGAAGAAATAAATTTTTTTTTTGTTTTTTTAATTTAAAAAATAAAATAAAATTTAACTACAACTAGTAGAAGGAAAAATTCAATTAAGACCTAATTTATTTTCCTAACCAAGTCCCTGGCAACGGCGCCAAAAAACTTGTTGTGAAATTTTAAAATACTCGCAAGTGTACGAACCGTACCGAAGTATAGTTTGACAAGAACGAGGTCGAACCCACAAGGACTTGAATGAATGTAGGAAAATTAAATCAAATCTTAACCAAATTAATCCTAATCTAGTTTAATAAAAATTGGTTGTTTTGAAATTAAATAAACTAAGCAAATAATAAAATTAAACAAATAGTTAAACTAAGCAAAAGATATAAAGCAATAAAAAAATGTAAACAATTAAGGGAAAGGAATTAAGGTTTTGGAATCCGCCTTGTAAGTCATATCAGCATATATTTATGATCATTAATTTTTCCCAACTCACTACATGATAATCTAGAAATCAATCTTGCTACCATGGAAAATATCATCATTAAAACTTATGTTTAAAAATCTAAAGCATGTTCTTCTTCGCTTCTTAAGTATAAAACCAAATCATCAATTGTATCCGTAACCAAACAAATCACAAGATATATCCAATTCTAAAAATCAAATCATAAATTGTATCCATTGACAGACAAATCACAAACGATATCCAATTTTATAATCAAGAATTAATAAACCAAGCATTCAATTAAATAAGACAAATCCCAAATCATGAGAAAAACATGATTGAACTCATATCTAAAATCTCATCTTAGTCAATTGATATGAAGCAAGAACAATTTAAAACCATTAAAGAACAATTATTGTGGGAAAAATCAAATCATATAAATATTACTGATAATCCTTAATAAGGTTTCATCCTCAACCCTAATTCTAAATTTAGCTACTCATGGTAATTGAAAGAAAACAAAAAAAATAAAATACTAAACATTAAACTAGAAAAATAATTAAAACTAACTGTCATGGAAGAGGTAGCCGCAGCTCTTTATACATTCAGCCCTCAGCCCTAGCACTCGCCTTAGCCCCCCTGAATTTTGCCCTAAAAAGCCTTTAAATAGGTCAAGGAATCCTATTACAAGTTAATTTCCCGTTTGGAGAAAATCCCAGATTTATAGGCTTCACTTAACCAACGATTTCGGCCCATTTAAGCTCAAAATTCGGGCTTTTGGTAAACTACAAAGTTATAGCCCTTTAAGTTAACTTTCCAGCCCAACTTAAATCATCTCTATTGTACATCTGAGCCGAAAGTTATGCTGAAAATACTAACTGATGTGCAGGCTGGAATTTAATTGGGTTGGTCTTCTCTTGAATTCATGCCTGGCGCTTAGCCCCACTTTGCATGTAAAGCCCTTGTTACCTGCAACACAAAGATATTATATAATCAGTCACAAAATAACATAAAAGTAAGGCTGAATATGTAGATATAAGAGTACTTTATTGTATATATTTCATGCATATCACAAACAAGCCCAAAAAATGGTGAAAAAGTAAGGATTTTCTTTTGAAGAAGCAAGACTATTCAAAAAAAAAAAGGGGGGGGGGGGGCGCTATGGAAAATTGCAATGACCAATTATTGGATGCCATGTATCCTTTTTTTTTTTTTTTTTTAAAGTTCTTTATATTAGATTATTTAATGCTAAAAATCTAGCAGCACTAAAAAAACAAAATGCTAAAAATCTACCATGTCATTGTTTTGTTAGTACATGTAAGATATAATGAACAAAGTTTAGCTATAAAATTGGCTGTAGCCTAAAACTACAACCTTACTCAATATCATTGATATTACGATATATTTTGAAAATTTAACTGTTAGATTACATATTTTTTACACTCTTAATATAAATGTCAAAATTTTGTGTCAATCAAATATTATTTACTTTATGATCTATAAGCTTATATTTTATGAATAATTTTAAATTACAAAAAATTGTAATTTAGACAATTTATTGATGACATAACTATTAATATTTGATTTTCTAGAAATTTTACAAGCACAGAGGATATAAGAAGAAAATGTAATCCAATGGTGGATTTGTCAAAATTCATCTCCAATAAAAAAATATTAAGTAAAATTATAGCCGTATGCTACAACCAATTTTGTAGCTAAATTTTGTCTTGATAAAATTTAACGGGTGTTGATGGAAGGACAAAAATTGAAATGTTTTCAAAAGTTTTGAAAAAAAAAATGAACTTTCGAAAGTTTAAGAATGAAAAACGAACTTCATGCAAAGTTTAGGAATGAAAAAAAGTTTTAGCTAAGCAATTAATGTCTTGATATGATTATAAATAATAATTATTATGAATCAATTATCAAATCTATAAATAAAAAAAATACATTTATTGATTATATATTTTCCTAATTTTTTTGTTAATAAATTCAATAGTTACATCCAAAGAGGGATTTTAATTATGAATGTCTCAATTAGAAATATTAAGAGGTATGAGCTATCATTGATCTTTGTTATTTATTAGTATAAATTTTCAATCATGAAGAAGTCACCATATGTATAAATGCTGTTAAATATATATAAATAAGGAAATATATTAATTTATTATAACCTTTCAACTTACCATATTAAATCATATGTTTAAATCCTATTAAATACATATATAAAAAAAGATTAAATTTTGTAAGGATGTGGTGTAAAATCCATATTTTATCCCACTAATCCCAACATACCACATCATCTTATCACATATTTAAGAATAAGCATAACCTCACCCAATAAATTCCAATACCCATGTATAAATCCAACTAAATTGGGAGTTTAATGAGATGTTATTAGGTGTGGTAAAATATATTGAATTTTGAGTAAAATGATGATGTGGCAATCTCTTACTGGATGGTGTAAAACATGAGTTTTACACCCCATCCTTACCAAATTTAGACTCATATAAAAAAGGAAATATATAATTTATTATAGCCTTTCAACGTACCATATTAAAATCACATGCTTTGTTTTCTTTATAAAGAAGAAAAACAAATCACATAAGATACCCTAAATTTACATTATATAAGAATAAAATGTTGTTATTATTGCAAACATTGAGAACTTGTGTAATACAATGGATTCCTTCAAGGTTTCTTTGTTCATAATATTCACTCTTCTCTCACTATCTTTTGCTTATGGTGATTTTGGTTCTCTAAAGTATAAGATTAAGAGGGAAGTCCCTTCAGGTACAAATCATGAAGAGTCTCCCTTGACATCCCCTTTGGAAGAAGTTTTTGTTTCTAATGATTTTGGTTCTCTGAATTATGAGATTAAGCATGAAGTTCCTTCAGGTCCAAATCCTGAAGAGCCTCCTCTGCCACCCCCTTTGGAAGAAGCTATTGTTTCTAATGATTTTGGTTCTCTGAATTATGAGATTAAGCATGAAGTTCCTTCAAGTCCAAATCCTGAAGAGCCTCCTCGACCACCCTCTTTGGAAGAAGCTATTGTTTCTAATTATTTCTGTTCACTAAATTATGAGATTAAGCATGAAGTTCCATTAGGTCCAAATCCTGAAGAGCCTCCTCTAGCATCCCCTTTGGAAGAAGCTATTGTTTCTAATGATTTTGGTTCTCTAAATTATGAGATTAAGCATAAAGTTCCTTCAAGTCCAAATCCTGAAGAGCCTCCTCTGGCATCTCCTTTGGAAGAAGCTGTTATTTCTCGCAAGTTATTATGGTATGGAATGAATAAGTGATGTAGGGTCTCTTGAGTCACCCCCTTCCAAAATAAAATAATGAGCTACCAAGACGCTTTAAGATTATGGTCATTTTAATTTTCTTTCATGATTTTGGGCTAAGAATGGGGAGATATTCTTTAAAAAAAATATTAGCCTGTATATTATCTGTTAGGGTAGGGATATTACACAAAGTAATAATGGAAGAATAAGATTAACACAAAAGATAAACAGAAAATAGATAACTTGGAGGCACAGTATCGTTTTCCTTAGACAATATTTGCCCTCACACTATTGTTGCTAAAGGGTTATCGCAAATTTGTCCCCAGGATACAACCAAGATGTTGGGTTCTATAGATAGCAATTCTGGAGAATAACCACAGAATTTCTTGTGTTTTTCTCTAACTTATTATTTTTCAAGTGAACATAAGTCTCTATTTATACCAATAGGGTTATATTTCATTAAAAAACATGTATGGAGAGTCAAAATGTTTCATAAAACTTTTCACAAAGCTTGATACCTCTTCAAACATTCAGAACAGTAACTAGAAAATTCTGCAAAAAATCCTGTTTTACGACTTCCGATCGGTCAAAAGTTTCTTTTGATCAATTGAGTGCTCTTTTCAAACAATCAAATAGGAATTGAATTCAAATAATATTCTCCAAATTCAAACATCATTATTACAACCTATCCATGAATATACCTATATATACAACATTATCCACTGCACAAAAAAATTAGTGTTTCCTGGCAATTTTTTCCATTGTATACGGTTGTTACATCAATAAGTTACAACAATAATGTGAAATCGTTGCTTAAATATTCTATGATCTTCCTTTGTTCTTTCTTCCTGTTAGAATCAAGTTGACCTTGTCTTAAGCAAACAAAAGCTGAACTTGGTTATTTATGGGCTATATATATTATATCTTTCTTTCTTAAGTGGCGGGTTTGGTTTCATTCCCATTTGTCAAAAAAAATTGGCAAGGTTGATTGCTGAAAATTTTTTGTTAAAATTGTGCTAAAATACACTTGAACCTTAATTTCTTTTTAAAAAAAAAGTGAGAAAAAATGGGAGAAAGTGATGTTTTAAAAAGTTGTACATAAAAATTAAAAGCTAAAAGAAAAACTGAAGTCGATGGCAAAAAAACTGAAGCCCTTTTCATCCTTCCAAAAAAAATTTAGCATAGTACCATACATAAATTATCAAACCAAATTACATTGAAATAGTAAAATATCAAATAATTTTATCTCAATTCAGTTGACAAATAAAATAGAATAGTAGTAGTTGATGGTGTAAATAAAAAGCTATTGTCCTGTCTTGTCCACATGCCTCGTCCAAAAAGAATTGACTTACTGAGAAGAGAGCTATTCAACAAACTCGTCTCAAGAAAAGCTCGTCCGTCCTGAAGAAAGGACGAACGAGACTTGCTAGAATGTCTCGTCCATCCTTAAAGATGGACGGACAAAGCATTATGATTGTCTCATCCGTTCTTAAAGATAGACGAGCGAGACAAGGTTGCTCCTATTCTCAAGAAACGCAACGTTTAATCATTATTAACCGTTCTATACAAAAACGGTTAATAAGGAAATATCAAAATACTACAACTTCCATATCAACTGTTGTGGAAGTTACTTAATAGATCCGAGATAACAGGAGAAGTTACAAAGTAACTTCCCTAAGCAAACACTATATAAAGGATTCGCTGGCAGACGGGTAAGGGAGGTACAGACATCTTTCCCCTTTTTCCATTCTACAGTTACTGTGAAAAATAATTCTAACTTTATCATCGGAGGATCTTTGACCGGGTCCCCACCGGTCACCTTTGATCATCTTTCTTTCATTTCAGGCCCTATCATCGGAATTCGGATCATTTGACTTACTGATTTTCCAGAGACTTATCAGTTGGCGCCGTCTGTGGGGAAACATAGATCGATTATAATTGTTTTATAATTGGTTTTTCCGAGACAAAAAAGTTAATGGTTCGGACTAGATCTAGGGTTACTACCCCTGTTCACGAAGAGAGCAGGGATGCATCAAGCAACCCCCATCGCGATCGCCAACCTGCGCCGACAATGCAGGCATCTTCTGTCCAACATATGCACTCTATGGCGGCTGCAATGGCAGAATTAACTCGCCAGAACCAAAAGTTGTGGAGGGAAATTAATCTGAGAGGGAAGATGCATGAAGAACATGAAGAAGAAGGACAGACTCGGAGTCAAGAAAATAGGGAGAATGTTCAACATGAAAGTCAATCGAGGGGGACCACCTCGCGGAGAGTACCCCATCTGGAAAAGGAGATGGACCAGATAAAAAAAGCCATGGATGAAATGAAGGAGAATATGAGGAGAGCAAACCCAATAGAGGATTTGGTTCACAGAACTGATTCTCCCTTTACGGCTTCTATCAATGGCCATCCCCTACCACCAAAGTTTAAAATGCCTTCTTTAGACTCATATGATGGGAATCGAGATCCTTTTGATCACATTGCCACCTTCAAGACCACTATGCATCTCCAAGGAGTCCCAGATGAAATAATGTGTAGAGCTTTCCCAACCACTCTCAAAGGTCCCGCCAGAGTATGGTTCAGTAAATTACCCCCAAACTCCGTAAGTTCTTTTGAAGAATTAAGCAAGTTGTTTGTCAACAACTTCATTGGGGGCCAAAGACACAAACGTTTTACTTCCAGTTTGTTGACGATTGAGCAAGGGGAGAATGAAAGTTTACGTTCGTTTATCACTCGTTTCAATAGGGAAGCTTTGACGGTGGATGAGATGGACGAAAAGTTGCTGTTAGCAGCTTTTCACAACGGAGTTCATTCAGATTTGTTCATCCACAAACTCTATGAGCAAGAGCCACAAACCATAGCTGAGCTCGTCCATTCAGCTCAAAACTTCATGAATGCGGAGGACGCAATTATAGCCAAGAAAAGGAAGAGGACAGAGAAAATGGAGGCAAACCGCCATCCGGACCACAGTCCTCGTCCAAAGAAGGGACGGACGGATGATAGAAAAGACCGGGACAAGAAGACGGGTCCATCAGCACGCAACCAGCAATATACTCCGTTAAACATGCCACTTGAACAAGTCCTCATGCAGGTCAAGGACGAACCTTCCTTGAAGTGGCCGGACAAAATGAAGGGAGACCCCAACAAGCGCAATAGGAATAAATATTGTCGCTTCCATAGAGACCATGGACATGACACGGACGAGTGCTTTGATTTGAAGCAACAGATAGAGAATCTTATAAGGCAAGGGAAGCTGAGAAATCTCCTTGGACGAGACCACAAAGAAGAGAAAATGAAAGGAAAGGTAGAGGAACCATCACGACCATCGCTCGGAGAAATAAAAGTTATCATTGGCGGGGGTTTAACAGGCCAATCGTCCAAGTCAAGAAAGGCATATTTGAAAGTAGTTCAGAGTGTCCAACTCTCTGGACGGTCACCAAGGGAGCAGTCCATGGACGAACAAGCAATCACCTTCACGGACGAGGACACTGATAGGATCCACCACCCTCATGATGATGCTATTGTTATTACCTTGCTCATCGCTGACTACACAACTAGAAAGGTGCTGGTGGATAATGGAAGCTCAGCAGATATTCTATATTATCCAGCTTTCCAGCAAATGAGGGTTGGACGAGATCAACTTCGTCCAGTACAGTCACCTCTGGTAGGTTTTGGGGGAACGAAAGTACATCCTGTTGGCATTATTGCGTTGTTTGTAGTGGTGGGGACATATCCACAATAGTTAACTACAGATGTGAATTTTATGGTGGTAGATTGCTCATCCTTTTATAACGCTATAATTGGAAGACCGACTTTAAATAAGTGGAAAACAGTTACATCTACTTACCACTTGTCGGTCAAGTTTCCAACTAAGCATGGGATAGGACAAGTGCAAGGAGACCAACTAGCAGCAAGAGAATGTTATTTGGCCATGATGGCCATGGACGAACAAGTTCATACCATGAATATTGAAGAAAAAAGAGTGGCAGCAGAACCTGTCGAAATTCTAGAAGATGTTTTCCTAGAAGAAAATAACCCTGAGAGGTGTACCAGGATTGGGGTAGATCTTGAGGAAAGGATTAAAGAGGACCTCGTCCAATTTTTGAAGAAAAACATTGATGTATTTGCTTGGAGTCATGAAGATATACCGGGAATAGATCCTAGTGTTATCACCCACTGTTTAAACATATGTCCTTCTTCAAAGCCAGTGCGACAAAAAAAGAGGGTGTCCGCTCTAGAAAGAGACAGTGCTATTAAAGATGAAGTTCAAAAGTTGATGGTGGCAAAGTTCATACGAGAAGTATATTACCCGGATTGGCTGGCTAATGTCGTAATGGTCAAAAAAGTGAATGGCAAATGGAGGATATGCGTAGACTTTACTGATCTGAACAAGGCTTGTCCCAAAGATAGCTATCTGTTGCCACGCATTGATCAATTGGTGGATTCTACCGCAGGCCACAAATTACTTAGCTTCATGGACGCTTTCTCAGGGTATAATCAGATAAAGATGGACGAGGCCGACCAAGAGAAGACATCCTTTATCACCAGCCAAGGCTTGTTTTGCTATAAGGTGATGCCCTTCGGTTTAAAGAATGTGGGGGCAACATATCAGAGATTGGTTAACCACATGTTTCATCTGCAAATCGGGCGGAATGTGGAGGTTTATGTAGATGATATGCTAGTGAAGAGCCAGGATGGAGACAAGCATCTAGATGATCTACTGGAGACATTCGATACATTAAGACAATACCACATGAAGCTGAATCCCAGCAAGTGCACTTTCGGAGTGTCATCCGGGAAGTTCCTTGGATTTATGTTTCCCATAGAGGGATTGAAGCGAACCCTGACAAAATCCAGGCAATATTAGATATGAAGCCTCCGCGAAATATTAAAGAAGTTCAGTCTCTTACCGGACGAGTTGCTGCGCTTAACAGGTTTGTCTCTAAAGTTACTGACAAATGTTTACCATTTTTTAAGGTTCTAAAAAAAGCCTTTGAATGGACTAACGAGTGTCAAAAAGCTTTCGAAGACTTAAAGATGTATCTCACTAGAACTCCTTTGCTAAGTTCGTCCATCCTGGGGGAAGAATTGTACTTGTATTTGGCAGTTACCCCACATGCAGTAAGTTCAGCGCTGGTGAGGGAAGAAGACAAGGTGCAGAGACCAGTGTATTATACAAGCAAAGCATTGAGAGGAGCCGAGGGACGGTACCTGCTAATGGAGAAATTGGCCCTCGCATTGGTAACAGCTTCGAGGAAGCTAAGACATTATTTCCAAGCTCATGTCATCAATATCATGACGGATTATCCCTTAAGAAAAGCAATGAACAAGCTGGAAGCAGCAGGACAACTGATTTAATGGGCTGTCGAACTAAGCGAATTTGATATCAAATATCAACCAAGGCATGCCATAAAAGCTCAGGCTTTAGCAGATTTTATAGCAGAATTCACCCCCAATTACGATGAATTGGCTGAAGTAGGGGACGAGAAGAAATGGATCATTTATGTGGATGGATCATCTACACAATATGCATGAGGGATAGGTGTAATCCTACAATCCCCAGAGGGAGATAAGTTGAGATGTAAAGTTTGGCTGCAGTACCAGACGACAAACAATGAAGTTGAGTATGAAGCCCTTCTCAAAGGGCTGGAGTTGGCTAAGTCTGTAGAAGCAAGGTCAATACTCGTATTGGGGGATTCCCAATTGATCATGGGTCAAGTAAATGGAATGTATGAGGCTAAGGAAGACCGAATGAAAAAATACCTTCATAGGGTGATACGTTTAATGAAAAAGTTTGAGAAGGCCGACTTTGTTCAAATCCCAAGGGAAGAGAACATGGAAGCTGATACTTTAGCGAAAGAAGCCTCATCGAGTGAAGCTATAGACGAGTTTGACGAAATCCAGTATATACCAAGCATAGATATTCCAGAAATGTTACAAGTTGAGAGAGAAGGAAACTGGACGACCCCAATTGTATCATACTTGAAGGACGGACGGCTCCCAACGGAAAGAGATGAAGCTAAAAAACTGAGGGTAAAATCAGCCAGATACGTTCTTATAAATGAAGTGCTATACAAAAGAGGTTTTTCTCAACCTTACCTTAGATGTCTGGTTCCTGACGAGGCAAACTATGTTTTGAGAGAAGTCCATGAAGGAGCATGTAGTAACCATTCAGGAGCTCGGTCACTGGTTCATAAGGTCGTCCGTGCAGGATACTATTGGCCAAATATGCAAGCTGACGCTAAGGCATATGTCAAAGCCTGTGATCGATGCCAGCGATTCAGTAATGTCCCTAGATAACTATCAGAATACCTTACCACACTGACGGCTCCATGGCCTTTTGCACAATGGGGGTTAGATATCTTGGGACCTTTTCCATTAGGCATAAGACAAATGAAGTTTTTAGTAGTTGGCATCGATTACTTCACTAAGTGGGTGGAAGCGGAGCTCTTAGCTAATATCACACAGCAAAATGTCAAGAATTTTGTATGGAAGAATATTGTGTGCAGATTCGGGGTACCCAGAGTATTAATATCCGATAACGGACGGCAATTTGATAATGCACTTTTCAAAGATTTCTGTGGACACTTTGGAATTCAGAACCACTACTCCTCACCCTCCCATCCACAGGCAAATGGCTAGGCTGAAGTTGCAAACCGATCCTTATTGAAAATCATCAAGACTCGACTTGAGGGGGCAAAGGGAGTGTGGCCTGACGAGTTACCAGGTGTTCTGTGGGCGTACCGAACGACAGTGAGAACCCCTACGGGGGAAACTCCTTTCAAGCTAGCGTACGGAACTGAGGCAGTCATACCTGCAGAGGTGCATTTGGCCAACCACAGAGTAATGGCGTATCAGAGTAAGGATAACGAAGAACAACTTCGTCTAAGCCTCGATCTAATTGATGAGGTAAGGGTAAATGCAGAGCTGAGGACAGCAAAATACAAAAACCTCATGGCTAAGCAACATGACGCAATGGTAAAACCAAGGCGTTTCAACATAGGAGATCTCGTCCTAAGAAAAGTTTCCTTGGCAACCAAGAACCCAGCTCATGGAAAACTGGGTCCTAATTGGGAAGGTCCCTATAGAATTGTTAATTACAAAAGACAGGGATCCTACTACTTGGAGACGCTGGACGGGAGGAAATTGGAGCATCCTTGGAATGTTGAACACCTAAGGAGATACTACCAATAAAATCTCAGCCTTGACGAGCCTACACATCTTTTATCTACTTGTTTATATACTTGAGTTTGTTATCTTTAGTGTTGCTGTGTTATTGTATTAAAATTATGGACGAAGTTATGTTTTGGTTTGTATTTACTTTCCTGAAAGGCATGGACCACTAAGTATATGCCTCGTCTGTAAACAATATTTTATTCTATGTACATAATGTTGTGTGAGTTTTTGATCTTTATGTTATTAAAAATAAAGACGAGGAAATTCTCTGGACGCGGAGATGTAATGAAACTCACAACGCATGCTCATCCAAAGAAATGGAAGGAGCAAAACCTACTTTTCCCAAGGCATGCTCGTCCAAAGAAATGGACGAAGCAGAGCCTACTTTTCTTAAGGCACGCTCGTCCAAAGAAATGGACGAAGCAAAGCCTACTCTTCTTGAGGTACGCTCGTCCAAAGAAATGGACGAAGCAAAGCCTACTTTTCCTAAGGTATGCTCGTCTAAAGAAGTCAACGAAGCAAAGCTAATGCAATCTATAGTAAGCCCAAGGTATACTCGTCCACACAAGCGAGCTATAGATAACTAAATAACTTCAGAACTATAGACGAGGAAGTCAACAACTTAGAAACAGTCTAGTTCATGGACGAGAGGAATTCAAAGACTTAGCTTCACTAAACCTGAAAATCAGCCAAGTCTGAGAATGGTTAGTGCTAGTAGTTGCCATTTCACATTTTGAAATTCCAAAGAAAATGGTAAAAATTTGTACATAACATATGGACAAGGCAAGCAAAGTAAAAGAAAAATCCCATCTTTACATATGTAACAGAAAAATGAAAACATTCATTCCATTGTTTTGAGGGTGAACAACCAGCGTTCAAAAACCCTTTGTAAAATTAAACTTGTCTAAAAACCTCGTCCTAAAACTGTGGACGAGATAAATGTACTTGTAATACATAAAAAGGTCCTGAAAACAATGGACCAAACAAAAACAAAATACTAATAGTTTAATTCTGAGGAGCATCTGCATTGGGGGCATCCTGAGGAGGTAGAGTTGAAGCATCGTCCTCAACATTGACGTCATCGGAGCCCATCTGTATAAGGGAACTAGTATTGGCAACAAGGTTAAGTTTGATTGAGCTAAAGTCAACTTCAGGAAAGTTTTCAATAGCGTCCATTCTGAAGTCCTCAAAACCAGCTGCATAATTACGATCCAAGACGTCTGTATACGCTTTGGACGACTTGAACTCAGCCACGGCGTCCTCCTTCGCCTTGGAAAGACGAGCATTTAGTTCTTCATTTACTTTCTGTAAATGTTCAATGCGAACATCTTTCCCTGATGCATCAGACCTTAGCTCCTCGATCAGCTTTTCATGCTCAACAACTTCTTCCTTAGCTTTGGCAGCAACCCCAGCCTATTTTTTGCAATCATTGTTCACTTCTTGAATCCTTGTTTCCAGCTGAATCCTCGTCTGATCCAATTGTGTTGCCTGTCTGGACGCCGCCATAAACTTGGGCATGGCCTATAAAAAATAAAAACAAAGGATGTTAAACGAAGAAAAGTTAAATACACAAAGACGAGTAAGGAAAATGGATGTACCTTAAAGAGGTCGTGGACGCCAGAATGTTCAAACTCTTTTAAGCCCATGTCATAACAAGCATTTATGTTTTCGTCCAAGACAGCCATCTGAAATCTTTCCCAAGCTAGATCCTCATTCTCAATGATGTTTTTGGGAAGTTTTTCAGAAGACTGGGACGAGCCAGGCACAGTAAGCTTGGACGAAGGAGCTTTGGGCGGAGAGGACTCAATTGGAGTGGACGAATCCACTTCAACTATCTGAGTAGGAAGTTGAGGCTGGGGAAGCTTAGGCTTAACTCCCTTGGACGAGCTATGCTTCACTCTTTTATCTCGACGGCTGGGGAGCCCCTCTAAATCTAGATTTTTTGGTAAGGACTTCCTCTTATCCCCAGCCGTTGGACGGTCTTGTGGCTGAACCTCAGGATGCTTCCCTTCACCCATAACGTCCTTCCCTTTATTTCCCTTCATTGTTGACATTCCTAGGATAAGATAAATGAATTAGGAATGTGTAACATAAAGTTTCAGAAGGACAGAAAAGGAGTTTTCAAATAAATAAAAAAAAAAAAAAAAAAACTTACTTTTGCGCACAGTAACTTCGTGTGCAATAGCCTCGTTTGAAGGTTCAGGACCAAGACCCCACTTGGCAAGACGATTCAAGGTTACTAGAGTATGGAAATCCCTCTCTGAGTAAAGACGAGCTCTATGGACGCGATCACGATGAAGTTTACTTAAAGACGGACGTTTGGTGGCTGCAATATAATGTGCATAAAAATTAAAAATTGCAATGGCAGAAATTTAAAATAAAATAAAAAAAAAAAAAAGGGGGGGGGGGGGGAAGGAAAATAAGGGGGAGGGACGTACCTTCAGGACGAAGGTTCCCTAAGTCCCCAGTATATGGAGGGAAGGGATCCCTGCCAACGTCCACAGGGTCCCCTGCCCAAAAGCCAGAAATGAAGATGAACTCTGTCTTCCACTTCCTATCAGACGAAGCTAAGGATTTGATCAACTTACAATCATTCGCCCTAGCAGTAAACTGATAAAAGCCCTCGGATTGGCTTATTTCAGAAGGTTTGTAGCAATAAAGGAATTCGTCCACAGTGAGAGGACGATCCTCACCAAAGACTTCTCTCCACAAAATTTGCTTGGAGATAATTAATCTCCACGCATTTGGATTAAATTGACAGACACCTAAGCCTAATCTAACTAGTAACTCTCTAGCAAATGAGTTCAATGGAAACCTAAGACCACCTAGAAAATAAGCTTCATAAACACCAATCCCAAAATGAGGGTTACAACACCACTCTCCGCGGACAGGCAGCCTAGGGTTCAACTCGTCCGGAATTTGATACCAAGATTTAAGATTGTTAAGTCTTTGTTCATCCGTCTTGGAGTGAACACCTACAGCACAACTAAAGACAATCTCCTCCTCGTCCATCGGATTGGACGGGGGGATACTAGACGGAGACCCAGCTTGGGAGCCAGAAGCTCTCCTAAGCTGTTCCTGAAGGGCTTCAAGAGGGAAACCAGGGACCCCAGAGGAATAGTCCTCGTCCGTATTTGCCCCACTGAGGTCACTAGTGCTATCAGAACTAAACTTATCACTACTGTTATCGTAATATTCGTCTATCTCTCTATCAATACTATCAGCGGACAAAGAAGTAACTGACATTTTTTATAAAAGAAACTCAAAACCTAAAGACGAGGATAAGAAGAATACCTGGCTCTAGACGGACGAGAACTCTAGACGAAGGAAGATTCTTAGACGAAGCTATAGACGCTGAATGTCAAAGAAGAAAATTTCTGAAATGAGGAAGGATAAGCAAGGTATTCCACTATTTATAGGGTGTTAGGTTTGGCATTTAAAGCTGCACAACCAATACGAAGATGACACGTGGCATCTACCTTGAAAAACTAAACTGACGAGACTAATTGCCAATAAAATACGAACACATGGCACTTTGTTCGTTTGACACCAGTCTTATTTTGAAACGTATCAACAGGTCAACCACTTCGATGAACGACCCATGTGGACACGGGGCAACTGATGGTGTAAATAAAAAGCTATTGTCCTGTCTTGTCCACATGCCTCGTCCAAAAAGAATTGACTTACTGAGAAGAGAGCTATTCAACAAACTCGTCTCAAGAAAAGCTTGTCCGTCTTGAAGAAAGGACGAACGAGACTTGCTAGAATGTCTCGTCCGTCCTTAAAGATGGACGGACAAAGCATTATGATTGTCTCGTCCATTCTTAAAGATGGACGAGCGAGACAAGGTTGCTCCTATTCTCAAGAAACGCAACGTTTAATCATTATTAACTGTTCTGTACAAAAACGGTTAATAAGGAAATATCAAAATACTACAACTTCCATATCAGCTGTTGTGGAAGTTACTTAATAGATCCGAGATAACAGGAGAAGTTACAAAGTAACTTCCCTAAGCAAACACTATATAAAGGATTCGCTGGCAGACGGGTAAGGGAGGTACAGACATCTTTCCCCTTTTTCCATTCTACAATTATTGTGAAAAATAATTCTAACTTTATCATCGGAGGATCTTTGACCGGGTCCCCACCGGTCACCTTTGATCATCTTTCTTTCATTTCAGGCCCTATCATCGGAATTCGGATCATTTGACTTACTGATTTTCCAGAGACTTATCAGTAGTATTACAAATATGTGTTGCCCCATACCATCTTCTACAAATTCTAATTAGTAGCACCACCATACACATATTATCATGCCAACACAATTATAAAAAATATTTAGTTATAAAGATATCATGTAGTTCTATCCCAACTTAGTTATAAGATGCATAGTTCTATTTTATATCAAGGAGAGAGACAACAGAGTAATTAACAAAAATATATTTTTTAAAATATATATTGAATTAGGTGGGTTGGGTTAGGTTAAGAAGATTTGTGAATCTTTTGACCTAACCAGGCCCAGCCCATAGCAAAAAAAGTTTTGGCAATCTAACTCAATCTATCAACCCCTAAAAATTAACCAAATTCAAGGGGTTATGGTAGTTTTGGTGAATCAGAGGGTTAATTGGACACCCTTACTTAAAAGCCATTCAACATATAAGTTGCATAAATTTATTATGCATTTGACATCATCTTACTTAGCTTTTTACTAAAAGTGTACTAAAATATATTTATAGTTTGAAAAAGTGAGTTTTTTTTTTTTTTTTTTTTAAACTGGGGTTTTAAAAATCTGTACGTAAAATCTAAAAGTTATACAAAAAGCTGAAGCCAAACAAACATTTATATATATATATATATATATTATTTAATAATCTAAATAACTGATCAAATAAATAAACATAATTAGTATGTAGTGTTAGGAAAAAAAAAATGTCACAATAATTTTAAAAAATTCTCAAATTGATATGCCAACTCACACTTTTTATTTTGAAGAAAAGTATGCCAACTCAAAATAGGCCCACCACAATCTCTAATTTAAATTTTTGGTATGCTAATTTGGGAATATTGAGAATTTTTATTGTGTCTAAATTGATATGCCAGCTCACACTTTTTTATATGCTGAAATTTGAAAATTTTGAATTTATACTGTAAAGTTCCCATTCGTTAGCACAAGCAGTCATTCATTAATGGATTTACCTATGTGGCCATCTACTGACATGTTGGTAGTCGAGACACATTCTCGTTGCCTGACGTGTAATTTTTTTTTTTTTTTTTTTGGTAAATTACAAAATAAATCCCCAAAATTTGGGATTATTTAAATTTTACACCTTGAAGTTCTCATTTGTTAGCAAAAGCTATCCTTCCATTAGTGGACTCATCTACGTGGCCGTTAGGTGACATGCTGGCAACCAAAGCATACTCCAGCCCCTTGATGTGTAATTATTTTTTGCCAAGTCAACCTTCCTAAAACAATGTCGTTTCACCTCAAGCGAATTCCACTACAACAACCTCATTAAACGACATCGTTTCACTAAGAAAAAAAAAATACAAACTTGATGCCATTCCATTCAACAACGTCATTTGCCCAAAAAAAAAAAAAAAAAAAAAAAAACCCAAACTTGTTTCGTTTTTTTGACCCCCACAAACCCTTATCGTTCTTAGTTCTTGGTTTTAAGCTATTTGTCTCACCATTTGTAACAGCTCCAACTTGACAGTGATAGGTCAGGTCCAAGGCGACTAGGTCAATAGTGAGTGATTTTCTAACGACTAGAGTGTGTTTCAACTACTAACGTGTCACTTGACGGTCACATAAACGACTCCACTAACGAAAGGGCTGCTTTTGTTAATGAAGAGAAATTTTAGAGTATAAAATATTAAAAAAAAAAACTCAAACTTTGGAATTGTAATTTGTAATTTATTTATTTATTTAATTGGATTGGACCAGGTTATCGGGTCCGGATCTCGTCCAATTTGGCCAATTTCCGTCACAGTCACAACTCACACCCACATTTGACATTACTCTCTGAAACCAACCCGGATCCCCCATTTAGCTCCACTGCCGATCTCATCTTCAAAACAAAAATCAAAATCAAGGGAAACGGAAAACCAAATCCAGTGGATTTCAATTTTCCTCCTCAACTAATTCCCAATGCAACAACATTAATACTATAGCTGCATCACAATTCAAACATTTTCCAATTTCCCAAATCCAAAAAAAAAAAATGGAAGAATACCCAGAAGAGCTAAGAACTCCACCAGTGACACTAATATCCATAGTAGGTTGTCCAGAACTCCACACCCCCTTCTCCAAACACCTCCACTCCGAGCAACCCCCAATCAACACCCTCGCTCTCCCCGACTTCACAAAAATCTCTCTCTTCTCCAAACCCGAACCCGACGACCCTTCCCCTTCTCCCCCGATCGGCATATTGAAACGCGATTGGCTCACAAAGCACCGGACCAAAATCCCTTCCGTCCTGGCCGCTCTCTTCTCCCACTCTCAGCTCTCCTCCGACCCCGCCGCGTGGCTCCAAGTCTGCTCCCATATTGACCAAATCAAAACCGTGCTTCGTCCGCGTAACATCAAATTGCTCGTCGTCGTCGTCCTCTCCGATTCGAACGGTACTTGCTGCGACTTTGTGTGTGGTTTTTTTTGGGTAATAATGTGAGTGATTTTGGTCAATTTTGGTTTGGTTTTGGTTTTGCAGAGGATTTGAGTGAGGATCGGATGCTTGCGTTGCGAAAGCGTGCGGATTTGGATTCGAAATACGTCGTCGTTTTCAACCAGAATGAGTACTCACAGTCTCTTCAAAGGTTGGGATCTGTTCTTGCTGAATTGGCTAATTTGTATTATAGAGATGAAGGAAGAAGGATTAAATTGCGTATTGAGAAGAAAACCTTTAGTTCTCCGGGTCTTGAGTTGCACATTCGCTATTGCTTCAAAGTAAGTGAGTTTTTATATTTGTATTAATAAGTATTCGATTCATATTTTGAGAATTTCTCCATTGGATTATGTATATGTGCCAAATTTCGTGTTAATTGAATGTTATTTACTATTTGATTCATGTAAACAAATGTTTTGTGTATAACTTTAGAGTTAAAAATTTGAAAATTGAATATTTTATGATAAGATAGTTATTGATTTCCGATCATTTTGATATTTTGGCAACAAGCATGGTGAATGTGAACGTCGGATTACGTACTCTCTTTGTTCTTTGTTCTTAACATGCGTGCCAAATATTGCGTTAATCTGACGTTGTTTTCTTTCTGATCCATAAACTTATGTTTCATTTAAGTTAAAAATACTTGAAATTTAGACATTTTATGAGAAGATAGTTATTGATTTTTGATCGATTTTATATTTTGTTGCAAACATGATGAGTATAACAAGGTAATGTATCCAATGGTTGATTTGTCAAAATACTGGAGCAGTTTACCGTTGCAAAGAGTTGCACTAGGTGTTACTTGAACTTAACCACAACAATAACAAAGCTTTAGTACCAAAATTTTGGGGTTGACTATGGATCCCAACAAGATTAGTTAGGCTTAGCCACATGTATTCTTTTTCTTCATTTTATTCTATATTAAGTCATAGCCTTTATTACTTAATTGACATGTCCTTTTTAACTACTCTACTAATGTTAATATATATATATATATATTTTAATCTTCCTCTACCTATTTTCGTTCCCTTAACTTGAACTTGAACTTGAGTCATAATAATAATAATAATAATAATAATAATAATAATAATTTTTTCTCAACTTGTTTAGTTATAATCTGAATGAATGTTATGAATTGCTAGGTTGCTGTATATGCAGAATTTCGAAGAGATTGGGGTGAAGCTTTGAGGTTTTATGATGAGGCCTATCATATACTCCGACAGGTGGTTAATTCAACTCGTGGTCGATTTGTTTTCTGTATTATACTCTTTATGTAATTTTCCTGCCCAACTCCACACAGAATGCCTTACAAATTTAACCTGCCACTTACCTCATACCTGTCCATTTGGCATTGCAATTTCATTTAGAAAAAGAGAGATTTTAAATGAAAATCCAAAAAAAAAAAAATTTCATTTGGCTTTTCATTTTTAAGAAGATTAAGTTTTTACCATGTATAACTAGTCCCTAGTGGAGCAGTCAAGTTACCATGGAAAAGTATTTGGAAACTCAGGGTTGCTTCAAGAGTTGCCTTCTTTGTTTGGACTGCATCCTCAGGAAAAATTTTAACAGCGGATAATTTGAGAAAGAATATAATTTTGGTGAGTTGGTGTTGTAATTATAAGAAAGGCATGTAAATTGGGCCTTATATGCTTTTGCATTGTTCGTTTGCTAGAGAATTATGGGATATGGTGTTGGGGCTATTTGGTGTCCATTGGGTGGTGCCTTGAGATTTTGTAGATTTATTAGCTTGTGGGTATGGCAGAGTTGGAAGACATAGAAACAACACTATATGAAAATCTATCCCTCATTGCTTGATGTGGTGCATATGGTTTGAAAGAAATGCTAGAATTTGTGAGGGGTGTGAACAGTCTATCTTAAAAGTAAAAATGCAATTTTTCCAAACACTTTTGGAGTGGATGATGGCAACAGGAACATATCCTTTTGATAACTTATTAAAATTTGTGGATCTTTGTAATCTTAGAAATTAATGTGCTTTTCATCTCGTTTACCCCAGTATACATGATGGAATTTTTTTCACATCAACAAAATGTATTAGTTATAAAAAAAAAAAAATTAATAATGGAAAACTGGCAAAAAAGTGCCTTTTAAAATTGTAGCTCATAGGGGTGCATTTCTTAAAATTTCCAGAAAATTGAGTTTTTGCACTGAATTTTTCACAGATTTTAGCAAGTTCTTAATTGTGTAAAAATCATGTTTCAAAATGCTAAATTTAAAATCTTATTTTTTTTCTTTTTTTTTTCTTTTTTCAAAATGCATGTTTTCAAACAGCTGACCTAAACAGACACAAATTTAACTAATACCAAATCTTTTGAACAACCATCCAAAACTATCTCAATTCCATGAGGCTTATCCACATTGATAAAACAGTAGGCACTATATGTTCTTAATTCCTGTTCATTTCTTAAAAGAAACCTATCGCAAGCCATTTTAATTTTTCCCCTGAAACAAACTTTGTATATGGCTGATATAGATGATTGGGACATCAAAGAGGTTGCCAGCTATTCAACGCTTAGTGGAGATAAAAATTGTTGCCGAGCAATTGAACTTCAAAATATCTACTCTGTTATTGCATGCTGGAAAGGTTGCAGAAGCGGTTACATGGTTTCGGCAGCACAATGCTTCGTATAGAAGGCTTGTTGGAGCCCCAGAAGCTATATTTCTTCACTGGGAATGGTTGAGTCGACAGTTTTTGGTATTTGCAGAGCTGCTTGACAAAAGTTCAGCAATCATAAAAAATATTTCATCTCTAGTTTTAGCTACTGCGGAAAAACCTTTGACTGAGTGGGAATCTCGTCCGGCTTATTACTATCAAGTGAGCTCTCTCTCTCTCTCTCTCTCTCATATATACATCCTTTGCACGTTGAGATAAAAAATAAATTATATCTGTGACTATATTTTTCCTTATTTGTCTCTAGATCTTATGTTCCTCTTTGGCTATTAAGTACATTCAAACCTTCTTCCCTCCCCTCTTCCTGATCGAGTGACAGCTCCTTTTGCAATATGGAAAGCCCTTTGGATGATTCACTAGTAGTTAAAATAGCTAAAATTGTTAAGTTTTGAATTTGGAGAGGCACAACTCCAAACTCTTCTGCTCATACCATATTGGGTGACAAAGAAATTAAGAGAGGTTGGAATGTTATTTTCTCTTTAAATGTAATGGGATTGGTGTATTCCCATCTTTTACCTCCAAAATTCTACCAATCACTCACACCAATCATACCACGAGTTTTTAAAGAAAAGGATGAGAGCAACATTGAGGAAAAGAAATCATTGGAATTACATGATTTTAGATAGATGATAATGTAGTCATTCTTGTATCACCCTTTCTTAAGGCATACTCTTCTTTGAGTCAATATCAAATACATTATAGCATTTGAATGAATCAAATGATTGTTGAAACTACTTTTTTTTTTTTTTTGTTTATTGTGTCTATGGCGCCTGTTATGAGGGGATTCAGACCTTCATTTTGGTGCCTCTATTAAAGACTCCAATTGCTGACTTATTAACAGTAACAACCACCATGCACCCTTTTATTTTTATTATTAACATTTTATTTTCTAAAATTTATTTCCAATGAGCTTAGATACCTTAGTTGAATGTAGTGATGCCTTTGCCTGACTGAACCTCAATGTTTCATCTTGAAACAGTTAGCTGCTCAATACTTAGAGGAGAAGAGATCTTCTTTCGAAATTGCACTGTCAATGTCAGAAACTGCTAATGAGATTGATAACAGTGCAGAATCTGTGGTACCTTCAACTTATGTGGGTCAGTTTGCTCGATTACTTGAGCAAGGTGACACATTTGTTATGCAGCCGTATGTGTCTTGACAAATTACTACCAAGATGTTTACTAAGATAATACATTATGCTTTCTTACTCAAGCTTGATAAGTTTTCATCTTGTTTTCAGTCTCTCTGATGAAGAGTATATCCGTTTTGCTGTTGCGGAAGGAAAAAGGTTTCAAGATTCCTTTGAAATAATTGCTCTGCTAAAGAAATCATACGAATCATACAGTAACCTCAAAGTGCAGAGGATGGCCTCTCTTTGTGGATTTCACATGGCCAGAGAACATTATGCTGTTGGTGAATTCAATAATGCCAAACCTCTTTTTGAGGGTATCGCAAATCTGTACAGACAAGAGGGGTGGGTCACTTTGCTGTGGGAGGTCTTGGGTTATCTGCAAGAGTGTGCAAGGAAACATGGTGCAGTGAAAGATTTTATAGAGTACTCCCTTGAAATGGCTGCACTGCCAGCATCATCTGGTACAGACACCCAGTCTTTCAGATTCAAAGACTGTGGTCCAGCTGGTCCTGCAAGTCTAGCACAGAGAGAAGTAATTCACAAGGAGGTCCTTGTGCTTGTCAGTGGAGAATCAGGGCTGGCATCAGTTGAGAACAGTACTAATCTAAAAATAACTGGAGATAACCCACTACACCTTGAGATTGATCTTGTCAGTCCCCTTAGATCAGTACTTCTTGCTTCAGTTGCTTTTCATGAACAGATAATCAAACCCAATTCATCCACCTTGATTACACTATCACTTCTATCACAATTACCCCTTACTGTTGAAATTGATCAATTAGAAGTGCAATTCAATCAATCTGATTGTAACTTTATCATAATGAATGCCCAAAGATCTCCTTTAGCTTCTATGGCTGATGACAAACAAGGCCGCCGAGTAGAGACTTCTCCTTCTCTTACACTTTCTACTAACAGATGGCTACGTTTGACATATGACATCAAATCTGGTAAATCAGTTATTTATTCTGCTTTCTTTTATGTTTTGGTTGTATACAATGTTCAATCTGTTAAATGGGGAGGAAAAAAAAATATGTTTCTAATACACACCAAGCATGTTCCTCCTACCAGCAATCAATAATTATTTACAGGGAGGGCTTTTGAATTAGCAAATAACATGATTATGATCCATCCTATACATTTATTATATCTGATACAGCCAAACCTTTGTTTTTCTTCTCCTATAAATGCTCTCACCCTCAACTGAAACTTTTTCTTAGAATCAATTATATTATTTTTCTCTTCATTATGTCATAAGAAAATTTTATGACTCACAGATCAAAGTGGAAAGCTTGAATGCACATCCGTTATTGCAAAAATGGGACCCCATTTCACAATCTGTTGCAGAGCCGAAAGTCCAGCATCAATGGATGATTTGCCGATTTGGAAGTTTGAAGACCGTGTAGAGTCTTCTCCCACAAAGGATCCTGCACTAGCGTTCACTGGTCAGAAGGCTGCCCAGGTTGAAGAACCAGACCCACAAGTGGATCTTAATTTAGGTGCTTCTGGCCCTGCATTTGTTGGAGAGAGCTTCATTGTACCTGTTACTGTGATATCCACAGGCCATGCAGTCTACGCTGGCGAGTTGAAGATTAATCTGGTAGATGTAAGAGGAGGTGGCTTGTTTAGTCCGAGGGAAACAGAATCATTGTCTATGGACAGTCATCATGTTGAGCTTCTTGGCATTTCTGGACCAGAAGGGGAGGATGAAACTCAACTGGGCACAGATGAAATCAAAAAAATTCAGAAATCTTTTGGATTGGTATCTGTTCCATTTCTGAAATGTGGTGAATTGTGGTCCTGCAAATTAGAAATCAAGTGGCATCGACCAAAACCAGTAATGCTTTTTGTCTCATTGGGCTATTCTCCACATAGCAATGAATCAACTGCACAAAAAGTTAATGTCCACAAGAGCTTGCAGATTGAAGGAAAGACTGCTGTTGAATTTAGCCATCAAATCATGTTGCCATTTCGGAGGGACCCTTTGCTGCTCTCAAGGATCAAGTTAGTCCCTGATCCTGATCAGTCGGCATCACTGCCTCTTAGTGAAAAAAATGTACTCATTGTTAGTGTGAAGAACTCTGCTGAGGTGCCGTTGCGCCTTCTATCCATGTCTCTTGAAGTAGATAATGAAGGCATTGAAGGGTCATATTCCATGCAACATGAACATGAAACCCTTCTAGATCCTGCCCTTCTTGTGCCTGGAGAAAAGTTCAAAAAGGTTTTCACTGTCATTTCTGAGGCTAATTCTTCAAAGCTCAGGTTAGGGACTGTGTGTGTAAGATGGAGGAGGGATTCTGTGAATGAAGAGCAATCTGGTTCTACAATAGTTTCAGTTTTGACCACACAAACACTTCCTGATGTAAATGTGGAGTTACCACCTTTGGTTGTGAGTTTGGACTGTCCTCCATATGCCATCCTTGGTGACCCCTTTACATTCCTTGTCAAAATTCAGAACCAAACACAATTGCTTCAAGAGGTCAAATTATCATTGGCAGATGCACAAAGTTTTGTGTTATCTGGGTCTCACAATGACACGGTGTTTGTTCTCCCAAAATCCGAGTATATTCTCAATTACAAGCTTGTACCACTTGCCTCAGGTATCCAACAGTTGCCTAGATTTACTTTGACCTCAGAAAGATACTCAGCTGGGTTTCAACCCTCAGTTACTGCATCTACTATATTTGTGTTCCCCTCCAAGCCCCATTTCAAGGTGGCTGATGTGGAAGACAAGAGGAAGGAATCCATTGTGGCTGAATGAATCCCTACCCTCTTACATTTGAAGAAACCAGTGATTACTGTGCTGAAGGGATGTGATGACAGGATTTTCAAAGGCATGTTGGTAGACCTTATTCCTGACTTATTTGATGATTAGACCCCACTTAACCAGTGCTTCATGGAAAATCTTTTCAAAATGCTTGAGTTCAAGACCTTTAGTCAATATTCACTGATGTATTTTTTGGATATCATATTTTCCACAATTAGTAAAGTAATATTCAATTGAGGAACTACCATAAAAAATTTGATTGTCTTAGGGTGATCTTGGTATTTTCGGTGGGAAGGCTCTTATCTTCAAAAGAATTTGTACGATATTAGAAAATTTTTGTTTCAAGTATTGATTAAAATGTTGCATATGTACTTGGAACTCTAAGGTGTGAAAAAAATAAATTTAATAGTTATAAATATCGAGAAATGATTGTCTACAGAAATTTTAAGTAAATGAAAGTATTTATCTTTATGAAAGTAAATAGTAGGTTATGCAATAAGACTGTTGGTAGTACTGTCTCAGTGGTTAAGCAGTGGTGGCAACACAGAAACAGTGGCAAGATAGTGATGGCCTAGTGGTGACATAGCAGGGAAAACAATGGATGCTTTGTCTAAGGTTTTGTGGAGATGCATTGTCTCTAGCAATCATGGCAGCAATCAAATAATCATATATGTTAAGTTATGGTAAACTGGAAGTCTGGAAACATTTTAGGGGTTCGTTTTTTTTTGTAGAAGTGGAGGTCTCGAGCTAGAGGCAATACCACAGACTGAACCTGTTTTTGGTGCTAGCTATGATTATCATACAAGTAATCCTAAATTACCTTTACTGTTTCTTGTGGAAACTTGAACCCTGGCCTGGGAAGGTAGCGTAGGAGGATTTGGATCCAGTGCAATAGCGACCATGACCTAGCCCTAGCTATTGGCACTTGCAATGCATTTGGATGGGGGCAGCTGCCAACAGGGCATTGGCTCTTTCAGTGCATCTGGATGGGGGCAGAGGAGAGAGGAGGTGAGGGGAAGGGGAAGGGGATTATAGTCTCCCTTTTTAGTTTTTACCAATAGCCGATCTCATTTCACCGATTGCCTCTCACATTTTAACATGTGAGCAGTAACATAGCAAAAGTCCATGACACCATAGTCTCCAGCCACCAAAGCCCACTACACTGCCATCAGAGCCGTACCCCAAAAAGTCTTGATTCCAAGTCAGATATCTCATCTTTTGTTTTTCTTTCTCTTGAAATTATCCTGTTTGGTTTCTGAGAAACTGTATTAAACTGGAAATTGCTTGTAATATGTTGCTTAATATGTTTATATATGGATTTGCATTGTTTTTGGATGTGAAACTCTCTGTTTTAGAGGTTTTTTTTTTTGGTTTATATCGATAAGGTTGCAGAGGGCGAGTCAGTTCGGTGAGCTTTGACTTCTGAAAACCAAGGCATTTTGGGTTCTGATCCTCTGCTTTGCACCCCACAGTAAGTTCTTCACCAACAATTCTCTTTCATATCTCTCTGAATTTCCTCGTACTTTCTGAACTTTGATTCATGTATTTGAATCAGAACATGTTCTCATGGCTTTACTAGTAGTACCTTTGAGAATGTGAGCTCTTTTTGTTTTGGTCTATTTATTAACCTATGTTTGGTTGAGAAATCTAAGGAAAAGAAAATTAAAGTTTCGAGTTTTTGGTTTTTTTTTTTTTTTTTTTTTTTTTTTGGGTTTAGAAATGAAAAAGGGTGTTCCATATTCAAGATGAAAAATTCTGCTTAGTTTAAACTAAATTGTTGTTTTAAGCTCAGTTGAGTGGTGTAGGCTGTAGGGTCTTGAATTTTGAAAAGTTTAAACCTGTTTAGTAGAGCCCTGCAGTAAGCAAGTATTTGTAGATGCGATACCAATGCCTCTTTTGCAAGTGATAAACAATTTTTATCTTTACTTGTCTTTTATTGCTTATGATAGCAGTAGATAAAACTTTCAATATGCTTCTTGATGTTCCCATCTCCATATACAGAAAATAGTTTATGTAAATGTTTTTTTTTTTTTTTTGGGCAAAGGGAAGCAGTTTTAACTTATCTTTTTCCCTTGTATCCTACGATTTATGCATACTGATAGTTGGCTCCTAGGGAGTTAATTGATCAATTATATCACTTATAATTCGTCTTATATATTGTGTTTCTTCCTCTCCCAGGAACGCCATAACCCCATGAGAAGTTTGAAGAGCTCTGTGAAGATCTGTGGGAGAAATCTGTTATATCTGTGAAAGAAGTGCTTTAAGTATTCTCATTTGTAAGTTGGATGAGATATGTGAATGGAGTTGATAATATAAATTTTCAATCTCTTTTTCTGCTCTATTGGCCTATGGTGACATGATCATTTAAAATCTTTGAGCTTTTGTTTTTACAGTGATTATAAATGGTAAGTGAATTAGATATAACTGTAACGTGAATGGGGCTAACTCGCCTTTCCCTTCCTCCTTTGCAAATGCAAACCATTCTTAAGTTACATATTTGCAAGGCATTGATCATTATTTAAGTCATCTGCTTGCTATTAATCTATGAGAAACATACTTGTTATATTCTTATTTAGATAAGCAGAGTTTTCAAAGGAACACTGCTTATTGAAAATTATTCTGTTATTGGCTTTACTCTTAATTAACAGATTGTGGCTTCGAAATTTAGAGGCATTATTTTACAAAATCAAAGCATGACCAAGTTGGCTCAACATGTTAATAGCTTGAACACGTTTGAGTAAAGAGCCCAAATCAACTAGAAAGTAGAACAAACTGATTGTATGCTTTTCCCCCCCATTCTTTCTTTCTATTTAAGCTGAATCTTTCAGTAAGGGGTATTTATATTCATAATACTCTTTAATAATGGATTTATTAGGTTTCTGTGGAAAGGTTGACTTCATAATTTCTTGGGGATGGGTTTCAGTCCCCAATTTAATGCCCCGGTGAGCTGTTCTTGATCTTCCTATGCTTTTGAGGATGTGTTAGGAACTAGAGGATGTCAAAATTTAGTTCTTTTTTAAGTCTGCTCTTTTTATGGCCAGGAAATTAAGTTTTGTAATAATATGACTGGTTTGGACTGTCATGGTTTGTAGTTGGCTGTAGTACAGTTATTTTTCATTTCACATGAACTTCTAGGCTATCCAATTGAGCACTGCAGATTGCAAGATAAATTTGGGTCCCATCAGATTTTCATCTTGATTATTGCAAGGCTGTTCACTGCGGGGGTTTAAAGTAGTACATACCTCTCTGACCATATAGGATCCAAGGGACATGATGGGTGAAGTGAGGATGCTATTGTTAGGAGATTCCTGTCCTTCCTTGGTTCACTCTCTCTACTCTCCAGAGTACAAATATTTAACTATCTAATAAGACCAATTTTGATTTTTTCACGGGTCATACCCGTTAGGGTGCAGCCCAGTGGTTGAAGGTTTGAGATGAGCTGTAGACCCATATATCTTGGGCTCGATTCCCCCGAGTTCTTCTGGATTATCTGATACACAGTTTTGATGAGTGGAGTTAGTATTTATGGTTTATTCCTTAGGGATGGGTCCAAAGGGCCTTGCCTTGCCGAGGTTGGACATCATAAAAACAAAAAAGTTCACGTCATGCTGAGCAGCTTAATGTCATTGATTTACAGATTACAGGGCATCTTGTTGACATTTTCTTTTGGCTTGTGAGAATGACGCGTTGGAATGTTTTTCAGTTAAACAATGTGTTTACCATCTGCATTTTGGACAAATCCCCACATGTCAGATTGGTTGATGAACATTTTTTGATAGGTTGGTTGATGAACATATTTGTTGAAAGGCTTAAATCCCCACATATACAGAAGAAGGATGTTCCACCACTTTTTCTTAATTAGAGAACATTTTTGTACATAGGACATTGCTCACAGCCATATATCTGTCCTTGAATTTACAAAAACCAGATCAGAGCAGAGCTAGGCAGACAAGGGTTGTCATTAAAACAAAGTGTTAATTTCTTGTTAATTCATGGATTTCTAGGAGAATAGTAGAAGAACAAAGTTTAGTAACAAAATTAATTGTAGCTTAAAATTACAATCTTACTTAATAAAATAAACATTAATACATATTTTATAAAATAAATACTAATACATATTTTAAAAATCTAACTGCTAAATTGCATGTTCTTAACGTTCTTACTACATATGTCAAATTTTATGTCAATCAAATATTTACTATATGATCTATAAACTTATATTTTATACATAATTTTCCTACAAAAATTTGCATTTTAAATAATTCATTGATAACATAGCTATTAATCTTAAATTTTTGAAAAATTTTGCAAGTATGGAAGATATAAGAAAATATAATCCAATGATGAAATTATCAAAATACAACTTTAATAAAATAAATATTGAATAAGATTATAACTTAATATTACAACCAATTTTGTAACTAAATTTGCAAGATGTGCATGCTGAAACCTATTCCCCCTTCTATGTGAGAGTTTATAATTAACAAGCAAGGGCGAATAATTGCTAATTTATAGAATACTTTTATCATATTCCCTCCTTTCCACTTTTGGAACTAAACAAGGAAAGGGTATTCTCTTAAATTTTTAAAACATTCCATTTCCTTCCCTCCTCTCACTTTTAATCCTTTCCTCTCCTTCCGTTACTTCCGTAGTGCTAAAATCTTGTGGCTTAATAGTATTAACAATAATATCATGGAATAAAAATGATGTCTACTATACCCTTGAAAATATAAGTATCAATTCAAATTTTGCACAATTCGATATTATCTCAGAAAATTTTCACCTAATTTGAAGAGCAAAAGAGCGTTGAGCTTACTTCATTCTATATAAAAGAGAGGGGCACGTCCAAAAACAATACCAAGTCCTCTCAGGGTCTTCAAAAAATTACGAAAATAATAAAGAGAGAACAGTTTAACTCACCCCAATCTTAAATATGTCACAATCCTCTAAATTTCTCCCGGGGATAAACATTAAAAGAAAAGAGCGAGACACACCAAAATTAAATACTTCATGCTCCTCTCATAAAAGGTCCATCACCGCCATGATGTAAATGGCATGGTAAACACTGCTCAGCAATCAAGATGCCAAATGAAGGTCACAAGATAGGATTATGAAAGAACTCTTGCGTCAGTTTTGCATCTGAATTGAGATGAAAGTGAAAGATCAACATCACTACCCAGCTACAAATCGGCAAAGAAACTGCCTGAACTGTTCAAATCAGTTCCTTTACTTTCACTTTTTCTCTTGGTACCTGAAACAGTAAAATATTAAAATCAAATACACACACATGGATGCCCTCTAATAAGTCAGAGCCACTGTGATCCCATTAATAAATAGTCGATCCGTGATATTCCTTCAAATGATAACCGTGCAAAGGATCAAAAAGATATACATGGCCCATAGCATAAGCATTTAAAAAAGACAAACTACTATGATCATATAAAAAAATAAAATAACATCAGGCATTTTAAGGATCATTTAGACTCTACACCATCTAAACAAGCATGAAGAAAACATAGAGACTTGTTCAGATGAAATGAAAAACACAATAACCTTAACTCCAAATTTTAAAGCATGTGTTGGTTACAATTTCTATTGCACGATCAACTGCTAATTCCTAGCAAATGACCGTGCTTTTGGTTTGCTTTTAAAGCAGTCACAAATGAAAATGTACTAAGTAACCGTAAGCACAATTTATCAACATAAAATCACCTGAGACAGCCATATAGATTTAACAAGTGGCCCCATCTGGGGATTCATTGAGCTTTTTATACAGCCAAAAAACATACTAGGGTGCACGAAACTTTTGAACCACATCTACACTCCCTGCCACCCTAAATAGTGATTAGAACACAGTTATTCAAGAAAAATCTTATTTTGTCAAGCCCTGGTATACAAATAGTCAAAGATGTCTTCAAATGAATTGGTTTAAAAACTTAAAAGCACTCCAATTAAAAAATTAAATTAAATTAAATTAATGAAGATACATAATGATAATTGAAGCTTCACTCATTTAGCAATATCTGTCAATCACTCAATAGAAGAAAGACGTCAGATACTTTTTAACACATAAATTCTGCAAAAGAATAGGTATACCTTTGTTAATCTTTGGATGGCTAATTTCCAAATCCATCTCATCACTATCACCATCTGCCACAGCATCTTGACTTGTTAGAGTTTTTCCAGAATCTTGCAATAACTCATCTAAATCCCATAGCTGCATTAAAGAAATGTAGAGTGTTGATATGATGTTCATAATATAAAGAAGATACTGCAAAAACTTTCATCTATATATTTATTTATTGGTAAGTTACAAACGCATCTGGTGGATTGTGAACCCACTCTTAGCCTCTACCTTGAAATTTTAAATATATATTTATATAAGCTAAAAGATAGAAGTTTGCAATAAAATGTGGCAAAGATTGCTATGACATAAACATAAAAATAAACTTTTTGAATAAAAACTAATACAAAAACAACTGCACAATACATGACAACACAGTGCAACTTGAGGGCAGAGGTGCAAACCCATTCAAACAGTGCACTATGATAATCTAAAGAAATTGCCTTTTCTTTCCCCAAAATACTGATGCAAGAAACTGTCTCTACCATATGAGTATCCAAATATGAAATATCTATTGGCCTTAAGGTCTTGTTCATACAAACCTCATGTAACACAGTCACATAAAACCATATGATCATCCAACAATAATTACAAATTCTTACAGGTTTACCATTGTATAGTCATATCATAAAAGAGATAGAGATCCACACCTTCAACATCTCATCATGTGCTATGCTGCCAAGAAACTTTCTGTTGTGGGAAAAGGCTACAAGACCAAGCAAAAACATAGGTCAAAAAACTTGGTATAGTGATCAACAGCCAGTAATCCAGCACGAAGATAGCCAAGATTAAGGACAGGGATACCATTGACTTAATAAATAAATACAAAAACACTGACAATACATTCCCATTATTGATAAGCCCACTAGAAAATATTTTATGAAAATTTGACAATGAAGAATAATCCAAACCACAAATTCTCTTAACTACTTCTGCAGATTATCTTTTGGTTAAGATATTCTTTTCGCCCTTTAAATATAGCCAAGTTCTATTTTCGTCCTTAAAATTTAAAAAGTTATTCTCATCCCTAAAAATTTTAAATATTCTATATTTCCGTTTTTCCATCCACTCCTATTAAGTTCCAAGGACACAAATAAAACCTAGATAATATTTCAGGGACAAAAGAACCTAAACTATATCATTTTTGTCCCTAAAATATGTATTTAGTTAGACAAGTTGACAAAAAAAGTTAACAAAAAGTGGATAGAAGGATGAAATGGGTGACATTTTAACTTGTCGGATACAAAAATATATTAGAAATGAAAATAGAACATGTACTATTTTTCAAGGGCAAAGATATTATTTTTGCCTAATTTCTTTTGTTGGTAATTTATAAAAGCACCAGTGATTCTTGAACCCATGAAGCCACCCTCCATCTTGCTCTTTTTATTTCTTTTTCTTTTTTCTTTTTTAGAAAGGTTATTGGGTGCTTTTTTTCTAAATGGTAATTAAGCACACACTTGTTGGGTCTTGAACACACAACCTCACAATCCATCTTGCTCTTACAAGGGGAGGAGGTAACACTTGAGCTAGAGGTCATTAACACTTCATCCTGGTCTTTACAAGGGGAGAAGATGCTATTTGAGTTAAAGCTTGTTGGCTACTTCTGGATATAAATATTCACAAAAGAAAAGAAGCATATATTACCAAGGCGCTCCACAGGATACTCTGAGTGCTCCGCAATTGGTTGAATGATTCTATTAGGTAATATGCCTACCAGGCTAAACAACAATTACATGAAAGTAAGTATTATAGACAGTTTAAAAAATTGAATTATTACTAGTACAAGCAGGAGGAGTGAGACATTTCAAAACAACTCCTCACCTTATGAGTCCATTCTCGGATCCAGTAATGATTCTATCTTCGTCAAGCTAACACAATGAGTTTAAAATGTTTTAATTAAGCAAAATCATTGATAATTTGAAAGCAAACTGATGCTACAATAGTTATGATGCCCACTCACCTTCAACAATGCATCAACTGAGTTTGGAGAAAGATCAACAAAGCGATCACTGGAAACCAGAGTCACCCAGCAAAAAAGTTAATAATTAACACACATACATGAGAGAGAATTTCCTGTTTCTAATAGACTGTAATAGTTTGATTTGTCAAACATGTTATATACCTGCAATCCTTGAAACACCCCCAAGAGTACAGTAACAAAGTTCCAGTTTGTGATCCGCAAACAACTTTCTGACCATTCTGACCACCATTAAAATGCCAAAGATAAGTATAAAGCCAACCATATCAAAATATGCACTAAGCATATAAATTAGCTTAGCCAAGCTTTGAATGATTTCTTTATTTTGAATCATCTCACTAAAATCATCTTAATCATCATATAATTTTCCTTTCTAAGTCATCTAGTTCCTAAACAAACATTACTTTTGTGTTAATGTTATGCCACTCAATAACTTCTTATTAGATTAATATTTTAAAAATTCCATTGTTGAATTATAAGTTCTCGTTCTTCATAACACACACCAAATTCCATATGAACCAGATTTCACTTACAATTTAAGCCATAAACTCATGTTTTGTGTATAATGTTGAAATACAAAAAAGTTGAAATTAAATTGATCCCTGATTAACTTGAAAATTTGCAAGCATAGGGAGTACAAGAAGAAACTGAAAACCACCAGTTGATTTTTCAAATATACATCGAATAGAAAATTATTGAGTGGTGTAACAATTCTAAAAGTTACACCAGGTAACTTGAACCAAACATTACTTGTCTTTCCTTTCTTCCCTTTAGAAATGACTTGTGGAGGGCATTCCAAGGGAAACATATGACAAGCCTTTTTAAATCATTTGGATGACCCTCTTTTCAGTACAAATTTAGTACCAACTTTTTTTGATAAGTAAATTTAGTACCCACTTTTATTCAATCATTCCCTTCAAGTTATTTGCAGTTATTGATTAAACCTATGTCCATTGTCAAAACCTAGGAAACCGAATACGTCAAACTAGTAGTCATATATGTATTGAACAAATATTAGGTACGGATACTATAGGATAGTTATAACTCTTTTTATTTTTCTTCCCCCTCTCTCACTTGCTTTCTCTCTATAAAACAAATCGATTCTTAATTAGTTTAATTATTGAGAAATATTTTATGACTTCTAGCATTTATTTTAACCTTTTAAACTAAAGATTAGAACAATATGTTTTTTAAAAATATTTATTTATATACTCTATATTTTCAGGAATTGAAATATTTCCATGTCAACATATATAGTAGACAAGTAAGATAACAAAGACTTAGACTAGTGTTTCAACATTTAACACCTGCATGGTATGATGCAGCACTAAATCACCATAACTATTGTCCAAAAATAATATCATGTTACTGAAGGATCAAAAATCTTATATGGGAAACATGTTGAGTTGTTGACTATCTCTATATGTTGCCAGCAAGAACTACATCCTTGACAGAGTTAAGGAAAATTGAAGAAGCAACAGAATCCAATACTTAAAGTTAGAATAAATGCTACCTTCATGAGAACAACGGAAAGTAATTCATCTTCAGAAAACTCAGACTGAGCCTGGACCTATAAAATAAACATGGAAGAAGCTAATCAAACTGAAAATTATCCAGGTCAGTTTAAGAATAACAAATTAAACAATTTGCAATAGATATAGCAAGTATTTTATTTATTAAAAAAAAAGGGGGGGGGGGGGGGGGGGGAGGGTGGGGAAGCTTACTTTATTTCTTCGAAGATTGCAAACAGATAGAGTTCCATCTCCACTACACATTGCAAAAAAGAGGATACTTTAGATCTTTACATGAAGTACTCAAGAAAAGAAGGAGGAAAGGAGAAAATTATCAATTGAGACAAAAAAAGAACATATTTTTGTATTCACTTAAGCAACAACAAACTAAGGAAACATGATACAAGCTTTCTCAAAACTGAGAATAATTCTGTTCATGCACAAGTGAGGTACAAGCAGAAAGCAACAGCATGATTAGTTGACTTTTGTTGTTAGCGAAGAGTACCTAGTTCCCAAGAGTTTCATGGAATCAGATGCATAACACATATCTGAAACGTATTCTTGATGAGCAGCAAAAGTATTGCAGCAAGTACGCTGTCTAGTATCCCAGACCTTGATACACCCTTCATCATCACCCGTGGCAATGGTTGCCTCACTCAAGTTTATCAATCTGTTGATTGCAGCACTGCTCCACATACATTTAAAGCATGAAATAAACATATTATTAAAAGGAAAAAAGAAAAGAAAAGAAAAAGAACATACAATGAGAACAAGGCAGGCATACCCACCTATGAGCATCTTCAAGACGAGCAATTGCTAATCCAGTCTCCACATCTGTGGACAGAATTGACTTGTCCGGAGAACAAGTCACAATTGCTAACAATAAATGCAAAACCAACCATTTCATTACCCCATTATTAGGCATATTATATTAAAAGAAAAATCATTATTCATTTCCCCTCCCCCCCTCCCCGCCCCCCCCAAAAAAAAAACGAAAAAGAAAAGGCAATACTACCTTGCCCATCATTGATAAATCTAACAGCTCTGCAAGACTCTGTGTGTGCACGAACTTTCAATAACCTTTGTGGTTTGACATTAGTGCTGTAACGGTATAGGTGAAGATTGCCATCTATGAGTCCTGCAGTGATGAGATCCCTTGAAGGATGGAAATCTATGTCGAAAGCATTTTTTCCCAAATCTATTTCCATTTCCTCCCTTTTTTCCACAAACCCTTCCAACTTTGATGACAAATACAAAGAGTTACGCCAATCTAGCCTCCAGCCTAACCACAAGAAAGTTTAACTTTTAAAACTTACTCCCAAAATAAACCATACCCGATCATCAAACCAGAATAGTAATTAGTAACCTCCCTAGAGGCTTTAAATATCGAGTTGATTCAGTTCATTTCAGCCAATTTCATTCAATATAATGATTTTCGCCAATACAAAACAAAACCCTTTTTTTTCTTTTCTTTTAACAACTTGGTAATTTTGGCTGCCTCAAGTATTACAAGCTTTGTTAGTGATATTTGGTTCAATTTTTTACCAAGAAAAAAAAAACTTTAAAGATATCAATAACAAAACTTGCAATACTTAATTGTAATGATAGCTCCATCCATGTATATACATCAATACATAAATATTTCATTTCAATAAACAAACTTAAACAGCCACAAAAATAAAAATTCATAATTTTGATTCAATACCCATTTAGTAACAGCATATTTTCATTGCAAGTCCAATTACTTTCAATAAGATTCATGTATTATGCATCAATACAAAAATATTTCATTCCAATAAACAATCTGAAAAAACCACTAAAGTAAAAATTCATAATTTTGATTCAATACCCATTTAGTAAATGCATATTTTCATTGCAAAACTAATTACTTTTAATAAGAGTCATCAGCCAAATACAATGAAAAATCAATATTTTTTTTCTTCAAGTTGTTAAAAATAGGCAATCAGCACCATAAAATGAATCCAATATAGAGAGAAGCAATGAGAAGCTAAAAGAGCCATTAAAACAGAGAAAAGGAACGAAGGTGCTGCTCGGCTTGTATCAAGTGTAAACTGCAAAACAATATATATAAATGGCATTTTCGTAATTGTACATCGTATGTCAGGTTGGCAATTTAGGGGTGTGCGAGGTTCGGTTGGGGCAGTTTTTTCTCATATTTATTACCGAATCGAACCAATAGGGACCAGTTTTCTCATAATTAGAACCAATGCACACTGGCTAGGGTCGGTTTTCCGACCTACAGCATGCAGTTTTTTCGATTAGTTTAATTGGTTTGGGTCGGTTTAAAACATTAAAAAAATATTTTTTTTATTATAAAAAATTTGGGTTTTCAAGCCCAATATCAACAAACAACATGTTAAGCAAAATGTCTATTTGACAAACCTCTTCACACATCAACTTATCTACCTGTTCACACAAACCTGTTAAACATTTTTTTTTTCTTTTTGAGAGAACCTGTTAAACATTTAAATATGTTTAAAAAAAAAAAAAAAAAAAAAAACCCTTTTCAACGGCACCTGTGAAACTGAAACTGTGAAACATAATGTTGCATTGTTTTCTTCTTCAATACAAAGATAGAAACAAATCCCAAAATCATCCCCTTTTTGGTTTTATATCCTCAGCAACCAAACACGCTAACACAGTCAAAATGTTTAAAGCAATCAAACTTACTTTATCCTTTGGATTTCTCTACAATCAAACCATATCTACAAATACCTAGATCAAGTTTTAACAAAAATATTATATAGTTACCTGGTGTCTGCCGCCGTTTGGTGAGACTTGAGAGGAGAGGCCGTCTGGTGAGGCTTGAGAGGAAAGTGTTAAGGTGAGAGGAAAAAAAAAAAAAAAAAAAAGGAATATATAGTATCCTAGACCTAGCACAAAACGACCACGTTTGGTGCTCTGTTTTTTTTTCAAAACCAAGAGAAACGACGTGGTTTGATGTGTTTGTTTTTAAAAAAGAGTCGTTGCTACGCTAAAACGCGTTGCTGCATATCGGTCGGTTCGGTTTCGGTATATTTCGGTTTTGGATTTGAAAATCCGATTGCTCCACCGCACCGGCGTCAGACTTCCCTTAGCCCTCCGCTTGCCGGCCGCGGCTCAGTCGGTCCGTCTCACCAGCGGTGCGGCTACGTCGGCGCCGGTCGGTCTTGTCGGCTCCGGTACAGGTTTGCACACTCCTGGACCGTAGCTAGGACGCATTTAAAGAACGATAATTGATCAGGTTGAACTCCAATTTTGTGGCTGTGAAGTACAAATTGGCCAGAAAATAAAGATTGCACAACAATGGATGGGAACCCCGCCCTCTTTAATTAATCATGAAGGGAGAATAGGTTTTTTAGAAAGAAACTTGGATTCTGATTGGGGCCCTCAACATTCAATGATATGGGTGGATTGGAGAGTTTTTTAAACCCAATATAACAAGGACCAGTTGAGAAATTTCCAATCCAATTTCACCCAAATGGATTGGATCAATAGATTGTGCTCGAATGTTTTATGCCTTATGAGAAAATTGAGTTTTCATGAACTATTTAAGGTTTTTTTTAATAAATCAGAGAAATTCACATAATATTTCTAAATTCATCAAAACTAATTTTTAAAATATAAAAATAAATTAGACTAAAAGATTAAAATAAGGGTAATAATATAAACTTTTATATATATATATATATATATATATGGTAGATCAAGTAGGATTAGATGGGTTGAAAAACTATCAACTCAAATTGTTAGAGTTGAGTCAAACCTGACCCAAGCGAAGGTTTAAAATAAAATTGCAACCCCCAAATGGGTTTAACTCTCCTCCAATTAAAAATCCTCCTATTCCCTCCCACTTCATTTGGCAAATTGCAACTTTGGTTCAATCCTAATCACCTTGCTATCAACACTGCCTCTTTAAATCCCAACAACCTCTTCACATGGCAACAACACTCACCTCTCCTTAAAAAGAACCCAAAAGTTAACAGATGGAACTTGAGCCCAGAAATCTTGAATCCCAATCTTGTTTTATAAGCTTTACTTTCCTGGGCTTTTTGAGAATTCCCTAAATAAACCCAAAAGCTAACAGATGGAACTTGAGCCCAGAAATCTTGAATCCCAATCTTGTTTTATAAGCTTTGCTTTCCTGGGCTTTTTGGAAATTCCCTAAATAAACCCAAAAGCTAACAGATGGAACTTGAGCCCAGAAATCTTGAATCCCAAGCTTGTTTTATAAGCTTTGCTTTCCTGGGCTTTTTGGGAATTCTATTAATGTTTGTTTTATAAGCTTTGCTTTTCGGGGCTTTTTGGGAATTCCATTAATATTTGGTTTTTACGTAATTTGAAATGAAATTGGTCTTTGTTGTTAATAGATTTGACTTTCTTGAATCATTAAAATTTTTTAAATCTGTTCTTCATATATATATATATATATATATATACATACTAGCCTCATCACACATGCTCCGCACTTGCGATAATGCTTTTTTTTTCTTTTTTTTTTTAGTTTAATGTAATTTTTCAATTTAAATATATCTATTAGCGAGGTTATACAGGCAGAGATTTTTAAGAAACTAAAATTTAGGATTTTTTTTTTTTTGAGAAACAAACTAATTGCTAGACACACGCACACACTTAATTACACTTAATATAGGATTTGAAATGGAGCAAACTGCTGGATTTAGTGTGTGCTAGTTTTTAGGAAAAAATATATCAAATGAGCATGAAATATATATATATATATATATTTGAGAAATTGTGTGAAATATATTTACATAAAGAATATGCTAATTTTTAGGAAAAAAATTTCTCTGGTAGCTTTTTTATTTTTTAATTTTGTTAAATTACAATTTTAACCCTATTTTTTATTTTTTTAAAATAAAGATTATCTAATTAGATTATGGGTATTTTTGACACTTTTTAAAGGCATTATTAACTTTCTGAATCCTTTGAATATATAGAATGTGTGTGTGTGTGTGTGTGTGTAAGAGAGAGAAAGAGGTGCTTGTACTTTGCTCCATGGCCTTGTGGACCTATACCTTTGCCATCAGACCAAAGCTTTTCTCCTTCCACTACGTGTTCTGGTGGATCTTCAATTTCCACAGGGATTATATTTGTCACAACTCTTGTTTTACTATTAGACTTATTGTTTGTCATGTGTCTTAAATCTATTTAAAAATGGGAGGAAACAGGAAGGGAATCAAACTCACAAATAACTAATTTAAGGCATCAGATCAAGTTGGAGTGGGTAAGTTTTGTTAAGTTGGTGAATTGCATGGGATGCACACTTCTAGATATAGGATCATTAAAAAAAATTATTTACTATTCCCTTTCCATTCTTACACAAAAATACAAAAGAAAAAAATACTCATAAATAAATTATGATGTGAAAAAATTGGTGTGAGGCTTTACATTTGTCCTTGCCATGTTTTGGCTAGGAATGGCAACGGGTTGGGTTCGGGCCGAATTTCTTTATACCCAAACTCACCCCACGGGCCTATACCTATTACTCGAACCCAGCTCGTTTAAAAACAAGTTTTTTATTCGACTCCAAAACCCACCCGTCGGGCCCTACGGGCCTCGTTTAGCCATCCCCCTTCAAGGCCCAATCTAAAGGCCCTAAACCTTGACCCAATTAAAAAAAAAAAATTCCAGACTTCACATCAGAAATCACAAATCATAGCCAAGCTTTTTTCATTAATGCGTGGTAAGTTAGTAAAAAATCACAAGACCCATGCTTTCATTTTCCACACTTCACATCACAAATCACCAAAAGAAAAAAAAAATACAAAATTTATCAATTATCAAACCAAAAACAATACAACCCAACCCAATAACAGAAATCATGTAAGATTTAGGAAATTAACCCAAAAAAAAAATTGGGGAACAAACCCAGAGAGGTGGACGTTGGCTTGGCAAACCCAGGAAATTTCACTCTCACGATCTTATGGTGAGCGGTGACAGATCAGAGAGGGAGGAATGTTGGCTTGGCATCAACGATGGAGTGGACGTGGAAACGCATGGAGGAGGAGCGGCTAAGTGAGAGTGAGGCCGTGAGGGTGGGTGAAAGTAAGTGTTTGAGGGGGGTGACGACCATGCGGGTGGGTGAGACCGTGAGACTGTGATAATGATGGCTTAAGGGAGGTGGCGGCTATGACTGTGAGGATGGATGAGAGTGAGAATGAGAGCTTGAGTGTGCTTCTGTGAGGGTGAGGCACTGTGAGGGTAAGGCGTGAGTGTGCTTCTGTGAGGGTAAGGCGTGTGCTGAAATGAGCGTTAGAGTTTGTTTATAGCTATATATATATATATATAAGGGGTTTTTAGTAATTTCAAAGTAATTGGGTCAGGTCTGGGTCTGGGTCTGGGTTTGGGCCAGGTTTTTGATAAAACCCCGACCAAACCCGGATCTATTTCGAGTATTTTTTTTTTAAACCCATACCCGACCCTATTCCTTATAGGGACGGGTAAAACCTAGCCTATTAGGGTCGGGTCAGGCGAGCCGAGCCGAGTACCTATGGGTCGGGCATAAATTGCCATCCCTAGTGACAGAGATAAACCTCAACGCCTCATACGTCGCGCACCATTTTGCTAGAAAAACAGGCTTGGTTGGGCTTCAGGTATAGAAATCTAATTGAGCTAATCTCAAGTAGGTAAAGTATTAAATTTCAAACCACATATAGACAACTTAAATTTTGACTAAGTGGGTAAATTGTAATTTGCTCTAAAACAAAAAAAAAATTAGGCTTTCAAGCCCAATATCCATACATCAACCTGTTCTAAACTTCAAGTAAAAACTTATTTAGCAAGCTGTCTAGATTTTTTTTAACAACAATTCATAATGTCACAAACAGTAAAAATAATAATAATTAATACTTAATCTCAACATCAATTTTTCTTTTTCATAACAATAAATTATGAACATCCTAAATAATTTGTAAAAGAGTTGATATAATAAAATATTAATAAAAGTTTTCTTACCAAAAGAGTTAATAATATATACATCCCAAATTCTATAATAAAATAAAATAAAAAAAGTAGGAGTAAAACTGGGAGAGATAGAGACTCTTTGAGAGAGAGAATATTAAGAACTGATCGACGAGAGGTGAAAGAGAGACTTCCTGATGGTATGTTGCGAACTGGGTGGCTGAATGGGCTGGTCGGCGTGATGGCAGCACTTGGTGAGAACTTGAGAATTGAGACGGAGGCGTCAAGCGAGAGAGAGAGAGATAGAGAGAGAGAGAGAGAGAGAGAGAGTTGAGGGAAAAGATAGAATGTATACTAATAGAAAACCTAGCAAAACGACGTTTTGATTTTTTTTTTTTTTTTTTCATTACTAAGTGAAACAACAAGTTTTGATATGTTTTTTTTTTTTTTTTTAACCCACTGTGAAATAGCACCGTGAGAACTTAGGAGTTAAAACTTAGGACTCTCGCTAATAGTATATATATACATACATACATACAAACATACATATACATATATATATATATATACATACATGCATATATGTATATATACATATATGTACACACATACATGCATGCATACATATATATAGATATATACACATATACACATACATATATGTACGTGTATACGTGTACATACATGCATACATACATATGCACATACATACATAAGTCATATATGTACATACATGCATACATGCATATGTGTGTGTGTGTATACATACATGCATACATACATAAATGTACGTGTATATGTATATATGTATACATACGTACATATATGTACATACATACATACATGCATACATACATACATACATAAGTCATATATGTACATACATACATATATGTACGTGTGTATATATATATATATATATATATACACATACATACATAAAAGCTTTTATTTATTTTTTATCAAAACTTCAAGCAAATAAAAACTTCTACTTATTTAGCAAGCTGTTTAGATTTTTTTAACAACAATTCACAATGTCACAACTAGTAAAAACAATAACAATCAATACTCAATCTCAAGATCAATTTTTTTTTTTTTTTCATAATAGTAAATTATGGACATCCCAAATAATTTTTAAAAAGTTGCTATAATAAAGCATTAATAAGAGTTTTCTCAACAAAAGAGTTGATAATATATACATCCTAAATTCAATAATAAAATAAAATAAAAAAGTAGGATTAAAACTGGGAGAGATAGAGACTCTTTGAGAGAGAGAATATTAAGAATTGATCGGCGAGAGGTGAGAGAGAGACCTATCGACGAAATGCTGCGAATTGAGTGGCTGAGTGGGCTGGTCAGCGCGACATCGGCATTTGGGAAGAATTTAAGAATTGAGACTAGAGGTGTCAGGCGAGAGAGAGAGAGAGAGAGAGAGAGAGAGAGAGAGTTGAGGTGAAATGAGGGAAAAGAAAGAATGTATACTAACAGAAAACCTAGCAAAATGACGTTTTGATTTTTTTTTTTTTAATCCACTGTAAAACAGCACCGTTAGAGTTTAGGACTCCCGTTAATAGTATATACATACATACATACATACATACATACATACATACATGCATACTAGGGGTGTCCAGTGACCCAAATAAACCGACCAGCCCACCTAAACCGAAGGTCCACGAGCAACTCCGAATCCAGTCTATGGTCGGCACGAGTTGACAAGTGAAATAATCAAATAATTCGGTCCGAATCTGGGTTTAAAAAAATTTCACTCGAACAACCCGAACCAACCAGATTATTATACAAAAAAATATATATGATTTGATATTTTGATTGACATGCCAGCAGTCAGTAGAAGCAAGCATTACCTGTCTTGAACCAGGTAACTTGAACCAAGCATTACCTGTCTTTCCTTTCTTCCCTTTAGAAATGACCTGTGGAGAGCATTCCAAGGAAAACATATGACAAGCCTTTTTAAATCATTTAGATGACCTTCTTTTTAGTACAAATTTAGTACCAACTTTTTTTTATAAGTAAATTTAGCACCCACTTTTATTCAATCATTCCCTCCAAGTTATTTGCAGTTATTGATTAAACCTATGTCCATTGTCAAAACCTAGGAAACCAAACACATCAAACTAGTAGTCATATATGTATTGAACAAATATCTAGTACGGATACTATAGGATAGCTATAACTCTTTTTATTTTTCTTTCCCCCTCTCTCACTCTCTTTCTCTCTATGAAATTAATCGATTCTTAATTAGTTTAATTATTGAGAAATATTTTATGACTTCTAACATTTATTTTAATCTTTTAAACTAAAGGTTAGAACAATATGTTTTTAAAAAATATTTATTTATATACTCTACATTTTCAAGAATTGAAATATTCCCATGTCAACATATATAGTAGACCAAGTAAGATAACAAAGACTTAGACCAGTGTTTGAACATTTAACACGTGCACGGTATGATGCAGCACTAAATCACCATAACTATTGTCCAAAAATAATATCATGTTACCGAAGGATCAAATATCTTATATGTATTTATATACTCTACATTTTCAAGAATTGAAATATTCCCATGTCAACATATATAGTAGACAAGTAAGATAACAAAGACTTAGACTAGTGTTTGAACATTTAACACGTGCACGGTATGATGCAGCACTAAATCACCATAACTATTGTCCAAAAATAATATCATGTTACCGAAGGATCAAATATCTTATATGGGAAACATGTTAAGTTGTTGACTATCTCTATATGTTGCTGACAAGAACTACATCCTTGATAGAGTTAAGGCAAATTGAAGAAGCAGTAGAATCCAGTACTTAAAAGCTAGAATAAATGCTACCTTCATGAGAACAACGGAAAGTAATTCATGTTCAAAAAACTCAGACTGAGCTTGGACCAGTAAAATAAACATGGGAGAAGCTAATCAAATTGAAAATTATCCAGGTCAGTTTAAGAATAAAAAATTAAACAATTTGCAATAGATATAGCAAGTATTTTATTTTAAAAAAAAATTACTTTATTTCTTCGAAGATTGCAAACAAACAAAGTTCCATCTCCACTTCACATTGCAAAAAAAAGGATACTTTAGATCTTTACATGAAGTACTCAAGAAAAGAGGGAGGAAAAGAGAAAATTATCAATTGAGACAAAAAAAGGACATATTTTTGTATTCACTTAAGCAACAACAAACTAAGGAAACATGATACGAGCTTTCTCGAAACTGAGAATAATTATGTTCGTGCACAAGTGAGGCATGAGCAGAAAGCAATGGCATGATTAGTTGACTTTTGTTGTTAGAGAAGAGTACCTAGTTCCCAAGAGTTTCATGGAATCAAATGCATAACACATATCTGAAACATATTCTTGATGAGCAGCAAAAGTATTGCAGCAAGTACGCTGTCTGGTATTCCAAACCTTGATACAACCTTCATCATCACCCGTGGCAATGGTTGTCTCACTCAAGTTTATCAATCTGTTGATTGCAGTACTGCTCCACATACATTCAAAGCATGAAATAAACATATTATTAACATGAAAAAAACAAATAAATAAATAACACACAATGAGAACAAGGCAGGCACACCCACCTGTGAGCGTCTTTAAGACGAGCAATTGCTAATCTAGTCTCCACATCTGTGGACAGAATTGACTTATCTAGAGAATAAGTCATAATTGCTAACAATAAATGCAAAACCAAACCAACCATTTCATTCCCCCATTATTAGGCATATTATATTAAAAGAAAAATCATTATTCATTTCCCCTCCTCCTTCCTTCCCCCCCCCCCCCCCAAAAAAAAAAAAAAAAACGAAAAAGAAAAGGCAATACTCTTTGCTCATCATTGATAAATCTAACAGCTCTGCAAGACTCTATGTGTGCACGAACTTTCAATAACCTTTGTGATTTGACATTAGCACTGTAATGATATAGGTGAAGATTGTCATCTATGAGTCCTGTAGTGATGAGGTCCCTCAATGATGGAAATCTATGTCAAAAATATTTTGTCCCAAATCTATCTCCATTTCCTCCCTTTTTTCCACAAACCCTTCCAACTTTGATGACAAATGCAAAGAGTTATGCCGATCTAGCCTCCAGCCTAACCACAAGAAAGTTTAACTTTTAAAACTTAACCCCAAAATAAAACATTCTCGACCATCAAACCATAATAGTAATTAGTAACCCCCCTAGAAGCTTTAAATACCAAGTTGATTCAGCTCATTTCAGCCAATTTCATTCAATGTAATGATTTTTTCATTTACAAAATAAAACCATTTTTTTTTCTTTTCTTTTAACAACTTGGTAATTTTGGCTGCTTCAAATATTGCAAGCTTTGCTCGTGATATTTGTTTCAATTTTTTACCAAGAAAAAAAAAACTTTAAAGATATCAATAACAAAACTTGCAATACTTAATCATAATGATAGCTCCATCCATGTATATACATCAATACAGAAGTATTTCATTCCAACAAACAAACTTAAACTAAAATAAAATTTATAATTTTGATTCAATACCCATTTAGTAAAAGTATATCATCATTGCAAAACCAATTACTTTCAATAAGATTCATGTATATACATCAATACATTAATACTTCATTCCAATAAACAAACTGAAACAACCGCTAAAGTAAAAATTCATAATTTTGATTCGATACCCATTTAGTAAAAGCATATTTTCATTGCAAGTCCAATTACTTTCAATAAGATTCACGTATATACATCAATGCAGAAATATTTCATTCCAATAAACAAATTGAAACAACCACTAAAGTAAAAATTCATAATTTTGATTCAATATCCATTTATTGAATGCATATTTTCATTGCAAATCCAATTACTTTTATTAATAGTCATCAGCCAAATACAAAGAAAAATCAATATTTTTTTTTTTTCAAGTTGTTAAAAATAGGCAATCAGTACCATAAAATGAATTGAAAAAAATAAATAAATAAAAACCAAATATATAGAGAGAAGCAATGAGAAGCTATAAGAGCCATTAAAATAAAGAAAGGGAAACAAGTACTTACAGTGAGAATAGAGAAAAAAGAATGAAAACTTTGGAGCAGAAACGAAGGTGAGCCACTCAACTTGTATTAAGTGTAAACTGCAAAACGATATATATAAATGACATTTTCGTAATTGTACATCGTAGGTTAAGTTGGCATGATCTCATTGGGCCTACTTCTATGTATTTTTGGATGGACTTTTGGTGCTCATATTTGTAATTATATATATACATACATACACACACACACACACACACACACACACACACACATATATATGGATGCATGTATGTATGTATGTACATATGTATGTATGTATGCATGTACATATATGTATACATACATGCATGCATCCATACATATATGTGTGTGTGTGTGTGTGTGTATACATATATGTATATATACATACATACATACATATATGTATGTGTATATGTATACATACATACATACATACATACATACATACATACATACATACATATATATATATATATATATATATATGTACGTATACATACATACATAAGTCGTATATATATAGATATATATGTACGTATACATACATACATAAGTCATATATGTATACATACATACATATATACTTATATGTACATATGTACATACATACATACATGCATGCATACATATGTATATGTGTGTGTGTGTATATACATACATACATACATGCATACAAATGTGTGTGAGTGTGTGTGTATATATGGATGTACATACATTCATACATACTATTCCCTTTCCATTCTTACACAAAAATACAAAAGAAAAAAAAATACTCATAAATAAATAATGATGTGAAAAAATTGGTGTGAGGCTTTACATTTGTCCTTACCATGTTTTGGCTAGGAATGACAATGGGTTGAGTTCGGGCCTGGTTTCTTTATACCCAAAGTCGCCCCACGGGCCTATACCCGTTACTTGAACCCAGCTCGTTTAATAAACAGGTTTTTTATTTGACCCCAAAACTCGCCCTGTCAGGCCCTGCGGGCCCAGTCTAACCATCTCCCTTCAGGGACCAATCTAAAGGCCTTAAACCTTGACCCAATTAAAAAAAAAAAAAAAAAAAAATTCTAGGCTTCACATCAGAAATCACAAAACCACAAATTATAGCCAAGCTATTTTCATTAATGCGTGGTAAGTTAGTAAAAAATACCACAAGACCCATGCTTTCATTTTCCACACTTCGCATCATAAATCACCAAAAAGAAAAAAATACATAATTTATCAATTATCAAACCAAAAACAATACAATCCAACCCAATAACAGAAATCACGTAAGACTTAGGAAATTAACCCAAAAAAAAAAAAAAAATGGGGAACAAACCTAGAGAGGTGGACTCACATGTGTAGCATCTCCTCCTCCCCCAAATAAAAATCTGTCTAACCCTAAATCCCCAATAGCTCTCACGTAGATTTGACTCCAAAGATTCATGACTATCCGTTGACTTTGACTACAAATTAAATAATAAGTCTTTGGAATTTGATATGTAAGATGGATTATTGTCTTTGGCTAACAGAGAAGAAAATAAATTTAATAATAAGTCCTTGGAATTTGATATATATAATGGATTATTGTCTTTTGCTAATGGAGAAGAAAATATTCGATCATCAGATTTCATGATGGATTTCAATATGTGAGTGCTTTGCTTCCATAAACTTCTCATAAGCTCTTACCTGTCACACTCATCATGTGTCTTCGAATGTAGTAATGACTGTGATAATGGATTATCGGCCTTTTCAGAAAAATATTTAAGATTCTCCAGTAGATGTTTAGCAATATTTGGGGAGAGAAGCAACTAAACAATGAAAGCTGCTGGCCTAGAAAGAGGGAAGAGCTGTTGGCCAAGAGAGAGGGGAAGGTTTGTTGGCCATGCGTGAAAGCTGTTGGGGATTTAGGGTTAGACAGATTTTGATTTGGGGGAGGAGGAGATGCTACTCACGTGAGAGAGAGCTTTTGTTTTAATTGTTTGTGACTGTGAAGATGGTATTTTTGTCTTTAAACTGTGTGCCATCTAAGCAAAAATCACATACAAGTCACTTGTTATCAATTTTTGTTTAACTTATCAATAAAATTAAAATTGGGGTGCAAAGTGTAACACATGTGATAGTTTAGGGTGCAAAACGTGCATCCAAATAATTTAAGGTGTAAAGTGTAATCTGGTGTATAGTTTAGAGTGGTAAAGTGTAATTTTTTCAAAAAATTAATAATAAAAGACTAGCAGCATCACATGCGATTTACACATACAATAAGATTTTTTTTTTTTTTTTGGTCTAGTGTCATAATTTTTCTTTTAAAAAAAAAATTGAATAAATGTGTTTTGAAGACATGGATTAGTAGGAAGTAGGCATTTTAAGTGAAGTTCGAGACATATTTTTACTAGGTTGTCAAGTTTTTTCTTTATTAACGTAAAGCTTAGGAGTATTTCTGAACCACATAAAAGTTCAGTTTAAAAAGAAGAATCCTCTTATAAATAGTATAGATATAATTAGTGTGGCAATGTTGTATTATGGGCCTTGTACTAGGGATTTAGGAGGAAGGAACAATTATAAAAGGGAGGAATGTATTTTATATTTGGTGTGTTTCTATTTTTTGAACAAATATTATTGGTTATAAAATCATTAATCATATATTTTATTTATTTTTAAAATTATAAATTATTTATGACATCATTAGTTCGACCTCAATCGGACCATAAAACCAACAATCAGTTCTTTTTTTCGGTTCTTTGACTGTACCAATTTTTAAAACCATGATACTTCATCAATAGATTATAAAATATTTTAAACATTTTATCGTGTTTGTTTCATTGTAAAATTAGGTCAAACTTAAAAATGTTTTTTTGTTGATTGTAAAACTTTTTATAAAATATTGTAAAACGTTTTACCTTTAAAATTTTTTTGAAAATTCTAAATGTTTTTCTTTTTCGTTGATGGTTTGTGCTTAAAAAGTTTTACATGTTACACCCAAACACCTAAAAAAAGTTTATTGAAAATTTTTTATAGTGAAACAAGAGGCTTACGATCGTTACATTGCTTAATGGTGTTGGCTAATGGATCACATTTTTTCTACTCCATGGATTAGGCTCATGGCCCATATTTTAACTAAATTATGAAACTAGCTCGTGACTTTTATTTCTCGTACACCATGGATAGGGCTCAAAGCCATATTTTCTCCTTAAAAATCAAGGCTCATGGCCTGCAACATTTCTCTCATCTCTCACGAAATGGGCTTCCCCATTAATAGCCCATATTTTCATAATGGGTTTTTGGTGAAAATTGGTCAATTTCAAAGTAATTAAATTATTGGGCATAAATTAAAGTCACAAGACCCATACATTAGACGAAGCTTCACCAATGTGAGCATCAAAATGTGGTCGTTTCTAAACAAAAGTTAGGGGTTTCTCATGTAAATGCTCATGAATTTAGGGAGAAACACAATCATAATGATGCTAACAAGTTATGAACCTTTTTTAGTGTTTAGGATTCTTTCAGGTATGTGTTTTCTTCGACTCTGAGGCAAAGAGTTTTGGTTTAAGATTTAACTACCATTAAATTTTAAGAATCTTGAGAATACTACAATACAGAAGGTTCAAGTTGAAAGTTACATTCTTTTATGCATAATAAAGTACCAACCAAATTGAACATGGATATTATAACCTAGTGGAGGGGTTGTTGTATATATAGGTATATAAATATGTAGGTTGTAATATTTGAGTGAGTGATTCTACTTTAATAGTAGAAACTAGAGTAAATTTTAAGAAATTAAATTAAACACCTGAGCTTAAAATTCTTGCATGAGTGAGTGATGTATAAATAAGGTACATGCGAACTTTCAGACTTAAATGAAATATCAATTATGAAGAGTTTGCTCAAGTGAGATGTTGTCGCTTGAGTGAGAAGGCTAGTTTGCTTGAGCAAGGTCATTCTTGTTTGGGTGGGACAATTGCAGCAAGTGTATTTCCTATAGAATTTTGCAGAAAACAAAGGGAAAATGTGTTCTTTAAGTCCCTAGCGGCCAGTGACAATCGGGACACTATTTTAGCTTTTACTAACTACTAACTTATATGACCTTTCAAAGATGTCTTTCAATGACAACTCTTCATAGTTTATAAATAGATTTTCATTTTTTTTTCTTCATATTTTTGCACACATTTTAGAGAAAATTCACATGATCTTCAAATCTTCTATTATAAAATCCCTACTTAGTTATTTGAGACAATTTGCCTGCAACCCATTTATAAACTCATAAATATTGTCTTAAAAATCACAATTCATTTGTGCATCTAAACCTCTTTATTCTTGTATTCTTCCATTGATTTTTCCCATATTCCCCAAAACCCACGGGCCACGGCCTAGATCATCCACTCAAGCCAAGATCGTCCATTCAACAATTATTTTTTTTTTTTTTTGGGAAAAAAACTAAAATTTTAGCAAAAAATGTAAGATGGCTATCCTCACATAAAGAGTAGTAATGGTTGCAAGTAGTGTGTGTACGTAGACAACGTGTGCAACAAAAATTATTGTCACATGAATGCTCAATAAACTATGAGCTTATTCCTTTTTTTTTTTCTCTCCTCCACTCTAACCCCCGACAACCTCTAATTATAAGAGGCTAACTATGCTCATAGATACTCTCTTCCTGATATTTTTCCTTTTGATTAAATCAAACTAACCATTTTCCTGAATTATTTAGCTCATCATTTTCAGTTTGTTATTAGTTTCTTCTCCTGAACTTGTAGTCTTGTACAAGTACTTGTATTGACCAAGATCTTTTATAGTTAGACCGCTTGCAAATAATACGTACATATGAATAAAAAAATGTTTAGATACTGGTACACACCAAAAAAACAAGTTCGGACAGTCATCCTTACTTTCCTGTCATCTGTCTTTGCTGCATCTGCATTTAGAAACTGTTCTGTCCAAATCATTCAAGATTTTCAGGATTATGTTGAAAACACTTTTTTTGTTTAGAAAATCAATATGTAACTATTATTATAATATGCACACACGCACCTACCAATACCGTACTGCATACACAAGTAAATACACACCCCAAAACAGATTTTGAGCAAATTAAATGAAAATTATATTGTAATCATTTATATTTTTTTAAGGAACATTGTAGCAGCATCAAAAAAAAAGTTTAACTCCCTCTCTCTCTCTCTCTCTCTCTCTCTCACCCTTTTGCTTAAGAAAATAAAATTTCCATGGACATTTTGTGCATGATTTTGTATAAATAAAAAGGTCATATTCAGTGCACAAAACTTTTACTTCTAAAATATTTGAGAGAGGCTATGATAAGTAAGCTTACTCTCTTTCTTTTTCTTTTTTTTTTTTTTTCTTTTTTTTCAATAGGCTGATTTCTAGAATTGAACCCATAAACTATTGTTTTTGATAGAATACACTTGCCATCCCCCAAATAACAATGATGCTGAATTTTATAGTCATGGCAAAGGATTTTCATTATCTGATTTGTTTTTCTTGGGAATTACAGCAAAAGGTGTGAACAAAATAAATAATAGTGCTTCCAACCCCAGGATTAAAAATTGAAAGACAGATCAGTATCACATAACCCGGTTTTATTTTATTTTTAATAAAAATCCCCTCTATTATATTCTAGAAGCCTTATTGATATATTGTTCTTATTTTATTATATTAGTTGTAGGTTTGTGGGGCTCAATGTTATTTAATATTTATTAGCCTTTTAATATTAGGCAATCAACGAGAAAATTTGCACTATATATGCTTGAAATAGCCATGGTCTAGTAACAAAAAATTGAACCAGCTTGATTTGCCTTCAATTTATCTTTTGTGTAAAATAAATGAACACCGATGCCTTCTATTTCAATGATCAGTATATGTTTGATAACCTTAGTATGAAAATGAAATAATTTTTTTTATAATTGAAAATGAAATAATTAGACAGATCAAAGCCTAAGGCTTGTAATTTTTTTTCTTGATCCCCCTTGTAAGAGTGGGGTTTTTTTTGTTTGATAAGAGTAAGATTGGGTTTTGATTAGCAAGAAAAGGCTGTAGTTTTTATGTTACTTGACTCGTTGGGTGCAAATATAAGCCACAGTTTTTATGTTACTTGACTTGTTGTTTATGGTTGCGATGGATCTGGCTAGTGGCGGCGATGGTGGGTGGATGTGGTGGTTGTGGTATGGATGGGTGGATGCGGTGGCCGGCAGTGCTGGGTTGAGAAAGAGAGAGACAAAGAGAGATGAAGAATAAAAAATGAATAAAAAATAATAAAGAAAAAATATTTAAATGAAATGTTAGAAAAAGTAAAAGTTTTGATGTAAGGGGATATTGTAAAGTGATGTGTTATATGATATAAAGTTGGCTTTTGAGATGCTAAATGCTAAATTTTTTAGAACCTTATGGGAATGCTCTAATTAATGCTATTCTTAATGCTCAAAACTATGATAATTGAAAAAAGCACGATTTTGCGTCCTTAGACTGTTTGATTGGGAATATTTAGTCTCCTAACATTTTTCTTTGACTAGGCCTAACAACAATAAAAGCACATAAACAAAACAAACAATCCATGAGACAATAGAGAGTAGTACTCAACCACCACGTACCCTAAAAGTAGAAGTTTTGATATAAGGGATATTGTAAAGTGATGTGTTATATAATATAAAGTTGGTTTTTGAGATGCTAAATGCTAAATTTTTTAGAACCTTTGATGGGAATGCTCTAATTAATGCTATTCTTAATGCTCAAAACTATGATAATTGAAAAAAGCACGATTTTGCATCCTTAGACTGTTTGGTTGGGAATATTTAATCTCCTAACATTTTTCTTTGACTAGGCCTAACAACAATAAAAGCACGGAAACAAAACAAACAATCCATGAGACAATAGAGAGTAGTACTCAACCACCACGTACCCTTGGCGCAATGGTCACTCTACAAACAATTATACTTGTAGAGTGTCCTTCACAAGTATAATTGCTTGTGGGGTGTGGGAGACAAGGGCTAATATTTATGTTTTTATAAGAGAGTTTTACACACATATATACTTAGATTATGCTAAAGTAGAATTTCTATCTTGTATAAATTTTTTTTTTAAAAAGATGACTAAAAAACGTGTGAACTATTTACCTCTTAAATCTTAATAATTATCGACCAACATCATTAATATAATTATTGGTTTATTAGTTATTACCCAACTTTATCTATTCTTCTTAAAAAAAAAAACCTAACTTTATCTATTTATTTTTATAAGGGATTTCTTTTTTCTTTTCTTTTTAAATTTTTTAAGAAAGTTATAATGGGATTCCTAAGTCTATTACAATGTTATTTTTAATGGGTCAAGCTATGGTCTTTCATTTTACTCCCAAAAAAAAAAAACACCATTGGTACTACTATAGGTCCACATTTTCCAAAACCCTAATGTCTTTAAATTATAAATATTTAAACTTTGTAATTTCCCCTTAACTTAGTTAATTTAGATTTCGCTTTTCTCTTTTTAAAAAATAGTAAAATTTTCTATTGTCAAATAAGAAACTTTGTATTATATTATGTCTAAAAAAATCTCATTGACATATTGGACTAATAATAAAGAGTAGTTATTAAAAAAAAATCACATATTCAAATTCCATTGTATTTGCCACGAAGATAAAAATTTCATCTTATTATTCCTTTACCAAGAGTTCTATAGTTTAATTGGCACCCTTTTATGTTTCCCTTTATAAATATTGTATTATCAAACAAATAATTTTTTCCCTTTAAAAACATTTTATTTTTATATATCTATAATCTATATGATATATAATATCAGAAAATATTTGATTATTAGTTGACTTTCTAATATTTTGTCATGTCAGTGTCGACTCTTCTTTTTTAATACAAAATCTAATCAAATCGCAGCCGTTCCTTTTACTACCTAACAACACGGAGGCACACATGATACATGCATACCCGACAAAAATGGCAAAATACCCCTTTCGCTTAAAAGTTCCAGCAAAATGTCACTGTTCTGAAACTATATAGGGATATGCCCCTGTTTTAAAACTCAATTTTCTAAAAATCGAGTTTCAATGTAAAACTCAATTTGTAGAAAATCGAGTTATAGGCAATCAAACTTTAAAAAAAAAAATTTAACGGAACTCGAGTTCCATATGAAATTTTTCAAGGAACTTGAGTTCCTAATTGAAATTCGATTTTTAGAAAATTGAGTTTCAAAACATGGGCATTTTACTATATAGTTTTAGAACATGGCCATTTTGCTGGAACTTTTGTGCGAAAGGGGTATTTTGCCATTTTGGCCTGCATACCAACCTACTACTTGATATATACACAATATCACACCAAAATCCTCTACCGTATTTTTTATTTTTTTGGTTTTCACAAACTCTTAGTCAACCAAAACTCTCTTTGGGGATTACATTGTTTCTATAAACTCCTCGTCCTCAAGGTACTTGAATTTCTCTTTATTTATTTTTAAAAAAAAATTCATAATCTCAATGTGTATTTGTTTCCTGTATTCTTTCTTTAATAGTCTATCTTGGTGCATATTTCTTTAAATTTTAGCCCGTGTGTTTGTGTAAGTTCTTTACTTCTTTTGTTAGATTCCTCTTAAATTTATGTGGATTTACATTAGCTCAATTACTAAAGTTTCTTGTATTTGGCTTGCATTAGTTTTGCATATGGCTTGCCAAGAACTATGTTTGGCCTAGAGGCAGGTTTTAGGCATGGAATAGAACATATAGACTGAATTGTAAGGAAAGATTGAAACTTTGAAATTTAGATCATAAATTCAATTCAATTTTCAGGGAACAGTACTGAATTTTCAAGGGAAAAGAGGATGAGAATTTTAGATCAAGAGTTTGAATCAAAGATGCAATAGTTTGGGAGGAGAGGTAATTGTAGCTGGATTTGGAATTGAGTTGTAAATTTTTTTTTTTTTTTTGGTTAAAGAGTTGTAAAAATTTATTATGCCTCAACCTTATTATGCTTTTAGTTCAAATTTATTATTTTTTTTAATATAAAATTGTACACCTTAAAACAGTAAATGTGTATGATGGTTTAGCTTTTTCATGTTTTAATTGGACAAAACTAAGAAACAATAAAATTATGTTTTTTAACTAAATTCAAATACATGTGTTTGATTTCCTCAAAAAAAAAACAAAAAAACATGTGTTTGAATTTAATTGAGGAACCTAATATACTGCATTTAAGGTCTCATTCATACCTAAAGTTTGACTTGATTTAATTTGCATTGCGTTTAATCCCTTTTGTTTTATAATAAATTTTTTAAAAAATGACAAAGAGAGGAAGAAGAAATATATCATTTTATATTAAAGGAGTCTCACTTAGAAGATTAAATCTCATTCAAAGTAGTTTTTCAGTGCATAACACGAGTTAGCGACTCGTTAATATAAATCTATAAGTAATTTGACATTTCATAAGACATTTTCTTATTTTACCATATAAGTTTTTAAAACTTCAGTATTTTACATTATAATATGTCATGATTGTTTTATATATGTATTAATTGATTATAAATTATGCATTTAAACATTCCATTATGATCTTACCATGTCATATTTCTTTTAAATGGTAAAATATATAATTCCACATTTAAACAAAATTATAATAAATTCTTATTAATACTTACTATAAGGACCCTTTTTGTAGCCCAAGTCCAAAATGAATGATACCTTGACCCAGTGAGCCCAATACAATAGAATTTGTAGATAGTGGATCGAAGAACTGGGCCTTAGTGAAATTAATAACGGCTAGTATGGATTTAAAGTGGAATTAGACAGTCGTAGAGTCAATAATACTGAATGAATCTGATGTCCGAGGAGATTAAATGGATTACAAATCTTCTCAAGATGATTAGAGATGATATTTCAATTGCTACAGTGTTCTTTCTTCCTTTCTTCCGATCCCCTTTTTTGTGGAGAGGTTCTCCCCTTCTATAGTCCCATTGGGTTATCCTCACCTTCCACTTGTCAATTCCCTATGCCCTCACTTGAGTACCTATCCCATCAGACATTCTCTCTGGGTTTTTGTGAGTTGTAGTGACCAAGACAACACTGTTCAGGGGTTTTCTCCATATAAATGTGGCCAGAAAAGTAGCTGTAGGGCATTAAATGTGGTGGTAGCAGCTTTTCCTTAGATATTTATCAATCTCTACTATTCTTATATATATATATATATATATGAAACTTGTTCTTATCACTGGAGCTTTCTGGAAGATCACGTTGGTGGTCGAACTATTGGCTTGCATCATGTTCAACCTATCCGAGAAGTAATTCCTCCTCGGATAATCCTTTGCTCATCCCTTATTTACGGGATTCTATGACTGGAGTCTTTTATAATTACCTTCCTCTTCTCGGACCAACTTGGGTCTTTGACCTGTGGCTCAGGCCCAAGGCCCACTACCTAATTTTTGGGCCTTTTATCCCCACAATAGTCCTTCAAAACTCCAATTTTCCCCCTCCCATCCGAGGAGAAAAATGGGGTTTTGATTTTTAAGAAGCTGCATCAATTGATTCCTTGGTTCATACATGTGAGAGCATTGTTTTGTGTGCATTATAATTGCTCCTATCGTTTCGAAGTCCCCCAAAACGTCATTAATTGCTTTGGACGACACTATGTTCCTTGAATCCAACGGCGAAGCGCAGATCCAATAGCTGAGCTTTTTTCCGAAATTTTGAGTGGGACAACTTCTTACCTCCTTTTGCTCCCTATATAAAGCATACGAGGGATCATTATTTCCATTTTATAAGTCTTCAAGTTTCCAGAGATATCATTAGCTTAGGCTCTTAATTAATTCTTTGCAATACGTAGCCTCTCACACCTTTTCCTCAAGAGATCTTCGAAGTCTTTTTCTTAAGGTATCAAAGATTACCCTCCCATTTTATTTCCTACGATTTTTACATTCTTGGTGATTTTCTTCTCGGCCAGTCTACTCAGTCGCATCATTCTCATTCTTATTTTTACAAATTCCCATTATTTTGTTCTAGGTTATACAAATGGGTAAGTTTGAGAGTTTAGTGGATTCCCCTATCAAAATAGAAATGTTTAAGCAGAAATACCATATACCTTAAGAAGTAGGCTTGCGATATTGTTCTCCAGAACAAATCATTACAAATAGGGAAGAAGGGGAAGTTGTCATCCCTATAATAGCCTTTATCGAAGGAGGCATGACTCTTCCCATGGGTAGGATCACCCGAGACTACCTTATTTACCATAGGCTGTGCCCCCATCAGTGCGCACCTAACATGTTTAGGATCCTAGGTTGCGTTGATGCTCTTAACGAGCACCTCAAATTGGGCCTCACATGGCATGACGTAGTCCATATGTACGAGTGTCACAAACAAGCCGACGGGAGATTTTACCTCAAGTCCAGGTCATCTATCGTCAAGCTTATCTCATGCCTCCCCAAATCCAACAAAGGGATGAAAGATGACTATCTTATCACTTCAGGGACATGGCACACTGGTCTTCACTGCCCAACCCAAGAGAGAGAGACAAATGGGATACCTTAGAGTTAGGTTCCTTAGCAAATGACTTAGATATATATATACATCTCTTCCTTACTTTCCTTGTTTAATTATGTTGGGTTCCTCGGTTATTCTTGCAGATAGAAGGCCAGTAGCTCTTAGATTGAGTCTTAATAACATTGCGGCCTTCAATTACCTGCTCCGATCAGAAATATTCGTGAACGCAGACAATCAATTGCGAGCCATTCACTTAGTATTGGATTACATCCCCATTTCAAAGATCTTCCAGGAGGTCGGACACGCCATCAGAGTCGGAGATCCTCAGATAAATCGTATTGACATGTCAAAGCCGGATTTCTTGGCAAGAGAAGACCTTCCACTAGTGACACTACCAGGTCATCAGATTCCTCCTCCACTTGCAATACCATTACTACAAGCCCCCCTCAGAGCGGCAGCCACAGCCGAAGAGGAAATCGCATCTTCACGCCTATCATTGAACGAAGAGATAGACCGATTTTGGTTTGAGGAGGAAGCAAGTCAAAGGGTCCAAGTAGTTAACATCTCAGACGCTGAAGAGGCTAATAGGAGTTTAGGTGTGCACCCCCCAATTCTATTAGTCACTTGTCTGGACGAAGAGGAAGAAGAGATGGGTTTAAACAAAGGAAATAAAAGCTTGAGGGATCTCTTGGTCGAGAGGGGTAAGGGGTTGTCCTCCTTGGAAGCCCCCAAGCACCAAGTTCCCCCTTCCCTACCCCCCTTCCCCCTTAAGTCCCTGTCGACCTCGGACTGAAAAACAAGGCAAATTTAAAGAAAAAGAGGCCAGACAATGACCTTAAAGAAGGAGAAGTAGGCCCTCAGAAGGGGACAAAGCAACAGAGGGTGAATAAAGACAAAAATAAAAGGTCTGCATCTGTAGAGAGCAAAGAGGAGCAGGACAGGGTTGATGTGTGAGTTGTCCAGCGAACCTGGTCTCCTTAGCTGGTAGTGGACTGGGCATCCATTCTCTAGAATGCTTCAATTAGGGAGTTCTAGAGGGGTTACGGTGCCAGTGTGGCCGAGGGCTTAGAGCAACCAATCCTCCTGGCTAAGGACATGGATGATGTGAGGAAGTTGAAACAGCAAGAGCTCTTCTTGTCTCTAAAGAGGGACCTTGTAATGGTAAGTTCTAATCCCAGCTTTATTTATTTAATTCATATGAACTTTTTTATTATTTATTCTTTCATGTTCATACGGGTTGTTACGTTACATTCATGCAGATCACTCACGAGGTCTTTGTGGCCCAGGAATGGGTTAATAAAAGCTGAAATGATGTAAAGGCCGAAATCCAACTTTGCCTCGAAGTTGAGAAACACTTAGGGGCCGCAAAGAAGGAGAACCAGGAGCTGGCGAATAAATTAATAGCCGAGGAGAGGGAGAGAAGATCTGCTCAGGCTGGGTTAAAGAACGCTATGACCCAAGTTGAAGACCAGCACAGGAAGTTTTATCAAACAGAGATAGAGCTAGCCACTGTAAAGCAACTTGCGCTGTATCTGAAGGTCGAGGTGCAAAGAGCTAAGGATGCAGCCCAGCTGACCAAGGAGGCACTTAAGACTGAGAAGTAGGCGTTGTACCAATTGGGAGTAGAGGAGACATAAATTAGGCTCGTCGAGGAGCTCTCTGAAGTTTGCAGGGACTACTGCGACGGGTCATGGGGCAGGGCCCTTGATATTGCAGGTGTCCCTGCAAACTCAGTGTGGAGGGAGAAAATGAGCATATACTATCACCCTGAAATCCGCACAGTCCCTGATGCTCTTCCTTCATCCTCTGCTACTGCTCCTGAAGTTTCTGAGCAGCTCTTGGCCCCCAAAACTACTCTCCCTATTCCTAAAGTCCCACAAGGATCCACTAAGACTGGCGAGGAGAAAGACAAGGGTAAGGAGAAGGAGCCCTCGGCTGGAGCTAAAAGTGCTGCTCAGGTCGAGGATGCTGAGGCCGAGGCAAAAAAAGTGGAGGCCAAGCTGCAAGAATCTGATCCTAAGGCCAAGGATGCTAAGATCTCCCATCCAAGCCAGAAGGAAAACCCTCCTGTCTCCAAGGCCAAGGCCTAGGATATGGGATTTTCTTGTAGTAAATTTTTTTTTAGTTAGTTGGTTTTTTTTTTTTTTTTTTACATATTATGACCCTTGGTCATTAAACCCAATGTACTCTTCCTTTTTAACTAATGAATTTCTTTCTATCTTGTGTGTTATTGCTTTGTATACCTTTCATTTTACTACTGTTACATATGAACTAGCTTTGTTGTTAACTTAGGTTCCACAAAGACTAATCAAGAAAAAACACCTTGCCAATGCAAATAAGTGTTAAATGATAACTATTCTTGTTCTACAGTGACATTATGAAGTACTTAGTGATAAATTTATACTTGGCTAAATAATTAAGGCATTTAACTTACTCCCAACCATTAATCTAGAGAACTGATAATTGTTATAGATCTATTTTGACACTTAACAAAAAATAAATGGATACATGAAAGATGTCATAATGGGTTAATCTGCCCTAGTCATCTGGTCTGAGGACTTCAGGCATGAATAAGGTTCAATTTAAACACTTATAAAAGATACCATAATGTGTTAATATTCCCTTATCATCTGGTCCGAGGACTTCAGGCATGAATAAGGTTCAATTTAAACACTTATAAAAGATGTCATAATGTGTTAATTTTCCCTTATCATCTGGCCTGAGAACTTCAAACATGAATAAGGTTCAATTTAAACACTTATAAAAGATGTCATAATGTGTTAATCTTCCCTTATCATCTGGTCCGACGACTTTAGGCATGAATAGGGTTCAATTTAAACACTTATAAAAGATGTCATAATGTGTTAATATTCCCTTATCATTTGGTCCGAGGACTTCAGACATAAATAGGGTTCAATTTAAACACTTATAAAAGATGCTATAATGTGTTAATATTCCCTTATCATCTGGTTCGAGGACTTCAGACATGAATAAGGTTCAATTTAAACAATAATAAAAGATACCATAATGTTAAATATAATGACAAAACAGATTGATAAAGGAAACTCTTATTAGTAATAATACCTTTTCAGGTTGTTTACATTCTATGGACATGGTATTACATGTCCATCCAAATCTTTTAGAAAATAAGCTCCTATACTAGCCACCGAGGTGATGCAATACGGTTCTTCCTAATTGAGTCCTAGTTTTCCCCATGATGGATTCTTTGTCGTGCCCAGAACCTTTCTTAATACCAAGTCACCAAGTGCTAGGGGTTTCAACTTCACGTTGGTATCATAACCTTGCTTGAGTTTATGCTGGTAGTATGCCAATCGCATCATCGCTGTTTCCCTTCTTTCTTCAATAAGGTCCAAACCCTTTTCTAGTAACTCATTGTTGCTGCTCGAACTGAAGGAGCTGGTTCTGAGTGTGGGGAAACCAGTTTCTAGAGGAATAACAGCCTCGGCTCCATCAGTCATCGAGAAAGGGGTTTCCCCAGTTGAACTGTGAGGTGTAGTTTTGTATGTCCATAGGACATGTGGTAGTTCCTCCACCCATTTTCCCTTTGTGTCATCTAGCCTTTTCTTGAGTCCGCTTACAATGACTTTATTAATAGTTTCTTCTTGTCCATTCCCCCGAGGGTAAACTAAGGTAGAGTATCTATTCGTAATTTCCAAATCACAACAGTATCTTTGGAAAGATTTGCTATCAAATTGAAGGCCATTGTAGGAAATGAGGGTACGAGGGACCCCGAATCATGTAACAATATTTTTCCAAACAAATTTCTTAGTATCTACGTCCCTGATGTTTGCCAAAGGCTCAACTTCCACCCATTTGGTGAAGTAGTCTGTACCGACTAGCAAATATCTCTTGTTTCCTGCTACTTTGGGGAAAAGGCCGATGATGTCTAAGCCCCATTAAGCAAATGGCCAAGGGCTGGATAGGGGGTTAAGGACTCCACTAGGTTGATGTATGTTTGGTGCAAATATTTGGCATTGATCACACTTCTTGACATACTCATGTGCATCTTTCTGCATATTTGGCCACTAATAACCTTGAGTAAGGACCCTGTGAGATAAAGATCGACTCCCCGTATGACTTTCACAAATCCCTTCATGCAATTCTTTAAGGAGCAGCTTCGAGGCCTCGGGGTGAATGCAAAGTAGATATGGCCCAAAAAATGAGCGCTTGTACAACTTTTGGTCATCGAATAGCCAAAAACGAGGTGCTTTTCTCCGTATTTTGTCAGCTTCTAATTTATCTTCTAGCAAGATATCCTCTTTCAAGAATAACACTATGGGATCCATCTAGTTAGGCCCTACTCTGACTTAATGAACATGAACCGCTTCTATATTCAACCCTGCGGGTTTGTACAAGTCTTCTACGAGGATAACTCGGGGTAGGCTCTGGGCCGAGGAGGTAGCAAGTGTGGCCAGGGAGTCTGCATGTGTATTTCCACTTCTTGGGACATGCAGCAGGTTGAAAGACTCGAAGCTTTCCTGCAAGCACTTGACCTAACTAAGGTAATTTTGCATCCTTTCGTCCTTGGCTTCAAACTCCCCCTTTACTTAACCGACAACCAGTTTTGAATCCGAGAAGACTTGTATAGCTTTTTCGCCCAATTTTTGAACCATGGCCATTCCCATCATCTGAGCTTCATACTCGGCTTCATTATTTGTGGTTAAGAATCCCAGTCTTAATGATTTTTCAATGATGATCTTTTCAGGTGAGATAAGGACCAGCCCTACTCCGGACCCCTTTTGGTTCTCCGCACCATCGACATACACTTTCCAGGATAAGGGAGCTTGCTGGGAGATCGTGCCAACCGATTTTCCATCAATGTGTTGTACCTCAGCTGATTCTTCCAAAAGGGGTTCAGCGAACTCAGCTACCAAATCCGTAAGCACTTGGCCCTTGACGGAGGTGCGGGGCATGTACTTGATATCAAAAGCCCCCAGAACCGTGCCCCATTTGGCAATTCTCCCCATGTAGTCAGCACTTCGAAGTACAGCCTTAAGTGGGAGCTGAGTCAAGACGACGACTGTATGAGCCTGGAAGTAGTGAGGATGTTTTCGTGTATCATGCACTACTGCTAAAATGGCTTTCTCTAATGGTAGATAACACACCTCGGCCTCGTGTAGAGACTTGCTCACATAATAAACTGGTCGCTGTACACCGCTGTCCACTCGTATTATCACCAAACTTACAGCATGAGGGGCCACAGTAATATAGGTGAACAAGACTTCATCCATTTTAGGGTTGGACATGATTGGTGGCCGAGCTAGGTACTCTTTAAGTTGCTAAAAAGCCAAAGCACACTCTTCAATCCATTCAAACCCTTTCCACTTGTTTATCAGTAGGAAAAATAGCCCGCATCTATTTGCTGACCGAGAAATAAATCGGTTTAAGGCAGCAGTCATCCCTGTTAGTTTTTGAACCTCCCTGGGATTCCGAGGTGGCTTTCGGTTAGTAATTACCTTAATCTGATCTGGATTGAAATCAATTCCTCGATGAGTGATCATGTAACCCAGAAACTTGCCTGATCCAACACTAAAAGAATATTTGGAAGCATTAAGTCGCAACTTGTGGTTCCTCAAGATTTCAAAAGTATTTTCAAGATCTGCCATGTGTTCGGACACCATCTTACTTTTTACCACCATGTCGTCTATATAGACTTCAATACTCTTGCTCAACTGTGGCTCAAACATCCAAGTCGTCATTCTTTGGTACGTGGATCCTGCATTTTTTAAGCCGAAAGGCATCACCTTGTAATGGTAGTTCCCAGTGGGTGTAACGAAGGCCATTTTTTCCTGATCGCCCAAAGCTAATGGTATCTAATGGTATCATTAGAAGGCGTCTAAGAAGCTCATCTGGGGATGGCCTACTGTTGCGTCCACCAACTGGTCTATTCGAGGCATAGGGAATGGATCTTTTGGGTACGCCTTATTAAGATCCGTGAAATCCACACACACTTGCCATTTTCCACTCTTCTTTTTCACCACCACAGTATTGGCCAACCACTCAGGGTAAAAAACTTCCTTAATAGCCCCGGCCTATTTGAGTTTCAGCACTTCAGCTTTGACGGTGTCCGCATGTTCCTTGGATGGACGTCGAGGCAACTGCTTTTTCGGTATGATAGATGGATTAACGTTTAGATGATGGCAGATGAAGCTCGAATCCACCCCCAGGGCGTTATAAGCATCCCATGCAAATACATCAATGTTGTGACCAAGAAAATCAATCAGCCTCACCTTTTCTTCATGGGGTAACTGTGTCCCAACCTAAAAGAACCTCTCGGGATCGTCTCCTATAACAATCTTTTCCAGATCCTCACATTCTGCCTCCTCGGCTAGTTCGTCAATCTGCAGCGCCGGAGATATTGATTGCTATAAACCCCTTTCAGCAAAGGCCGAGGACTCAGCATTGGGCTGATAAGATATGGCAACCACTAAACACTGCCTGGACCTGGATTGGTTCCCCTATATTTCCATGACTCGGCCCTCGGATGGGTACTTCACCTTCTAATGAAGGGTAGAAGAAACAGCCCCCAAGGTGTGAAGCCAAGGTCTGGCCACAATGGCTGTGTAAGGGGAATAGGTGTCCACTACAATGAAATCTACCTCGACCACCTCCGACCCAGACTGCACGGGTAGTCGGATCTGGCCCTTCGGAATAACCACCTTTCCATCAAAACTAATCAAGGGCAAGTCGTACGCGGTTAAGTCCTCTGGCTTCAACTTTAGCCTCCTGTAGAAGTCAGGGTACATAATTTCGGCACCACTACCCTAATCTACCAAGACTATTTTCACATCATATCCCTCAATCTTGAAGGTAATCACCAAAGCATCATCGTGGGGTTGGATGGTTCCAATTTTGTCCTCCTCCGAGAAGCCCAAAATTGGTTTGATCTCCAGTCTAGCCTTCTTTGGTTCTGACTCTACGTCCTTGGCAGACATCCTAGCCACAGACATTACCCTGGAAAGGCAGGATCTAGTTCTCCCTAGTGCAGCGAAAATGACATTTATCGTTCCCAAGGGGGGCCTTGAAGAGTTATCTCTCCGAGGTCCTGAGCTTGCCTGGCTCCCCTAGCCACTGGATTGGTGCAAGAGTTGTTTTAGTTGGCCTTCACGGACGAGCTGGTCTAGGTGGTCCCACAAACTCCTACAATCCTCTGTGGTATGCCCATGATCTTGGTGGTATTGACAATAAAGGTTGTGGTTGCGCCTTTCAGGATTTCCCACCATTTTACTTGGCCGTTTAAAGAATGGCTCATTCTTGATCTTCTACAGAACTTGATGCACTGGTTCTCGGAACACGGCATTGATTGTTTGCAGGTTCATCGACCCTAATTGTCCCACAAAATCTCTCCATGGTTTATTATTATTATACCGATCCAACCTGAAATCGCTCTTCTCCTGAGGAATAACCTTATCCTTTCCTTTCCATTGTTGCTGATCTTCCTCAACTCTTTTATACTTATCAATCCGGTTCATGAGTTGGCGCACGCTGGTGACAAGCTTACTAGTTAGCGACTTCCTTAAGCCGTGATCGACGGGAAGTCCGAGCGTAAAGGTGTTGATGGCTACATCATCGAAGTCACCATCTACCTCATTGAACATCTCCCAGTATCAATCCGAATACGTCTTCAGGGTCTCCCATTCTCGCATGCTCATGGACAAAAGGAAGGCCAGAGGCCGAGGAACTCTGGTGCAAGCGACGAATCAAGAGCCAAAGGCTTGTGTGAGCTCTTGAAAAGAACTAATGGAATCTGCCTTGAGGCTGTCAAACCATCTCATGGCTACAAGTCCCAAACTAGATGGGAAAACTTTACACATCAAGGCCTCATCTTTGGAATGGACAGCCATTCTCTGATTGAAATGGCTCACATGCTCAACGGGGTCCATCTTGTCGTTATACATGGTGAAAGTGGGTTGATGAAATTGCCAAGGGAGTGCCGCTCCCTCAATCCTCCTTGTGAAAGGTGACCTGGAAAGTTGGTGCAACGTTTTACTCATAGCGTCGCTTCCCACCCCCCTATGAGTCGGACTCCGAACCTTCCCTTCACGTCGCTGCTCAAATTCGTAGGAGAAAGACTCACTAGGCAGAGTTCGAGACCTTCGCCTGTAGTTAACGTCCTTTTCTCCACTGAAAGAAGTGTCAGAGTTGGAAGGGGCTCTCTTGCGTTGTGCTTGGTGCAACTTCCTCTTTAGTTAGTCGATTTCCAACTGAAGGCTTCCGTTGATCTTTGCATGGGAGACGTGACTTCCCCCACGAGACTTGCTCTTCCTAGTATGCGTGGTATGTACACTTCCTTCGTGATCACCTCTCTGCTCTAGGTGGATAGAAGGATCTCCATGCTGGGACTCCAAAGACTCTGCTTCGTGTGGACCTGATCCTACCATGGTTAACCGTTGCTTTCACTATCGCACAAGTTCTTCCCATAGATGGAGCCAATTTGTAAGGACCATTTTTGTAGCCCAAGTCCAAAATGAATGATACCTGGACCCAATGAGCCCAATACAATAGAATTTGTAGATAATGGATCGAAGAACTGGGCCTTAGTGAAATTAGTAACGGTTAGTATGGATTTAAAGTGGAATTAGACAGTAGTAAAGTCAATAATACTGAATGAATCTGATGTCCGAGGAGATTAAATGGATTAAAAATCTTCTCAAGATGATTAGAGATGATATTTCAATTGCTACAGTGTTCTTTCTTCCGATCCCCTTTTTTGTGGAGAGGTTCTCCCCTTCTATAGTCCCATTGGGTCATCCTCACCTTCCACTTGTCAATTCCCTATGGCCTCACTTGAATACCTATCCCATCAGACATTCTCTCTGACTTTCTGTGAGTTGTGGTGACCAAGACAATACTGTTCAGGGGTATTTTCCACATAAATGCGGCCAGAAAAGTAGCTGCAGGGCATTAAATGCGATGGTAGCAGTTTTTCCTTATATATTTATCAATCTCTACTATTCTCGTATATATATATATATATATATATATATATGAAACTTGTTCTTATCACTGGAGCTTTCTGGAAGATCACGTTGGTGGTCGAACTATTGGCTTGCATCATGTTCAACCTATCCGAGAAGTAATTCCTCCTCGGATAACCCTTTGCTCATCCCTTATTTACGGGATTCTATGACTATAGTCTTTTATAATTACATTCCTCTTCTTGATCCGACTTAGGTCTTTGACTTGTGGCTCAGGCCCAAGGCCTACTACCTAATTTTTGGGCCTTTTACCCCCACACTTACCATAAAAATTTTTTAAAAAAATTGAAATTAAATTCAATAAGAATGTGGTGTAAAAGCCAAGTTTTAACCCTCCAATCCCAACATGTCATATCATCATATTACATATTAAATAATAGACAACCACACTTAATCAATTATAATACCCATTTAAAAATCTAACTTAACTATGAGTTTATTGAGATGTCATTATGTGTGGTAGGATGTATTGAGTTTTAAGTAAAAAACTAATATGAAAATTTCTTATTGGATGGTGTAAAACTCATGTTTTACACATGAGTTTTACACTCCATCCTTACCAAATTCGAACTCAAAAAATTTATATCTAGTTAAAAGAATAAAAATAAAAGAGTAAACTACGTATTTGATCCCTATTCTATATACCATATTTCAATTTAATCCATAACTTTTCAATTGTGTCAATTTAGTCTCTAACCTTTCAGTATTATTTCAATTTAGGCCTTATTGTTATTTTTTGGATGAAAATTGATAACACGTCTAATGGCTAAAATAAAAAATTAGCTTTCGTTGATGTGACAATATACTAAAATTTTATTTTGGTCGTTTGACATGTCATCAATTTTCATCCAAGATATAACAACAGGGACTAAATTGACACAACACTAAAATGTTAGGGACCAAATTGACACAATTAAAAGGTTAATGATCAAATTGAAATATGTTATAAAAGATAGGAACCAAATATGTAGTTTACTCAAAATAAAATATTATATTTAGTTAAGTCTTCTAATGCATTGTACAAAGGAGTATCGTTTAGATGATTAGATTTCATTTTAAGTAGTTTTCCAATGCATACCACGAGTTAGAGGCTAGTTAATATAAATCCATAAATAAGTAATTTGACTTTTCATTGACCTTTTATTATTTTACCATATAAGTTTTTAAACCTTCTCAATTTGACATTATTATATGTCATGATAGTTTTATATATGTATTCAGCAAAAAAAAAAGATTGTTTTACATATGTATTAATTGATTATAAATTATGCATTTAAACATGTCATTATGATCTTACCATATCATATTTCTTTTAAATGGTAGAATATATAATTCCACATATAAACAAAATTATAATGAATTCTTATTAATACTTACCATAAAAATAAAAAATAATAAAAAATTATATCTAGTCAAAAGAATAAAAATAAAATATTATATTTTGTTAAGTCTTCTCATGCATTGTACGTGATATACTGGCTAGAACTTCTCTAAACAATCACTAGTAGTTTAGAACTTAAAGCAGAGTTTTATATAATCCCAAGAAGCGTAGATCTCATAAAAATCCAAGAAAGAATAATAGAGTATACTACCATCAAAACTAGACAAGAATTAGAACAAGGATATGAATTAATAAATGTGAAAGGTCTGTGATACGAGCGTAGATTATGGTAGTAAAATAGATTTGGCCCGAGAGTTTAGGGGTGTAAAATTCCTATAGTATCCTATACTATTAGAGCAGAATAATATCTTCTTTAAATAAAAGAATTAGCAATAAATTTCAAAGGTGCTTCATAATACAAAGAAATTTAAGAAAAATGGTGAATTTCGGTTAAAATTTTTGGATTTCAAAATTTTGAATGACTGTTTCAAGTGGGCATTTTTCCTTCACAAAACACTAGAAAGGGCGGAACTAAAGTGAGAAATTTGTAACCTTCATTTAATAAACCGTGTTACATTCACATTGTAATAAATATAAACAGTTATTTTAATTAATTTTGGCTTCACTATTCCATTTTAATAGTATAGTAATTTTTTTTTTACCCAATGTGGTTTTTAATTTCCTTATAGTACTTGTAAAGATATATGTAACTCAACCGTTGACAAAAATTCTCAAAAAAAAAAAAAAAAAAAAAAACTGTTGAAAAAAAAAAATTGGTATAGTATTTGTCAATATGTCACTCAACAAAAATTAGAGCTAACGATTTGTGTATATTATAGGTGTGTCTACTTTTTTTTTTTTTTTTCCCACCCAATTTGGGTGTTCTCCAGAACTCTTAGAACACTAGATTAATCTCTAGATGAGTGTAATTCTGATTTTACACACACCAAATAATTACAATAAGGTGTACGTACTACTACGGAGCTAATGGTACCATTTCTTGTTATAATGAGAGTAAGTTCAAAGTTTTTTTTGAACTTTGGCACAGTCTTCTGTTAAAAATGAGAGTAGGTCCAAGTTTTAAATTTGGGAAATATAGTTCGAGTCTTTAGAGCCTATCCAGGGCCCTCCATATGGGACATTTTTTTTTGGAACATATTGGTTGGACAAAATATATGTAACATAAAAAATAAATGATCATGCATGCAAGAAGACAACAATGATGAACACCATAATTAAACACCAAGCAAGAGTCTTGGGGCAAAGGTATGAAAGAATTTGAATTGAGAAGAAAGTGCACGGACTATGGAGCAGAAATTTCTGTTTAAGCCTAACAAAGTGAAAAAAAGATAAAGAAAAAATTGAGATTGGTGGCCATGTGAGCAGTAATCTAGGCATGAAAAGATCAAAATGGCATTAACTTCTCATTTATTGTGTTCACCTACACTTTGCTCATTTTCAGAAGCTGCAGTTTTATGGCATTTAATGCAGTCTCTCTCTTTCACTCTCTCTTTCACTCTCTCTCTACACAGTCTTGCCTGCAACAGCAATAGCCTTCCAAGTTCCAACCATCCATCTTGATATCTTTTCATGCAATTCATTAACCTCTTCTCCCATATATAAAAAGATGTGCTATGCAGTGCAGTGAAATGGAAAGAGATGTAGTACCAGGCTTTTGTCATAAAAAAGCTTTCTGTGGATGAACCTGAGAGAATTAAGCTAAGTCCTCCATGGTTCCTAATATGATCTATAGTGTTTTTTGTCCAAAGTTGCTGAAATCCCTCATGCATCTATGTTTACTGGTAAGTGTTTAGTGTTTCTCTCTGCAGAAACAGGAAAAAATTTAAATTTTACTCGCATTGGCCTTGGAGAAGAACAGAAAAAGTAGTTGGGTTTCTCTTTATGTTGTTGCTTTCCCGGTTGTTATTGCTAAATTATTGTGTTAGTTGGGAGTTCTGATCTGGGTACTCGTTTGTTTTTTTCACATTCACTTCAACTCTACTGTTTTATTTGTGGAAGCTCAATATATATAGTTTGTTTCGTCTTTCTTTAGCCATGGGGGCAAGGGAGTATAATGGTTTTCACTTCCTTATATGGCTTCAGAAGGACAAAATTTTTCTTCTAGATAGTGGTTCTCTGCTGGATTTTGTTTTTGCACAGACACAGGCATGAGACTTTCTATTAAGTGGGTATTTTGTAGTCATTGAAAGTTGGGGAAGGCTTTTTGTAATGGGGTATTTGGTAGGAGATTTCCTCAATAGGGTCATGAATATGAACACTTGGAGAGCTGGATTGCTGGTGGAACTTATGGTTTTATCGGATTTATTGTGGTTAGTTTCAGGTTTAGGTTCCATGTCTTCCATTGCCCTTTCTTATGGTGAGAAAGGTCCTGTTTTCTGTGGTCTAAAATCAGATGGATCACATCTTGTAACCTGTTATGGTGCAAACTCTGCTATAATCTATGGAACTCCAGCTCATTTTCCATTTATGGGTCTAACAGCTGGTGATGGCTTTGTCTGTGGGCTTCTAACCGATTCAAACCAACCTTATTGTTGGGGTAGCAGTGGTTATATCCAAATGGGTGTTCCTCAGCCCATGATTAAAGGATCTGAGTACTTGGAAATCAGTGCTGGCGATTACCATTTATGTGGCTTGAGGAAACCCTTAACCGGAAGGCGCAGAAACACTTCTTTGGTTGATTGCTGGGGCTATAACATGACTAAAAACTATGTGTTTGATGGACAGCTTGAGTCGATTTCAGCTGGTTCTGAATTCAGTTGTGGTTTGTTTTCTCAGAATAGAACTGCTTTCTGTTGGGGCGATGACACTAGTAGCCAGGTGGTGAGCTTAATTCCTAAAAGCATGAGGTTTCAGAAGATTGCAGCTGGTGGATATCATGTTTGTGGGATTTTAGAGGGAGTAAATTCTAGAGCTTTTTGTTGGGGAAGGAGCTTGAACATTGAGGAAGAAATCTCTGTGGCCTATGCGGGTCAAGGAAATGTAGACTCGGCTCCAAATGTTCCAATGCTTTCTGTTGTGGGGGGAAAGTTTCATGCTTGTGGAATTAAGAGCTACGATCGTGGAGTTATTTGTTGGGGTTTCATCATCAAACCAAGCACCCCATCTCCTAGTGGCACTAAGGTTTATGAAATTGCTGCTGGGGATTACTTCACTTGTGGAATTCTTGCAGAGAAATCTCTGGCACCCTTTTGTTGGGGTCTTGGATTTCCTAATTCTCTTCCAATAGCTGTCTCACCGGGACTCTGCAAGCCTACTCCATGTGCTCCCGGTTTCTATGAAGTTAGCCATGAGAATGCCCCTTGCAAGTCTCCTAATTCTCGCGTTTGCATGCCATGCAGCAATGGCTGCCCTTCTGAAATGTATCAAAGTTCTGAATGCACTTCGAAATCTGATAGGCAGTGTGCTTATAACTGTTCAAGTTGCTTCTCAGCTGAATGCTTCTCAAATTGTACTTCATATGCCAATGGCATTAATGGAAAGAAGAATGAAAGGTTTTTGTCACTGCAATGGCCAGTCATTGTTGCGGAGATTGCCTTTGCTGTTTTCTTGGTGAGTATTGTGTCTTTAACTGCAGTTTTATATGTACGCTACAAGTTACGGAATTGTCAGTGCTCAGGGAAAGGATCAAAGACCAAGAACAATAATGGGGGTGGTTCTGCATTCCAAAAAGATACCAGCAAGATCCGTCCTGACTTGGAAGAGCTGAAGATAAGGAGAGCTCAGATGTTCACTTATAAGGAACTTGAGAGAGCCACTGATGGGTTTAAAGAAGAAACCCTTGTGGGGAAGGGAAGTTTTTCCTGTGTTTTCAAAGGGGTTTTGAAAGATGGGACAGTAGTCGCGGTTAAAAGGGCTATTACATCTCCGAACAAGCAAAAGAATTCAAATGAGTTTCATACAGAACTCGATCTACTTTCAAGGTTGAACCATGCCCATTTGCTGAATTTACTTGGATATTGTGAAGAAAGTGGTGAAAGGCTTCTTGTTTATGAGTTCATGGCTCATGGGTCCTTGCATCAACATCTTCATGGGAAAAACAAAGCCCTGAAGGAGCAACTGGATTGGATTCGAAGGGTCACGATTGCTGTCCAAGCAGCACGGGGGATTGAATACTTGCATGGTTATGCTTGCCCACCTGTAATTCACCGAGACATTAAGTCTTCAAACATCCTCATCGATGAAGAACACAATGCCCGAGTAGCTGATTTTGGTTTGTCATTATTGGGACCTGCTGATAGTAGCTCCCCACTGGCTGAGCTACCAGCAGGAACTCTTGGGTATCTTGATCCTGAGTACTACAGGCTCCACTACCTTACAACCAAATCCGATGTCTATAGCTTTGGTGTTCTGCTATTGGAGATTCTTAGTGGCCGGAAAGCCATTGATATGCAATATGAAGAAGGGAATATAGTTGAGTGGGCAGTTCCTTTGATTAAATCCAGTGACTTAAATGCAATTCTGGATCCGGTTTTGAAGCCTCCTTCTGATCTTGATGCCCTCAAAAGGATTGCAAATGTGGCTTGTAAATGTGTGAGAATGAGAGGGAAGGAGAGGCCATCAATGGATAAAGTGACAACAGCTTTGGAGCGAGCGCTTGCACAGCTAATGGGTAGTCCAAGCAATGAGCAACCAATTTTGCCTACTGAGGTAGTATTGGGAAGTAGTAGATTGCACAAGAAGTCCTCTCAAAGATCTTCGAATCGGTCAGTCTCAGAAACTGAGGTGCCAGAAGCTGAGGATCAAAGGTTTGAGTTTAGAGCACCTTCATGGATAACTTTTCCTAGTGTTACTTCTTCCCAGAGGAGGAAGTCATCAGTCTCAGATGCAGACGTTGATGGGAAAAACTCGGAAGTGAAAAATCAGGGAAATGCAGGAAGTGGTGTTGGTGATGGGTTGAGGAGTTTGGAGGAAGAGATTGGTCCTGCTTCTCCTCAAGAGAGCTTGTTCTTGCAGCACAATTTCTAAAATGCCTTAAAAGCTTCTCAAGTAGAAGTCAGGTTTTAAATTTTTTGATTGGTCTTGCTGGGTTTGGATTAGTTTCTTGGAGGCTGAAATGTAAAAAGAAGAATGGGAGGTTGTAATTTTCTTGGTTACTAGTGCTGCAACTACAAACTACTATTGACCACCACCATGTTGCTTTGTGACTTTCATCCTAGTTTCTTATGCATTCAATCTGACAGTTTGGTAGTTTTACAATCTCCAGGACATTAGATTTAGCATCTTAGTAGATTGCATTCTTTTATGTCATTGTACTGGTTGTAACTCTTCTTATTTCATTTTTGGCTAATTGGTTGTAAAGCTAAATTGCCTGTTTGTGTGTTCAATTCTAACTAACCGGAGTTTTTCTGAATGTTGGTTAGCTGTCTTTTGTGCAATGAACAAGTTTAATGCATCTCGATTGTGTGGAAATGTCTGCACTCTGCAGTATTGGTAGTAATTCCTTACGGAAAATTGGCATAAAATTTTCAAGGTGGAATTGAAAACATTAGAACTATTTTGGCTTTTTTATTATTATACAAAATTTTCAAACAACCCCAATTTCAAAATGTCCTGTGATATAGAGTTTTAACCGAAAAGCACTTCAGTATATATGAAGGTTTGATAAATTATAATAGGTAGTGCTTTAAAATTGTGGATTTAAAGGAGTTTTAAAATTCTTAAACAACTTTGTGGCCAAATTGTTCTTAGTTACCAATTAAATGATCAGATCTAATATTAAATTGGGCTGTACTTTTGATCAAAAAGAAGCCCAGCGTTGGAAGCAGGAAAGAGGGGAAAAAAATAAAAATCCAAAAATGCCCTCACGCAGGATCGAACTACGGACCTTCAGTTTACAAGACTGACGCTCTACCACTGAGCTATAAGGGCTGTTGGAAGGAAATGGGACAAATTTAATTTAATAACCAAAGCAACTCGTACGAGGTCAAACTTTTCCCCAGATGCAATCTTGTTTTAACCAATAACAAAAATTAAAATTAAAAGGTATATTCCTTGGATTCTCATTCCAGAGTAGAGTGGTGGAGGTGGAGGTGGCTGTGGTATTTGTTTTTTATTATTTTACTGTATTGTTTATATTAATTTATTATGTTGGAAGTTAAAATAAAACTATTAATATTGAGTATTTTGTAAAGTGAGATGATAAAATAGATAAGGTAGCTTTTGGTGGAGCTAATTTGCTAAATTTATGGCTCCACCAATGTGGATGCGCTAATAAATAAATGGTATTTGCTAAAAGTTTTGTACTTTAATGGTACTAGTATGTAACTCATGCTTACACATAGGAATGATGAATTGTAGTGGTGCTATTGACATTAATTTGGATTATAAAACATATAAGATATTAGTTCAACCACGACATTTGGAGGTATTAAAATAGTTTTTTCTTACAATTTTCATAATACTAGTTACACCAAGTTTCTCATTACACTGCTATTATGTATATAATTTTAAAAATCACTATTGGATACTACATTGACAATATCAATTCACAATCACTGTCCATGAAATTCTACTAAATACAACACAAAATAAAAGAATAAATTAGTCCAATAGTATCTCCTAAATTGAATAAGGATAGGTGCATGAGATCATTCAGCTCAATTATAATTTGTTACGTTCAAAATCCTAGTATACAAAATATCTAAATAGAAACAGTATAAAAAATATGTTCATTAGTTCAAAGAAAAAATAATAGCAAAAATCTAAATAATTTAATTTTTATGGAAAGCTAACAAAAGTAAGATTTAATTTTGAATCTAATTAAATTTTCTCTAAGCATTGAGTATATATATATATATATATAATTAGGTCTTTTATGGTTTATTTATATTGAACTCCTCATTTTCTACATTGAATTGACTCACTTGGCACAAAAATTAAAAAAACTTACATTATATGAGACACGTGATACAAAATTAAACTCTATAGTATTAATGGTCTATAAACCAAACAAGATATACAAAATTCATGTGTTGCCTCTTTCCCTTCTTCTTTAAATTCAAACACATACAAAAAAAAAAAAAAATTCCCTCTTCCATTTACATTTTCAATATCTAATATCTTTACATAAGTATTGTCTGTAATATAAATTTCCCTTCTAAGTATTGTCAAATAGAATGTTAGGGAATTCTACACTTAAGAGTTCTCTTCTTTCTTTCTTTCTTTCTTGTTTTTAAAAAATTATTTATTTTATCATATACATCTTAGAGGTCTCTAGATCCTAACTTAAACTATATTTTAATGATTTGAATTACTTAGATTGTTAGGAATATTATGTGTCGATTTATAAAAGTTTAACAATTAAAGAAGTGTCCATCAATTTAGTTTACTAGAGATAAATTTTGATTACATAATCTTTGATATGTTCAATTGTGGATGCTGCTTCACTTATAGCTTACCTTAAGGTTGACACCCAAAGAGGCCCAATTAGGTGTTAATGACAAAAAAGTGGGCCAAACCAAGGACCGTGGGTCCTAGGGGCAAAGGATTTGACCCGAAAAAGACCTTTTCAAAGGAAGACTTCACCTTGGTATTCCGAGAAGAGTAGCTCGAGGAGGGTTTGTACTAAGAACCCAAGTCAAGGAGAAAAGCAAGCTCGGAAACGTAGACAGACATGTGAAGGCTAGCAGGTTACTTATAGGATGCTATCAGACGAAAGAACGATGAAATCCCCGAGTAAAGGTCGGAGGAAGCTTCTTAAAAAAGCAACCATCTCCTCCACATTAAATGCACTGCACCAACTAGTCATGTTGCATTAATGGCTAAATGACCCTCATGAACAGTGTTTCGACAGCTTGTTATAACATCTCAGCCTCAAAAAGTGGGGAAGGGGAGGATGAGAGAAGTATCCCCACAAGGGAATCATCCGCCCTACATGTGGACGGTTGAGATGGCTGCAACCATCTTATAAAAAAAAAAAAAAAAAAAAAGAACTCTTATGTGTGGGGAATCAAAAAAAGCGAGATTAAGTTAAGAAAGAAATCATTGTAAACACCCTTCTAATATCATCATTTGTACTATTACCATCATCGTATATAAGTTTTAATTGGATGGACCGAGGAGAGTTTATAAAAGAACAATTATTTTTTCATAACTTCTGGCCATTAAGTCTTTTTATTTTGAGTTTCTTTATATCGTCTAAGAATTAGCTTTTAAGCCCATCTATACAAATTAGTTGCTTTGGTTAAGAACCCAACCTGACAAGGGTTTTCTATGTTTACCCCGTACACTTGCTATTACCATGCTACTTTATCATAATTAAGATTAAATATTATTTTGTCTCCCAAATATATTTATTGTTTTTTTTATCTTCTTTATCTTTATCCTTACATAAACCTAACTGAGTGGTTCCACATCTTAACCATGATCTAATGGATTTTTTTTGCCATTTAACACCATTTTACTAACAATTTCGTTAGTTAACACATTTTACAAACTATTTTGCAAAGTAGCATCTCCAGTTTCTTTAAGAAACTCGAGTTTTTAAGACTCAAGTTCTCAGATGATGTAGATAAATAATCCACATGAAACTTGGGTCTCTTAGACTCGAGTTCCATAAAGCAAAACCAAGAAGACGAAGAAGCAGACTTTTGTTCAAGCTGGAGAAGAAGAAGACAACCTCTGTTCTGGAGAAGAGGAAGATGCTGGAGAAGAAGAAGACATCTTTTTTGGAGAAGTAGAAAACGCTGGAGAAAGAAGAAGATCTTGGGGTTCTCTGAATCCAATTTGGAGAAGAAGAAGACGCTGGAGAAGAAGAAGGCGCTAGAGGAAAAGATCTGATCAGGTATGAGAAACGAGATTTTTGGGTTAGGGTGTTTGAGAAATGAGATTTTTGGGTATGAGTATTTATGAATCCATGGGGTTGTGTTTTGATTTGGGTCTGGAGAAAGAAGAAAGAATGAAGAACAAGATAGCAGGAACTCGAGTCTTAGACACTCGAGTTCCATGTGGATTTTTATGTCCACCTTAGCTTTGTCACCACTTAGAAATCAAGTCTTAAAAACTCGAGTTCCTCAATGGAACTCGAGTCTCTAAAACTCAAGATGTTACTTTGTAAAATAGTTTGCATAACATGTTAACTAACAAAATCGTTAGTGAAATGGTTTTATGCCAAATAAATAAATAAATAAATAAAATCCATGATCTAACATCCTATTCCTATATATTGTTGCTTGATATAAAAGCTGTAATTATATTGTATTGGTGTGGACTCGTGTGAGAGCGTTTTATTATTTGATGTTCACTTTTCTTACATGTTTTATAGGGATTTCTTCTTCTATGAAAGTGTTATGCATTGTATATAAGTCACACTGAAAGATAGCTCAAGCTGAGATATGCAAGCCGTTGTATCAAGAACGTAGAAGTCAAACTGACATGGAGTGGAATGTGCATCCAAGCAAATCGTTGTCACCATCAATTTATAAAATTGGAGGGGGCAGTTTGTGGAAAATGTCATCATATTTCTCGAGCAAGTTATTGCACCTTCCCTAATAAATTTGATTAGTTGTGACCTATAAATTCATACTAGTTAGTAACCTATGCAATAGATAAGAAAGTTCAATAATATATGATGTATTATCCATTTGATTATATATATAATTTGATAGTTTTTTATATCAAATTATCAAATTATACATAATAAAGTTTAATAAAATATGATGTGTTCTCCATATTATTAATAGGTATTTATTATACTTATGTTTGTGTATGAATCTATCTATTTTACCATTTAAAGATAATATGACAGGACAATATTATAATGGATGAGGTAAAGTATAATAGATTTTATTGGGAATCTTTATAGAATTTAGACTCTATTTAAAAAATATATATTAGAATAAGGAAATACATGTCCACAATATTTTCACAACAAATCTTAACTGGTAGGTTATTATTGATTGTTGCAGTAGAGCAAAAAAATAATTTAAGTTGTGAATTCAAATTAAAACCAATAATAACTTATTACCTATGATTTATTGTGAAAGCGATGTGAAAAATGTAGTGAATGTAGCACAACTCTTAGAATAATGATGTGAAAAAATGTCAACTTTCAAAAGCTATGACAACCTAAGATAAAGCCAACAAAAAGATCAAAGTTTTGTGTGTGTGTGTATATATATATATATATAACTTTGATATTATCGGTGATGTTCAATTAAGGGATATACACAACATGTTGTATATAATGAATAGAATATGTAAATGCTTAATAAGAAACACTTCAATCTCTAAAATAAAAGAGAGAGTATATTAAGTTGATTTCCACCAAATTCAACATATATATATATATATATAAGATTAAATTCTATAAAGACGTGGTATAAAACCAATGTTGATTCATAGTTGGATTCCCATTGAATTTTTTTTCCCAAAAAATCCAACATACCATTTGAGGTTTTGATATTTGATTGGAAAAGTAATGTTCCTCCTTCTGGCTAGGGACACAGATTCAACAATTTTTGCTCAGAATGACCATACAAATATTGCGTTTTCAAACTATCAAATTCTCCAAATTCCCTCAAACCTCAATCGTTGCTAGGGAAGATAATCCAAATATATCTCATAGATTTTTTCAAAATTTCAATCGCTAATACTTCAATTATTGGAACTATCAATATTGCCTGCTATAACATATTCTTCATAAAAAATAAAAATAAAAAAAAGGGTAAATTACAAATTATACCCCTAAAGTTTGGGAGTATTTGGATTTTACACCTTGAAATTTTAGAATTTGAATTTTACCCCTTGAAGTTTGAGGGTGTTTAAATTTTAAACCCTGGCGTTTCATAATTTGAATTTTGTTCCTCTAAAGTTTAGGAGTATTTAGATTTTACACATCATAATTCTCAAACTTTAGGGTACAAAATCCAGATACCTCTAAACTTTAAGAAGTAAAATCTAAACACTCCTAAAATTTATAGGGTAAAATTCAAATTTTAAAACGTTAAGATATAAAATCCAAACACTTCAAACTTCAAGGGGTGAAATTCAAATTCTAAAACTTCAAAGTGTAATATCCAATCACCCCTAAACTTTAGGGGTGTAATTTACAATTTACAAAAAAAAAAAAAAAAAAAAAGAAGAAGAAGATAATCATCATTGGTGATTTATATTTTCATCAAAAACATCAAATTCAATTTTCCAAATTGGTTTTTGAAATGGCTGGGTTACTTTGGAGCTACCGTTAAAATCCTCCTCCAAATGTTAAACAAGCCTTTCAAACTTCTGAACAAAATATTATAGGCTAAAAAAAATCTCAAATTTTCAAAATTACCTTTTCTTCTTTTTCCAATTTGGTATATCCTGGATTTGTTACTGGGATTGTACTTTTATAAAAAAATGTTCCACATCATCCTTCATCCCTTTCAAGGCAATTTTGTATCAAATGACGGGAACAAGCCAAAACAGATAATTGTGTTAGAAAACAAAAATTTCATGGTTCCAACAAAATCCCAAATTAATAAAGCAAGAGGTAACCTCACAATCAAAATTCCTCCTTGAAAATTTCAACTACATGTAAGAAACAATCAAATTACCACCTCACCATTTAAAACAAGGCAAGTTACACAATCCACTCCCACTGGTCATGATATTAAAAATATCACGAAGCAAAGTAATTTCATAAATCAGCACCTAAGAACATGAGGTGATCAAAAGAGAATTGATTTTGATTGTGTGATGATGAACAAGGTTTTTACTGAACCATTGAAATACTAAAAAGACACAAACAAAGATGGTGACTAAGAATTTAAAATCACAGAATCCTAGGAACAGTTGAAAAACAAAAAATCCACTAGTAAGCAGGAACTATCAGGAAAAAAAATCCCCAGTTTTATAAGAATCGTAATCGTACATGAGCCTGTATCATTGCTCTATAACCATGTCAAAATCATGTATCAGCAAAGTAAGATAAAAAAAAAGCCGCAGATGGTACAAAAGGTTAAACTATCTGATATCATTCTAATGATTGCAACCAATATAAGGTACATCACAGAATGAAGATCTGATTTCAGGCAAAATAAGGGAGACATTTCTATAGATTGGTGTGAAAATTAGTTATATACATATCTACTTACACAAAACTGAGAAAGAAGAAATAAAACAAAAAAAAGGGAGGGAAAGAAATTGATAGCCCTAACTCATCAGTTGCTAATTCTATTCCACTAGTTCATGTTTCAAATATTTACAGATTTACACCATTAAAATGTGGAATTAACTATGAAGCAAAAGAAATCTCAAGAGTCTTCAGGAAAAAGAAAAGTAAAACGTAAACATGCAAAACTTCTCGAATGCCCTTTCAAGAATATGACTGATGATTCCTGTTGAAAGTCTGGCTCTCGTGAAATGAAAGGGGCTACCAGAGAAAGGACTGTAACCTGTGACCATTATTGTAACAATAGGGTAATTGATTATACACCTCAATAAGACAACTGCCAATAACAGTTCAAGTATATTATTATGATTATAATGCTTCTCCAAGGTATTAGACAAGAACAAAGCCAAGCATCATGATTTTATGAACCTGAGGGGTTTCTAAATTGTGTTGTCATCGAGGAAGATATGCCTAGTTCCAAATTGAGGGGTTTCTAAATTGTGTTGTCATCGCCTCCAGTAAAAACCTGACTAGGTTTTCTCTCTGAACTTTCTTCTCCTTCTTGAGCTCAAGATGACGGACCTAAAGATGGAAAAATAAGCAGTTAATACATCTTCAGAGGATACAATTGTGTGTGTATGTTTACTAACAAGAAGCTACTTAATGTGAAAAAAATGTGAAATATATTAATGACCAAGAAAACTAAAAATTAACTCAAATCAAGCACCAAGGTCATGAGCTGAACTCCGTTTGCTATATTTTAGCATCAAACCACAAAGTAGATGCATTAGCCGGGAGGCTAGCTGTAAAAAAATTTACAACTCAACTGCAGTAACGTCCTAAATTTAGGCGTCACTGTAGCAAGATGGGAAAAATAAAATAACGCTTTTATAGTCTCTCTCTCTTCCTTTTTTCGGATTTTTCTTCTCTCTCTCTTTCTCTCTCTCACAACCAAGCCAACAGGCCCAACACACACAGATCTCTTCTCTCTCTTTTAGTCTCTCTCTGGTAGCCAGCGGCAACTTTGAGGAGGAGGGCGACGACTTGGTAGCAGCGAAGACAGTGGCCTGGGTTTGCCGTCAGACTCGCCTCTCTCTCCTCTATCACTCAGATCCTCACCTCTCTATCTGATCTTGTGGGTATTTGCTGTATTTTTTGGGTGTTTGGTGGTGGGTGTTTTGGTTATGGGTATTGGTGGTGGTGGTGGTGGTGGTGGATAATTGGCAGTGGTGGTGGTGGGTGTTTGATGGTGGTGGACTGATGGGTTTATGCAAAATATTTCTTTTGGTTCTTTTTAGTTTTTTATTTTGGATTTTGGTTCTTTTGGTTTTGGGTATGTGGCTGTGTTGTGCTATGTGTTTGTAGTTGTGATGTGCAATGGTTGCGGGGTTTCATGAAGAGAGAGAGAGAGAGAGAGAGAGAGAGAGAGAGAGAGATGGAGAGGAAGAGAGAAAAAAAGTCATAGAGGAAGAGAGAGAAAAAAGAATAAATAAATAAATAGTGTTGGTTTTGATATGAAGTATAAGAATTGGGATGTTGGGTGAGTTGTAAAATGGTATTGTAAAATAAAAAAAGTAACATTTTAGATTGTAAAATGGCAAATTTTTTAGAATTCCAGATGCTAATGCTCTAATAGGAAGGTTCAATTACTGGAGTAGGCCTTAAGGAGAACTATGAACATTTGGGGAGAAAAGGGTCTATAGAGAAACTCCCAGATTCAATGTCAACGTGTCTTCATTGTTTCCCCTTAAAAATAGTTGATGTTGCCCTGAAGTTTAGGCTCCACTTATCTTACCAACAGAATCAAGTGAAGAACTCTGATAATTATTATTGCTGAGTTTCAGATTTCAATGAAAAGGATATACTAGCGGTTTAAAATTGATTAAATACTGGAAGTGCGCGGTGCTGCTACTAAGTACTAACAGTTGTGCCAAGGACCAAGAGGTCCAAATTCATAATGTGGCTGTGTCCTTACAGATGTAGGAGTTGAAGTTGGTGTTAAGGGAGAAAGGTGTCACTCATTCTGGAGACTTTTGGACAAGTTAGCTCCATGCAAGATTTTAGTCTTTGTTGGAACAAAGTTCTCCTGTTTCTTATGAAGTTGCAAGGTATAAACACTTCTCATTAAGTATACATAACCCAAATAATAATATACAATGATAATCACAAAGTAATGAATCCAGAAAATGGCCCTAGTGAGAAACAGGTCATTTTTTGGTTGAACCCCACACAGCCATCCTTAAGAATGTTCCCACCTCTTAGCTATGTTTTGGTTAAGATCTATCACAACCTGACATTTGAACCTGTGCAGATGCAGCAAAGAGGATCAAGCTATGGCTTATAGAACCAGTACACGAAGTGACAAATTTTTTTCAGTCAGACAACAAAAGCTGCTGTTCCGTGTTCAGGCCTTTTTCTTTTAGATTTTTTTTTTCTCCTCCTCCTCCTCTCCCCTCTAAATATGCAGAATTCATCAAAAAATATAATTCTTATGTATATTTTCCTAGCAATTGTGATGTAGAAAAATTTAAGCCCAAAAGGAAAACAAAAAGGCCCATTAGTCCATTTGTCTTTTATTTCTATGTCATGTTTTATTTATTATTATGTCTTGAGTATTTTAAAAGGTCATGTGACTAGAATGTGACTTTTATTGAAGTTGGATGGTTAAGATTTAATTGTTATATGCAAGATGAAGGGTTAGGAGCTTAGGATTCTAGGGTCACTAAAATCTAAATAAATAGCCTCTTTTGAATTGTTTTAGGCAGTCTTTTCTTATTTATTTCATAAAATTTTAAATTTGAATATTTCTTGAGCTCTTTAAGCCTTGAAATTGATTTAATTGTTCTGATTTAATTCTATTATCTTTTTCTTTGCTTTAATCTTGTTTCTTGCTAGAACTTCTTCTCAATCCTTTCTTCTATACCAGTCCTAAATTTTACTCATTACATCAAGTGGCATCACATCAAAAGATCCTAAATATAAGCTGCGAAATTCAGATCTAAGAAAAAGCTTGCATTTTTAAGGTATGGTAGGTTTTGGCAGAAGTTGTCAGGTAGAGGAAATCAAGACCCGTAGATAGAGATGGTTGAGATGAGGCTTATGATTGAAGATTTGTTGTAAGTTGTACAAGCTCTTCAGCAGTAGGAACTAACGGGAGCCCATACAGAAATTCTGGAAGGCAACCGCGACAAATTGGACATACCAGACAGCGGTCTCAATGATAAGAACAATGACATAGAAGATCAAAAGTCATATCATGATACTGGACCAGTAGAACATGCACCACAAGGTGTATTGGAGGGTCGGTTGGGGTATGCAGTTGAATTGAAGGATGAAACCTTTGAAAGAGTTTGTGTTGAAGACTGGAATTCTCCACCAAATGGTGATGACCATCTTTTTGTACTTTTTGACTACAATCTTTTCATGCATATTATAGTATCTTTAATATATTTTTTCTTACCTATCAACAAAAAAAAAATGTCATAAGCACGGTGAGCCCATAATCCACACCGTTGATGAGGCTTTCTCTGTTCAAAAAGAAGTGGTTGATTTTATAAAAGGCAATCTTTCAGTGATATAATTAGCTTGTTCAGCAGTAGAAGGTTCTCTTTTAATGAATGCAAATTTCAAGGACCAAAGGACTCTACCAATATAATGAGTTCATATTCAGCCCTATATTTTCCCCAATATATCGAGCTCATATTCATAAATTGTAACACCATTCCAATTGAGCCTGCAGTCACCCCAAATTTACCCCTTAACTTGCAGCCCCTAGAACCCACAGAAAAAGGAGAATAACAGGAGCCATTTGATGTTGATGTTAACACCAAAGGACTCTACCTTTCTCTATGGCCACTGAGTGAGGAGGTTTGCAGTTCATGCCACTCAAGATAGAGAAGGATCAAGCGATCTAGGTATTTCAAGGAAGTTGAAAATTTTGATGTTCACATATGTAATTTAATTTACAATATTCATTCATTAACTAATGGACATGCTGCCCTGTTTTATATATATATATATATATATTCCTTTCAGGAAATAATATAAGCAAAATAGTAGATTCAGAAATGAAATTTCAGACAGTGGAAATAATACCTTTACAGAACCCGTTTGAGACACATCTGTGTCAGTTAGGATGACTATACATTTTATATCGTGCTCATTAGCATATTCATACTGCTCTGTAAGGCTTGGATCAGGTGTGGGGACAAATTCAGCCTAATATACATGATCAACGAGTGAGCAGAAAGCAACTTTGTACAATAGCCTACTTTGCTTAGAAGTTTAATCTCAAACCTTGATGTTCTCTTCCCATAATTCAGCGACAAGTTCCATACGCTCTACCAACAGACCACCTCCTCCCCTTGAACAAACAAGAATACTGGTGCTAGCTTCACTTCTGCCAATGTAAGTATAGACAAGTGTGGAAACAACTTAGATTGAAAAATGATGACCAAAGACTTTAGGGTTAGTGGAAAATTAATAGACTAAAAGAAAGAGATGAAGAGGTAAAGGACATTGTACCTAATTGGTTTAAAATCTACAGGAGAATGCTGAATTATTGTCTCTAATGCGAGGCTGGTCCCAACAGCACCTGGCGGACTTGTTTTCTGGGGAAAAAAAAAGAGAAGAAAAGAGAAAAGCAAAGGTAAAAGGCTGATATAGTATTAAGCCTAAAATAATTCAATAATGGATGCTATATAATGGGTAGAGCTACAATGGGTATCCAAAAGCACATTACACACACATTTTTATTTGTTTCTTTGCATTCATTTTGTGTGAAGCCATGTGCTTATGCATACATACAAGAGCCATGGAATAAAGAAAATTACAATAAAGGGACCAACAGTAGAACAGAGGAAGTAAATGGAAAAAATATAAAGTAGGCAAAAGAAATTAATGGTAATAACTAACATATTCATGACCCCACATTTGGTGAAGCAGATAGTCATAGCGACCACCGACAGCAAGCAATGCACCTTCTATAAGTGATCCAGGATTGTTCTCCTTTATTAAATATACCTAGGCAAGAAAATTGCAACATGGTTAAATTCCTATTAACAAAAACAGATTCAAATATTTATCAACACTTGGTAGGAAATTTTGAGAGATCAAGCCTTGGTGCAATGGCAAATGCCTTCCACCCAAAGCAAATGGTCATGCACTAAGCACCTCTCTCAAGCACCAAGTACAACCTCTTTTTAGTAGGAAATTTTAGAAGGGTAAGAAAATGTAAACGTTTCATTCATAAACACGGAACCCAACATATTTGAGTAAATGTTTAAGGCCCTGTTTGGTAGAATTGTTAAACAACTCATTTTCAGTTTTTAAATAACATTACACACATTTCCACACACATTTCCACCCACACGTATTTCAAAAAACTACAAACAACATTACTCAAGCTCCTCTACCAAACGGGCCCTAAATGTGTGGTTATGACACAAAACAACAATATCGAAGAATCAACTTGGTTTTTATGCCAGGGTGTTCTACCATGGAAGCTATTTTCTAACTTATATAACTAATGGTAAAATATGGAGGCCTGTAAAGATCTTCATATGCCTTTTATTGACCAAGAGAAAACACATGATAGGATCCATAGAGAGTGGGTTTTGGAAAAGAAAGGAGTTCTTTTGAAGTACGTTAAGTTGATTAAGAATATGTATGATTGAGTGGTAACTAGTGTGAGAACAAGTAGAGGCATCACAAGTGGGTTCCTTATCACTATAGGAATGCATCAAGGATCAACATTCCATAACTCTTTGCACTAGTGATGGATGAGCTCACTTAATCGATTTAAGAGGAAGTCCCTAGGTGTATGATTTTTTCAGATCATATAGTTCTTGTGGCCGAATCTAGACATGGAGTTAATGTCAAATCAGAAATTTGGCAAGATGCTTTAGAATCTAAGGGCTTTTTTTTTTTTTTTTGTGAGAACCAAGGCTATCAATAAAGTAGGACTAAAACAGATTACATGAAATGTATGTTTAGTAAAAGTAGAAACAAAGATGGCAAGAGCGGAATGCTAGATGCTTAGAGGATTGTGAACGGTCTATTCTTGACATTAAATCTTTCTTTTTCCGTACTCTCCTTGATTAGAGTGTAGTTTTGCCTTTTTATACTTGTTTTTCTCTCTTCGATCTTATTGATCATTGTAATCTAGGCTTGATTTGTGCCACTTTAGTACACTTCTAGTGTAATTGGTTGGTTTTTTCTAGTGTAATTGGTTGGTTTAAATTTCTTACATTACTCATCAAAAAGTAGAAACAAAGATGAAGGGGCAACAAGACTTGGTGGTCAAGAGATACCAAAGAGCGAGAGCTTTTGATATCTTGGATCAATAATTCATAAAGATTTTGTGGTTTTGTGAGCTTAAGGATACAATGAAAAAGATGTTAGAGAAAGTTGTATATTTTTATGTTATTTCTATTTTAGTTAGGAAATGTTCAAATGATTTATCCTTGTAGTAGTTGATTGGGCTTTTTTAATAAGATTTAATATCTAAGATGCTTATAGAGTAGAGAAAAGGAATCTTCTCTTATTGGCAAGTTACACAATATCCAATGGGTTTTGAACCAACAACCTTATATTCCCTATTCTTATGGCAGGAGGAAGTGCTATTTAAGTTATCGCTCATTGTAGATAAAAATCATTTTAAAAATCCATTTATAAAAAAATAAAGGGAATATCTAAAGTTGTACAAATTATCAAGGTGTAAAACTTGTGGGCCATATAGTGAAATTTGGAAAATGGTGGTTAAGATGAGGTCAAGAAAGGAGATGATGGTGCCTGATAATTCAATTTGTGTTATGCTAAGGTGATATATATATATATATATATATATTTTTGGGTGATATATTATGGAGAGCCTTTTTCTTACTCAGGCTGGCAATAAAATGTAAAGAGAAAGACCATCGCATTGTGGAGTTCCTAGAAAGATGTAGTGCATTTTACGATTGAAGACAGTCCGCTTAATTAATACTAACAAACATACACCAGAGGAAGCAGTAACTTGTGTAAAAATATTAGAGGAATGTGACGTGGGTTTCCTTTTACAATAGAATTGTAAGGATTAAGTAAAGTTCTTATTTATACTCTTTAGTTATAGATGAGCTCATACAAATGTCTAGGATGATGTCTATTGGTACACGTTATTAGCAGATGATATTGTATTGATTGGTGCTATTAATTATAATGGGCAATTACACTTTACCACCTAAACTATAACCCCAATTACATTTTGCATTCTAAAATTTCAAAAAGCACGGTTAGCACCCTAAACTATGACCCATGTTACACTTTGCATCTCGCCGTTAATTTTGCCGTTATCTTGGATGGAAAACCAAAGTTTAGGGTGCTAAGTGTAATTGAGAGTATAGTTTAGGATGGTAACCTGTAATTTCTCCTTCGATTTTGAGGGATTGAGAAGAGGGGCAATTGGGTCTTTTCATGTAATGTTATCCAAGATAACGGCAGAATTGATGGCGGTGTGCAAAGTGTAACATGGGTTATAGTTTAGAGTGCTAATTGTGCATTCGCCCAAAGTGTTCAACCCAAACCCAGGCGTTCAACCCAGATGTTCGATCCATCGCCTTCGACCTTCGACCAATGACCCAAACCTTCGACCCAGATGTCGTCGTCGACCCATCGCCGAGACCCAGACCCAGACGCATCTTAGTTTTGTTTGTTTAAAGTTTGATTGTTGTTGTTGTTGTTGTTGTTGTGTTGTTGTTGCCGGAATCAATTTTTTGTTGTTGTTGTTGCCGGAATCAATTTTTTGTTGTTGTTGTTGCCGGAATCAATTTTTTGTTGTTGTTGTTGTTGTTGTTGTTGCGTTGTTGTTGCCGGAATCAATTTTTTGTTGTTGTTGTGTTGTTGTTGCCAGAATCAATGTGAAAAAATTGTAGGAAAATAGCATTTTCCTAATATAACCAAACACATGAAAATATTTTCCACAACAATTTTCATAATTCAACCAAACACTTAAAAATATTTTCTTTTTCTGGAAAATAGCATTTCCGGAAAATATGTATTTTCCGGAAAACGTTTTACACGAAACAAACACAACCTAGATGATCAAGAGATACCAAAGAGTGATTATTTTTTGGCTTGATTATAAATAAAGATAGAGAGACTGAGAAGGATATTTCTCATAGAATTAGGATAAGGTGGGTGAAGAAGAGAGAAGTACTATGTGAATACCAACAAAGCCAAAGGAAAACATTCATAGAATTGCACAAAAAGACCAATTATGCTTTATGGTTCAACATGTTGGATAAATAATAATCCATAAATTGAGTGTAAGAGATGAAGATGTAAAAATGTATGTGGCAACGATAGGAAAGACATGATAAGGAATAAAGCTATTTGTAAGAAGGTGGGGCAGACATTAATTGAAGATAAAATGAGAGAGAATTTTTAAGATAGTCTGGTATGTGTGATACAGCCATGGAAGATTGACTTATTACAATTTTACAAATTCATATATTCAAGATTTATTTTGACTATTGAAGTCCAATTGCAGTCAATGTTATGTGTTTTTAAAGGTCTATTACATGTTTCCTTGGGTTAAATTTTTTTATTTATTTATTAGCTATGGCTAATTGGGCAAAATTGTAATTTCTGCAATTCCTGTGAATTACGGGTATTTTGATAGTTTAGTCAGTCTAATTTTCTAGGAAATCCAAAGTATTATAGGTTTTATTTTTTTGAGTCCAAATTAGTCTTTTATTAGGTTTTTAGTTTATTCAAACTAGGAGTCCTAATACTACTAGTACAAGAAAAAGTCCTTACATATTTATTCTTATGATACTCAAGGAGAGATATGGAGTAGATTGATATAATATTGAATGTTTTTTAGTATTGAGGCATGTTGGTTTTTGTGTGTTCCTCCCTTTCTCTACTCTCTTTACTTTGAGTCTTTCTTATGGTGTTGTTAAGGGTACTATTCATACAATCCAAAACACCATAAAATTATTTCTTTTTCTTCTTCCTTATAACTCCATATCAAGCCCTTTTCTTTAACCTATCAAAACCCTAAATCCCACACACTTTCTTCTACCAAATAGCCATCAAATAACTCATCAAACCATCTTTTAATTCCTAGCACAGCCCCAAAACCATTTCTTCAACAATTCTAAACTGTAATCCACAAATTCTCTAGACACTAAACACACCATAAGCACACCGTAGACAAATACCCACAATTTTTCCTACGTCAATGTGCAACTAAGGCCTACGTATGTATCAGTGCGGAAGAGTGATCATTTCAATATGAATAAGCACTAAGAGCTAAAAAGAGGACAAAAATAACGCAGGTAGAAGTTACATTGAAATAAATTATTTTAAGAGAGATAATTGGGTACAAGGTTCCAGATAGGGCCAAGTGGCGTAAAAAGATATATAGTCAAGCCCACTAAAGGTTTAGCTGAGTTTAGTTGGGTATAATCAGGTTGACTGGTCTTGAGCTTGGAGACTCACATTTAGTGATTCCCTATCCTTGTTCCTTGCTTCTCTCTCAGTTTGAAATTAAGTTCTTTTTTTTTCTTTCCTTTTCCTTGTAATTTTTTGGACTGCTTTGTGCTCTTTGCATGAGGTAGATTTTTATATATACATCTTTCTTATAAAAAAAATTAAAAATATAAAAAAACAGGTTGAGAAATATATTTTGATGTTAAGAAGGATAAATGGAAATTGTCAAGATTAAAGAAGATGGCTGAATTAAGAGAAAGAACAAGGATAACTTGGATGGTCGCACATAGGGTTCTGCAGCATCAAAGCTAAGATTCAGAGACCATAGAACAAAAACCAGCACATGGCTGATCCCAACTAATTTTTACAAGTGATGTAGACTGGGCAATATCATTTGGAATGGTGAAATTTCACATTCTCACCAGGCTAGCAATTACTGAGTTAAGGGTGGCAATTAATTACTGATATGCTTATTCCTAAAGGAAAAAAATAAAAATAATAAAAACCAGAGATATGATACCTGAAAGAACAAATCTCTATGGTAACTCTCAGTTGGTGGCATCAATGCATCAATATAAACATGTTTTGCTACCCTCCAAACTATCAAGTAGGTAAAGAGATCTGACAACTCATCAAGTGCCTTGCGTGTAAGTTTATCTGCATTAGTATTGTAGCTGATAAGCATATAGTCTATCATATGATTTATATAAAAATTAACAATAGCATTCTACCAGCTGGCAAGGCTCCCCTCAATCTAGCAAGTGCCTGATCTGCAGCTCCACAGAACCTTAAATTAACAGTTTGCAACCTGTTTACAACAGCTTCTGCTAGATTGAGTTCCTGTAAGAGAATGAAATTTAAGAAGAATACATAAGATGCACCTTAACCATATTGTATTGGCTATATAAATGTTCATGACATCCCCTTCACAAGAGTATTATTATTATTATTATTATTAATTTTCAAGCCACCCAATTAAATTTTTTATAAGTAATGGACATTTTATTCAAATCATGAAAAGGATTCACCCAAGTATACATGAAGTATACAACTGGGGACCAAAACAATCAAATACACAAACTACAAGCATCCATCAAATCATAAACCGAAGTAATAAGACTTCCTAAGATTGACATCCAATCCAATGGTGTTTTAAAGAAGAAAAGTTTTAAGTCAGCCACTGTCCTTTCAGAGTCTTCAAAATACTGGTTATTTCTCTCTTGCCAAATTAATTAAAGTCAGAATATATTCATGATTCATGAAGATCTTTTAGGGCAAAGAAAACAATGCAAACAAGAATTTTGGTGGTTCAAGGATATACTAAGATTATTTGGAAAAGACTTAATAGGCTCTGTGGCATATGTTAGGACAGCAGATAAAAATGAACAAGGAATTTAAAAAAACTCAACCATATTTTGGGGAAAAAAAGAAAAGAATTGACAATTATATGTTGTAGAGAGCAGATACTATTAAGTGTGGAGTAGTTATGTACGGCACATTTGGACTGATGAGTCTATATAAGCAACCTTAGCAAGCCCAATGGTTGATAGCATGAAAGTTCTAGCTACATCATAGAAAGTCTAGCGCATATATTCACTTGACTTCAATGTTCATAAATTTAAGGGACAGCCATACTCCAGTGGTCAACTGCATGACATCTAACTCAAGAAAACTTAACCATATACCAAACAATTTTAACCTCAGTTAATATTCATATTACTAAATCATTTACTCACGATTCCCTAGTTTCCAAAGTGATAAACAGATTTTCATCCAACAGAAAAGAGGAGCATTATTAAATAAAAAGATAAAAGATTACATAGAACAGATCGGGCAACCTACAAATGCTACATTTTTCCAAAATGCGTGATATATAATAACAATCACTACAAAATAAAATGAGGACTGCACATCTTGGTAAATAACTCCAAGAAAATAATTGTTGCGGGAAACCATATGTATAGCTTTTTTTTTTCCTAAATCATTTTCCAAAAACCTGCAAAAGCTGACGCCTTATGACCACCCATTTTGATTTCCGTTCAGAGGATTGAGGACGCAGAGAACCCATCATAGAAAGAAGCTTCATTCAGAAACAGAATCAACTGTCAGGTCATACTTCTCATACTCGATGATGCTAAGTTACAAGTATGTTAATGACATACCTCTGCTACTTTCTGTCTATGCTCTGCCTTTACTCCTGTCCAAGACCAAATTGCATCCAGAAGGTCCCCATGATTTAGATGAATATCACATGAATCTGGATTAAAAAAACGAGTTGCAATGTCCATTGTCACCTGCAAAATAAGCCACGATTATAAAGTAATGCACACCATATACAGTTTCACTTTGGGCACAAAGAAATGTTTTTTGATGGTGAATTCTAACCCATAAGGAAGGGGAAGGGGGTTTTCGAACTAGTGACCTTCGCTTCTTAGGCGTGATTCCCAGATTCGTGTCAACATAAGCCATGTGTCAATCAATGGTAATTGTAGTAAACCATCACTTTCAAATGCTTAAGCTGACAGGAAGTCGGCTGTCTTTCAACCTCATACTGACACCCTCCCTCCCTTATGTGCAAGCATGCTGAATAACCAAATGTGAGCATTGCACATGAAGAACATAAGAAATAACCAAATGGGGTTTCCTAGGATTCAAACTAAAGATCTATTTTTCAAACCAAGGCTCTAATACCATGTCAGTTTGCATTTTTGTCTTATATGGACAATATGGTTTGAACAACATGAGAACTTTTGAGGGGTGGATTCTATTTTTTTTTTAGTAATTTACACATACACATACACATGTAGTGAGTCTTAAACTCATCACCTCATCCTCTTACTCTTACAAGGATAGGAGGTGCAATTTGAGAGGTGAAGTTTTCTCAAAAGGGCTGAAACTTCAATTTTGAGATTGTAGTCTCATTAGACATCTGTTTCTGGCAACACAAATAGATGTTTTTCTAGATATTTTAGATCCTTTATCTTGCTTTAAATTCTTTGGGAGCTCCTTTCCTGTCTACTCCATATTATCTTTTATATATATATATATATATAATGAAAGGAAAAACGTAGGGACTAGTCAACCATATCCAAAATTGTCAGGTGTTGACAGTGATTTGTTTAGGGAAGCTAACGTATACTGCCAATTGGGGGGAAAAGAAGGTTACACGAAAAATTAAGTGTGTTGTATCTTTTTACTTTGGAACAGAAGCTATTTTTTTTAATGGAAAAAAAATATTTACAGCCTAGTAGTGCTATTTAAAAGGTTATAAAACTCTTAATAAAAGGTTATGAACAGATAATAATGATATTAAATTTTCAATGAAATCTTTTAGAATGTGGTCTCATATTGATAAGAAAAATACTACATGCATTGTATTTTTGATCAACTTGGTGCTAGTTTTGGGGTATATAGGCTATTATACATTTTTTTTTTTTCCCTATGAATTTTTAGTAAATTTTTAATTAATAAAATTTCTGTTACCCAAAAAAATACAACTGATTTTCCATTCTTTTTTGCAACCCATCATGTCAAAATCAACTACAAAGGCTTTAATTATATTAGCAAAAATCTTATTCAAATTAGATTTTTCAAACTAAAATGGAAACTATAGTGGTGGATCTTTGGTATTTTTGAGTCTCCCAACCCCTTGCCTGCTGACAATTCTACATTTACTGAGACCACAACAAATATACGAAGTCTTAATTAATATATGTAAACATGCACTTACGTACATGCACAATCTTTATCGTATACTAATTTAATACCCTTTTTGATGACCAAAAATATTTATTGAAAATAAAGAAGTGAGGAAGTAAATGCTAAATTAACTGTAGAAAAAGTTTCACACCAAATTTAGCTTTTAATCTTAAAATTCATCAATTAAACATATATAGTATATGGTGTATGAATGGAGCTCTCTACACTAGTTTACAATATCAGCTGGATGCTTGCTTTGGGTTGCATATCTTTCTTCTTTTCTAGATTCTGTTGAGCAACTGTATTTTGCTTCCAATCTTTAGGAAAAATTTTGTATACATTCATTACACCTTAAGAACTCTCATCATTTTAATAATCATGCCTGCGTTTTTTTTTTTTTTTTGAAAAGTTGTTATTGAGAGTAGCCCATAAAAGTAATGATGCCCTTATTATGTTTCAAAGTGACTAGCCACTGAAGGCTTCAAGTAATGCATGTAAGCAAAACTCAAGGATCACAATGTTTAAGAATTTTTTAAGGAACAAAAGAATATCAATGAGCGTTTGGCAAGCCCAAAAAAATCCAGCTTTTAGGGCCTTTTGAGATTATTTTGATGGGCCCTACACCATTAAAAAAAAAAGCTTTCCAACCTCCTTTTCTACAGTACATTCAGCAAATAAGCAATCAGCAAAATACATCCAAAAGCTCTCTAAAGAAAACAGACAAGAAACTAAGCTACTTAACTACATCAACAAGAATGACAATAAAACCCTAGTTCAAAAACTTTCAGTGGTTATGGATCATCAACAGACTAATCAATGTTGGCCACATATATTTTTCTCCACATTCTATCATATCTAAAATCTTACTCTCTTCTCCCCCTTTAATTAACTTGTTCTTTTTTACTGCTTCTACCAATGTCATTTAAGATCTCCCTCTACCCTTTTTCATCCCTTTGAAAAGAAACTAAACTAATTATTAATAATTGAAATCACAAAATACTTCCATTACTTTGATTTCCAAAAGAAGGGGGTGGGGAGGAGACGGGGGTGCGGCGTGGGGGAGCATGGTATAACGGAAGAATGAAGCACCTTGATAACCTCAGCCTCTGTCAATGCAGATGCACCTCCAATAATGTCAAAATCACCCTGTTGACAACAAAAACAGTATAAAGAGGACTTCAACTTATATATAACACAAAAGAATCATTAAGAACGTTCCATATATTCATTTCAAAAAATAAAAAGGAATAAGATACCAAACCCGATAACAATTTCAATGATTGTAATCCACACCTGAAGATAGCGATTTGGTGATGAATGCCCAATTGCTCTTCTATAGACATACGATATTTCATAGCGTTTGAACGAAGATCTCTACAGCATAGACGGTAGAAAAACATTTTATTTCTATAGAACTTAATTTTAATGTTTAGCAATGAATAGAGAAGCATGAATGTCAAAGCAATTGACATTGTAAAAAGCAACAATTGAAAAGTGAAAGACGTTCATAATTGAGTGAGTGATCTAAACCTTGAGAAAGTGCAAAGCAACATAAAAAACAAGCCATTAAATATAACGCTAAAGTGCAATAATTTCCTGATTAATTGTGAGCTAATATAGGTGGGTTCGGCATATGCTTTTGCTCCTAAAAAAATCTAAGACACCTACATATCCTGCTGATATATATATTATTTTAGTAGTTCCCCAGATTTACATATTCCAGATTCTAATCACTAGTTGTTTCAACAGCTTAGGCTTCCATATAATGGTCAACTCTTTATTTCAACTCTCCCCTCATGTTTAGGCCAGAACACCATGTTTGAACCTGAAACTTAAGTCTAATACTTCTTAATATTCCTTTTTTTTTTTTTTGGTGTGGAGGGGGCAAGAATTAGAGGCATCCCAAGTGAATATCCAATCACTACATATTTGCAGCAAGGATTAGCAATAATGCTTATGTCTTTGCATTGGTTATTGATGAGCTCACTAGATCAATTCAAGATAAAGTCCCTTGGTGTATGCTTTTTGCAGATAACATGGTTTTATTAAAAGAAACTAAATATAGATTTAATGTCAAGTTCTAAATTTGGAGAGATGCTTTAGAATCTAAAGGCTTTGCGCTAAGTAGGACTAAAATAGAGTCCATGAAATGAAAGTTAAGTAAAAATAGAAACAAATATGAAGGGGTTGTAAGACTTGATGGTCAAGAGGTACCAAAGATTGAGTGCTTTAGATATCTTGCATCAATAACTCAAAAGGACAGAGGATGTGAATCATAGGACAAGAACAAGGTGGATCGAGTGATTAATCTCATCAGGAGTATTGTGTGATTGTAGGAAACCAATTAAATTAATAGGAAAATTTTATAAAATTTCTATAAGAATAGTTAAGCTCCATCCAAATGAATATAGCTAAAATGAGCATATTAAGATGGATCAGTACAAATAGAAGGAAAAATAGGATTCAAAATGAAGAAAATCACTTAAAAAAATAAGGTTGGACCCTTTTGATAAAAAAGATTAGGGAAACTCACTTGAGATGGTTTGGTCATGAGCATAGGAGAATGATAAATAAACAAGAAGAGTGAGTTAATTTAAGTGGAGTGAACAAAAAAAGGTAGACGAAGACTTAAAAATAACAATAGTAAACATCAGTAGAAGTATTGAAAAGGACATGTCAATAAGGAGGAGACAAAGAGTATGATTTTGGATAGGATAGAATGGCTAAAAAGAATATATGCCAATCGTGATTAGTATGTTAAAGACCATAGCCAACTCCAAAATTTTAGGACTAAAGCTTGGTTGTTTTGAAGGGAGGGGGGGGGGGGGGGGGGGTGATAATTAAACTTTAATTACCAGTAATGTAGACTAAGCTTTTGTCAATCTGAGATTTAAAAAGTTTCGGTTCACCCACCAAAGGTCAATCTTGTTAACCTCCATTAAATTTTGCCATTAACACTTGCATTTGTAAATCATATGCTTAGAGAAATGTAACACTTTATTCACTTATGATTTATAAAATTAGCACTTTGACACTTTCTCTATCAGGTTTTGATAAGATGGGGCCTGAAATGGCTAGTTGTATCAAAACAGTGGCTAAAGAAGTACATAGAGAATCAAATGGATGTGGGTTATTGACTAAGGAGACGTGGTCAAGTAATGTGGAGGTTCAAGCAGCAGTTAGATTAAAGAAAGAGAGCGATAGAAACCTACACAAATATAGAGATGGAGTTGGTTATGAAAATTATAGTGGCAAATAAGGGATAAAGATAGTCTGAGAGGCTAAATTTAAGGTTCATGAACAAAGGTAGGAGAAAAGAATATTTAAAAAACTAGCTAAGGCAAGTAGAAGCATCACAAGTGAATTTCATATCACAATGGTTCATAACAAGGATTAGCTTAATTTCCATATCTTTTTACACAGGTTATGCATGAATCTACTAGACCAATTACAGATTAAGTCCTTCGGTGTACGCATTTTGTAGACGATATGATTTTAGTGGGTAAACTAAACGTAGAGTCAACATCAAGGGATTGTAGAACTTGAATGTTAAGAGATCTTAAAGTGAGAGCTTTTGATATCTTGGATCAATATATCATATGAATAGAGGGATAGAAGAGGATGTGACTTACAGAATAAAAGTAGGGTGGCTTAAGTGGAGAAACATATCAGGATCAATGTATGGTCCTAGAATATCTATTATGTTAAAGGGAAAGTTTTACAAATCTACCATAAGACAAACTTTACAGATATGCTTTAAAAAAAAAGAGAGTAAAAACTAGAAAAGAAAAAAATTAAAAATTAAAGAACAAAGCTATGCACAGGTGGTGTCATGCCAAACCAGCGTATCCTTAGCATAATATAGCAAAATGAGAGTTTATCCAGACAATAAAGATTATATATGTAAAACATGATATGAACACTCGAATCATCATAGCGTTGCTCAAATAATTTCATGTCAGTTAGTAAAAATGACAGAAAAGAAAACAATCACAACTCCCTGTGAGTAAATACCTGGTGGGAGATTACCCAGCTAACAAAAGGCAAACGCAGCTCATGACAAAGTTCAAGCATATCTCCTCCATGAGTCAACAGTTTGACAGTTTTCCTTCCAGTTAAATATCAAAAATAATTAGCCAAATATAGCATTTACAAACAAATTGTGCTGAGAGATAAATAGATAAATTCTACTGTAAACAAGATTGCATGGAGTTTGATAAGTGAGGAACCTATTGAACTGTGGAGAATCATCCAACAAACGCATGGGTATTATTTCCAGATGCTTTGCACAATGCTGTCTGAAAACTTCCCTTGTTACCTCAACAACACAATCACGAACCTCAGTGTCTAAATCTGTGTACTGAATAGAGGTGTCATCTCCAGCCAACCTCATTTCACCAGCATGATGGTGGTGGTCTTCCACGTTTAGCATCTCTTCATCAAAGATAGCATTGACAACTTTATCATATACACTTCTGTCCTCTGAAGTTTGCATTGTTCGTAGAATATCTGAACATATGGACAGAATGCAGTTAGTTAAGCTAATCAAAGAGCTATCTATCAAAAAGAACTCTAAAATAGAGACATGGAACTCTATTTGATTAAAGAAATGCTATGTCCACAACAAATCCTAAGTGGCAGGTTGTTATTGGCTATTACGGGGGGGCAAAAAAGTAATTTAAGTGGTGGATTCAAATTAGAACCAATAACAACTTACCACCTATGATTTGCTATATAAGTGTTGTGAAAATATTGTGGATGTAGCACTTCTCATTTGTTTAGGAAGGAAGTAAATATGAAAATAATTGCTAATATGTGACAAGATTTGCCAGGCCAGGTTTAAATCATTCAGAATTATCTATAAAAACATCAGTATCATATGAACAGAGAAAAAGAATTTGATACATGACAAGGAAGAAGAAAAACCACCCTGGATAGGAAAAAGAATTCACAAAATCACAAACAATTGAGCACTAAAAGAATGGAAACAATAGAGGTATTCTAGACAGTCCTTGAGTACCTATCTAATGGGTGGGGTCAAAGTGTAACCTATTAGCTAAATGTGGAAATAGGATTTATTTATTTTATTTTATTTTATTTTTAATAAATTAAGAAAAATACACACACACACATATATTTAAAAAGGGCAATTACATATTACACACCTAACTTTGATCTATTTTCTATTTGGTCCCTAAAGTTCAATTTTCTTCAATTATGGCCCTAAACTTTTAACTAGGTATAATGTGGCCCTTACGTACATTTCTGTCAACTAAGCTGCCATTAAGTTTCCAAAAAGTCGCAGTTATTTTCCCAACTTTACCCTTAAATTTTTTTTTTACATTTTTTCTCTTCTTCTTCTTCTTCTCTCTCTCTCTCTCTCTCTCTCTCTCTCTCTCTCTCTCTCTCTGATCCCCCTTCCCCATCTTTAGTGTGACAAAAAATTCTCTTAGAGCTCTCAGTTCTGTTATTAAATTAAATCTGAGATTGCTTATTGTTCAGTATTCATCAATGCACAAACAGGCACCATTTTCCCTTATCAAACCCAACCCCTTTTAATAGACTCATTCCAAGGGAAGGGATTAAATTTGATCTACATCCCTATCGCAATTGCCCTATCCCATCTCCTTTTTTTTTTTTTTTTCTCTTGGTTTTGCATTTGTTCATGGTGGTTAGGCTCTCAGTGTGCAGAGACAATTGAATTTGTTCTTTATGTTTTTGGGGGGTTTGGCATGTTGGCTAGATTGGTTGGCTAGATTGATGTTTGATGGATTTGGTGATGTGGGATGATAAAGGGTTTTGATTAAATTTTGAAGAGCATAAAGTCAGGTTTTGGGTGACGTTGCCAACAAAGGTGTGGCTGGATTTAGGCAATAGTGGCAAGGAAAAAGGAAGCAGGGTGGTAGAGGAGAAAAGAAAATAATTACAGATAAAATCAAAGAAAAATTCAAAAATGTTGTTTTAGGAGACTTCACGACAACCCAATTGATGGAACTGAACAAAAAGACCCCATTGAACATGGTCTGGAAGTTCAGTGATGGAAAAAAAACTTGAGGAACCAAATTGAAAAAGGGCCAAAGTTATGACGCTTAATATGTAATTAAGCTAGCTTTGGGATCATATTCTTTTATTTCTCTTTTAGACTTGATTGATCATTGTAACTTGAGAGCTTAATTGCGTTGTACCCTTAGTACACTCTTTGTGTATAGGGCTTTTCTTTAATAAAGTTTTGTTATTTGTCAATATAAGAGTGGGTTTGGATGGAGGTGAGGAGAGGGGATGGGGAGGGTTTAATGAATTTGGCAGGGGTATCTTACCCCTCCAAATCCCTAATTTTTAATTTCCCAAATTGGGGGAATTTGGAGGGGGAGGGATTCCACTTAAATTAAAAAATGATCACTCGTCAATTTTTTAATTATGGTGTCAATTTATATGATGATTTTCCTCCTCTTCCCCCCCCCCCCCCCCCTCCCCTTCTTAATTTTTAAAACATCCAAACAAAGGGGAGGGATATCTGTGGACTTTCCCCTACTATAGTTTTAAATCATCCTCTCTCCTCTTCTTTCCTTCCCCTCCCTTACCCTCGACTCTCCCTCACTCCAAACTTCCAAATACACAAGAAAAATGAGTGTGCATCATTTGAGGACTTTCCAATAGCAAAGGCTGTTTCCCTGAACAGTCATGAGATACTGGCCTTCCCACACTTGACACCTCCAATAAAGTTTTTTACTCATTAAAATATATATATATATATATACTTATTTGTGTGTGCTTATGCATGTATATATATCTATATACATACTTTCACTAATGCAACTGGATAACCTATCATAATTTCATTTGATATTTTTCATCTTATGAGTAGATTTCTTTAATCACACTGAAAATTTAAGTTGATGAATAGTTATCAAAATATTCAAAAACAAAAATTCACACAGTTTCTTCTTTTTTTAGTTTTTATGCTAAGTTATAAGAACTGAGAATTTAAAACATTGATGTATTAAATACAATTATCTTAATTACTTACTATCCAACAACTCAGATTCCATCCTTGGAGGAAACGCATGCTGTAGAAGTTCAGTGGCAGAGGGACGATCAGACGGACTAGGAGACATTAAGCGCTGCAACAAGGATGCCTGTTCAGGAAATTCAGTAACCCAACCTGGAGGAAGTTGTCCTTTCTGCTTCAAATCATTGAGAACAACTTGTCTCTCCATTGCTGTCCCAAATGGGTGCCAAAGCTCAAAGAACACAATTCCTAAGCTGTACATATCAGCCTGTAATCCAAGACGACCCAAAAATTTGCATGATAAAAAGTTCAGTAGACAAGTTATAAGACTTCATAGCTGCAGGAGCAGATTTTTTTTTTTTTTGGGAAAAAAAATCACAGTAGCAACACAACATTCACCTTTTCATCAATCTTAGGCCATCCCTGCTCAATTTCTGGTGCAGTGTAAAAATAGGTACCAACTTGACCAGTACCATCAATTGAAACTCCAGCCGTATCCGAAGGAAAGCCTGGATCTTGATCCAACTGCTCCAACTTCAAAAACTTGGCTGAAACAAAGATATAAGAACAACTTATAGTACACCATTTTGTAATTGTTTATCAAGAAAATTAACAGAAGCAGCCATTTATCAAATGCCATCATATGATTTCATGCCCTTCACATTTTTTTTTTTTTGTAAGTAACTTCAAATACATAAAGATAACAACATAATTTTTAGTTTAGTCTTGTATATTATAAATGCTAGGCCCAGAGGCCAAAATCTGGATGCCTTGACTGTTTTGAAAAGGCTTTGAACATTGGGTTTAAAGTGACTAAGTACCCGTTTGGGTACTGATTATATTGAGTGCATTTGCATTTTCCAACGTTTCACGCTTTTTTTTCATTGAGAAGCGCATTTCAGTGCTTTCTAGTGAGTCTTGTGTACTGTTCACAGGACTCACAAACCTCTTTTTTTACCAAAACTTTCATTAAAAATGGGTCCCATGGCACTATTCACACATTTAAAAATTATTTTGCTACAGTGTTTTCAGTTTTCAGCAAAATAAGCGATATCTAAACAGACCCTAAGTGGCTTATCAGATCTCAGAACATGAAAGTTCAAAAATGAACTAAAATTGTAGGGCAAAAGAGAGGCCAAAAAAAGTATACTAAATATTTAGGCAATCACCCAAAGAGCATATGCACTTGAACATTGTATATAGCAGTAATGGCTTTGAACTACTTGTTTATTCCTCCAAAATCTGCAAGTAATTAAAAAGCCTCACAAACCTGATAGAACTTGGCTCCATCAAATTGAGGTGGAAGAAAATTACAAATATTAGTCAGATTCGAGATAGACCAACGGTTCTCCTAGAAAAAGAGGAAGAGATAATCAAGCTGAAATTCCTCTTATATCTTTACAATGAAATACTTGCCTAAGTAGCCAGTCAGCACTATCCTATTCTACAGTTTACGAGATAAGAACATCTTCACTCCTAACAAACAACTTATCACTCTAATCAACTCCTAAACTATGGGAATTCTTAGTTTGATAATCCTAATCAAATAATTAGCCCACTAATCTAAAAAACCACCGTGTGAATGTCCATGCAGTCATGCACAATCATGTAAGGTGTATTCTTGATCATGCATTCCCCCCTCTGGGGAGGCGAATCTTATCCTCAAGATTCATACAAGAGAATTGACATTGCAGATCCTCATACAACTCCCACGTTGCATCCTCTTCTAGAAGCTCATGCCACTATACCAATGCTTCTTGTACAATATTCTGACCAAGCTTAACCCAACGAAAGTCTATAATCAATTGGTTTCCAAAGCCATTACATCCTCATCATTGAACTTGGGCAAGTTCACCACAAGATGAACCACCTGTCCCAGCTTCTTCTTCAATTGAGACACATGAATGTGTTGGCAAATCCAACCAGTAGGCAACCTTACCTACAAAGTTCCACAATTTGCAAACGTCCCATAAAATTGCAGAGCTTCTTGTTCCCTCAAACACATATTAAAAGTTGTTGGAATGGCAGTAGCTTGAGATAAGCCCACACCCCCAGCTCAAAGTCAAGGCTCACAACAGTTCCTCTCCACAAGTTAGGGCTATCCACCCAGACTAACCTGATAAATGTGCTTGACTCAGGGTCATCTGAACTGAAATCTGCCAATCCAAGCAATGTGTCAGTTGATGACACGGGAGATCATTGAACCTGATAAACATTGGTTCAAGTGGCAGGCGCCATCCAAAAAACTGGCTCTAACCAACCCATGTGACCCTCTGCCATTCCTAGCCATTGTTAGTCACTCTCCACCTGGCCACCTTTCTTCACTTTTCAAATTTTTCCAGATCCGATGAAGATCTTGCTGGATGTAACAAAGATCTCACCATATCTGACAATAACTCTGTCAATTCTAGTGAGATCTTCATTGATTTGATGAGATCTCCACCAAATTAGATGGAAATCTCAGGATCTCTGCCATACGCTACCATCAACGAGGACAGTGGTTTCGACTAATCCAACCATCGAAAGTCTGATGGGTTGATGATGGATAACCTGTGTTCCATCAGTTGGTCACAGGTTTGGATTTCTAGGACCCAATATAGTTGGGTCGAGGGGCGGGTTGGTGGGTAATCTGACCTAGCCCAACCCATAGACACCCCCTACCTCAAGTGTACCCATAAAGGCCATAACTTGAGAGTAATACTCTACCAAACTTTGACAAGCTTGTTCAAGACTGAAATACTATTTGCATTTGTCATACAAGAAAGAGACAAATCTAGAGCAAATGTGTTGTAAACACGCCCAAATAGACTCTGTAGATGTGCATAAAAAATTCTCTATACTGGCTGAAAAACGGGTGAACCAACTAGAATATGCTCTGTATCAGCTAAAAAACTACTAAACTTGACATATTTGGTGCATGCCAACCAAAATCACTCAAATCAAGCCAACCTGAGGGTGAATGACTTGGATTAGATTGAACTGAGTTGGTTTCGAGTTGAAATTAGGTTTTGGACCTTGGATCTAGGTTGACACAGTTTAAAACTGGGTTGAAGTTGGGTCTTGGTGTTGGGCCGAGATAGGGTTTGGATCTTTGATCTAAAACCCTGAGCTCGATCACAAAACAATGAGCCCAAATAAGTTGAGCCCAGGCACAAACAACAGCCAAACACCCAAACGAGTGAGTGCTATCCCAGAACAATGTGCACCAAGAACTAAAGAACTTAAGAAAACCATCACGTTAGCATAGACATAGGTCACTAAAGACCGGAAAAACATGCAAACGTTGAAAATGCAAAAAAAAAAAAAAATACAAAAAAATACAAAAAATCAACAACCAACATGACAGCGTTAGAGAGATATCAAAATGACTGAAAACCACTGTGAACCTCCATAACTCCACCAGAAATCCTCACAAAAAAACTCCAACCAAAGATAAACATCCTGAATATTAGGGAGCAACAAACCATCAAGCTTCAATGGCAACGATGGTGATGAAGACAGCAGTTCTCTTCGACCTCATCATACACCTTCCAACATCACTCAACAAATCGTTCGTCCCAATTCAACACAAAATAAAGTAGAATGAGAATAAAGGAAATAAAATGAAAAATGAAAAAAGAAAGAAGTGATAAGTAAATTCAAATTATTTGCTCAAATACCACTTTAATGAAAATATGGTAATGCAAATAAGAAGAGTAACATGAAAACAAGGAACTAATTTCTATGTTCAACCTTCACCCAATCCATTCCCTATACATATAAGAAGCATTTGCGAAATATGGCAAAATATTCTGATAGTGAAAACTAGTAAGGACACTTCACCAATAGTATCTTCTAGAAGAGTCTGAAAAAGAGATGCCTGGTATCTCTCTAAAAGATTACAACATAGCATACTTTCTCTTTCTAACAGCTGGAATTGTGCAAGATTGAGAGTTTGAATCTTTAATTATTTCGGAAAAAAATAAATTTGGTTTTTTTAGGCCATGCACAAAATAGTTGCCTTCAGATAGTAGCCTTCAACATTAAGTAGCTCTCAAACACATTTTTTCACGTGTTCTCCTTACAATAGCAATATTAGTCAAATAAGGATGAAAGCCAATAAACTACCTTTGGTGCGTTATATTATACTTGAGAATTAACAAGCACCCTTAAAATTTATATTTCGATATATATATATAGAGATGGATTCAAGTTATACATGGTGTAACTCTTCAGAGTTACACCTTTTCTAAACCATTAGATTTAAGTAGATCCAACGGTAAAAAAAATGCACTAATTAATGCAAATATTCTGATAAAGATCTCATTTATTATCCTTATTTATAACATTCCATACTTATCTCTAATCTCAAAAATAGGTATATTTTTCTCTCTGCTCTCTCTTTCTCATCCACTATACGTTTCTCTCTCCTCCATTGCTATTCCACCTCCATTTTTATAAGGTTCCACCTCCACACCACATAGAATTTGATACAAAAAATCTTATGAAAATGGAGTTATCGGGGGTTATCTCAAGCCGATTAACATGCTGCACACATCAAGAAAAGAAAATGATGGCCAAGAAGCTATAGGTAAGAAGGATTACAATTAAGTTTCTTTTTTTTTTTTTTTCTTTTTTTTTTGGGAATTGTGACGGAAAAAGTGCTCCACTCAAGACTTATATGCAAAATTCATATATACATCTTCTGTTTTCTCAGCAACCAAATAGAGAGAAATGGAAGTATTTCCTAACTATTGTTTGTCATGTTGTATAAAAAAAAAAAAAAAAAAAAACAATTATACGAAGAGAAAAAAACAATACATCTGCAATGCCCCATGGCACTTATGAAGAAAGAAGTAATAATAATATCAACAAATTGTTTTGATTTGTCTTTGAATCAAAGCATCATAACCTAAGAGCATATCAAGGAATTTAAAGTTAATGTTTTCAAGGTCCATTATCAAATTAACGGCTTTAACCATAGATTTTAGTCCAACCTAAACACGGGCTTTAGTAGTATTAGTCCAACATAAAACATGTGATTTTCATAAGGTTCCAACTCCACAGCCATAGATTTTTGTATCAGATTTTATGTGGCTGTGGAGGTGGAACCTTATGAAAATGGAGGTAGAAGAGCAATTGAGGAGAGAGAAACGTGTAGTGGATGAGAAAGAGAGAGCAGAGAGAAAAATAACTATTTTTGAGATTAGAGATAAGTATAGAATGTTATAAATAAGAATAATAAATATGATCCTTATCAGAATATTAGCATTAATGAGTGCATTTTTTTTACCGTTGGATCTACTTAAATCTAATGGTTTAAAAAAGATGTAACTCTTTAGAGTTACACCAGGTATAACTTGAACCCACCTCATATATATATATATATATATACATAGAGAGAGAGAGAGAGAGAGAGAACAAAAAAATAAAATTATAAAATCCAGAACTTACCAAGACCAAAATCCCCAATTTTGATATCATTGCGGGCATCAAAGAATATGTTATTCGGGGTTAAGTCCCGATGGATGATTCCTTGCCCATGTATGTGGGCCAAGCCTTCCACAATTTGACGAAACAAATGCCATGCTAATTCTTTGTCAAAATGACTATATGACTCAAAAACTTGGCGGAGCGTCCTTAAACCACAACAAGGAAAGATAAAAAAAGAGTAAAACATGGCACCAGAACACAACTAAAAGGAAATATAAAAAAGGATATCTAATTGCAAAGATAAATGGAGTTAAAATTAAAGAACAAAAATAAAAGCATGCATTTGCAGCTCAAATGTAGTAAATACATTCAAGAAAAAAATTTCCTTTTGACTAAAGATGCAAAATTGCTATTATTTGAGTGGAGGAATTGGTTTGGAAAGCACTCCTCAGCAGTTTGGAATTTACTGCCATCGTGTTTGGTGTGGTTGGTGTAGAAGGAGCACAACTCTCGCAAGTTTCAGAATATGGAGAGATCCATTGATCAGTTGAAATCCTCTTTGATGCATACCTTGTTTGAATGATCTTGAGCTTGGGGTTTAACTTATTGTGCCTCTTTTTTAGAGTTTCACAATTCTCTTAGCTTTGCTTTTGTAATTTTTTGGCTCTTAGTGTTCATCATCTTGAACATAAATTTTTTTTTCTAATAAAGCAATTCTTCCAAAAAAAAAAAAAATAGGTTAGGTTTGTTTTAGCTTAAAACCCTAGCTTATTTTCACAGCCAACTTATGTACAGCTTTTAAAGTATCACTTTTCCTAGTTACACCTATACTTTTACACTACTTATTTTGTAAAACTAAGCTCATACAAACAAACTCAAAATAAACCTTACATAAATTATGCACTTCAACAATGATGATTGACAATTGAAAAATAGTAGAATAATTAAATCACTATATTTCATGAAAGTGTGATTCTATGGAAAGAATTAGGATAGAAAATAAAATTAAATGCTTTACCGAGGGCAATACTCCATTTGAATATATAAAAAGGTAGATTCAATCTTGTTCTCTTGCCCAACAGCATCAACTGAGTTTGTGCCTAAGTAGCTGAAAGTGGAACTTGCTGCAGTCATTGAATCCCCAGTAGTGTCACCATAAGAACTAGCAACTCCTGTTTCAAACCATGCCTGGAAGTTTTATGATTATTAAAACCATCTTATAAGCACAAAAGCTTGCAAGCAACAGAATCTCTTTAATTTCTATAACAAAAATTTTGAAATCTAAAGGATGTTACTTCTTGAAGCAGTGTATTTTAGTACAGAAAATACAAGCATCCCACAGAATTATACAATTTATCAAATCTGAAAAACGATTTCATGGTAAAGAAAGAACAAAAATAATTTATAGAAAGATCCAAAAATGAGTGAAAAGAAACCAAGAATGAAGAAAGTTCTTACCTGATAGTACCGGACAACATGTTGATGCTGCAAACGAGAAAGAGTGGCCACTTCCCTAAGTACCTCACCATGGTTAATTTGTCAAAAAATTTAAATAGTGTTGGGGAAAAACGATTTTCAAGTAAAATCATACAGAAAAGTGATAAAAATAAAAAGAACACATAACCAGCCTTTTCACTAATTTCCACAGAAACTATTATATTACAAAAAATTTAGACAGTAGAACAATTTCAACCATATTCAAAGTTGTACATATAAGAAGGCTAGAAATTATGTGGAATCCAAGAAAACAACAGGGAAAAAAACATGATTAATCCAACTTGATCCTTCACACAGGATAAAAATAAATACATAAATAAATAACAAAAAAAAAAACAAACAAACAAACTTGGAATGAAACAAATTAAAATGTTGATAAAAGATGCATGGTTTTAAAAACCGAACCGGGCATCGAACCTTTTTTGTTTTAATTTCCGGTTCAACCCCGGTTCTTGGTCGGTTTTCTAGTTATTGACCGGTTTTGGGGCTTTTAACCGGACCGGACTGGCTCCCGATTCCCGGTTGAACTGGTCAGACCAGCCGATCCGGTCCGGTTTTTAAAACAATGAAAAGATGTGCATGGCATCTTGGGGAATTGGCAGAATGACACCAATAGGCAAACAGGCAAGATAGGAAAAAGGAAATAGATTATATAACATAAAGACAAATAAATACACAAGATAGTTAACATTTTGGCTACACCAACATAACATGAACACTTTAAAATGAGTCAAATATCCATGTAAAACACAGTAACTCTGAGGCTCCACATATTCATGAATATTCCCAACTCCTAAATTTTCTTTTTTAGCACTATATCTAATTCAGACACAAACCCCACTTTGAAGAAGAAAATGCAAGCAACCCATGAGTTCATAATAGGATTTTAGTGGGCCAAAAATTAATGGTTATATAGCATACATGCAGCTGACTATGAAAAAGGCACTTTTTGCAGGGCTTGTGATCAATCTACTAAAGATTGGGTCCACGTTGCATCCTTAAAAACTTGACTCCTAAACACAAAATTACCCCAGCAACCACACCCAAAAGCACCTTATTTACTAGAATCCCAAGCTGTGTCAAGTTTTAAATGACATACACTTAAGGAAGCCAACATTTTTTTTACAAAGGATAATAATGCAAACAAAATCAAAAACTCTTCACAGTTAAAATTCCATTAAAAAAAGACATAAAAACAAAATGGACAATGTTGAGTCATGGATTGCACTTCAATTATTATAATTCAAAAGCACATCTTAGAGAGGGTTACCTCAAAATTCGGTCAGGCAGGCTTTTGTCCTTGAGGCGAATTTTTTTCACGGCATAATGTCTTCCATCTAGTTTATTTTTGCACAGCACAACATGCCCAAAACCTCCATGACCTGTTTTTTGCAAAGTGATTATTCTGAGTGTACCAAATACCAATAATAAAAGGGAAAATAATCTACCCAACTAACAAACAGGAATACTCTAAGATCTTCAAAAACATATTCCAAAAGGAAAACAATATCATTGAGGTTTGATGGAAAATAATCCTTTAAACAAGGAATTTATCAAGAAGTAATTAGCAGAAGCAACAACAACAAAGTCTCATTCCTAAAACTATGGAGTCAATTATCAATACTCCACAAACTAATTGACATCATTCCCATGTATTCTTCTCTGTCATTCTTTCTTATCATCATACTTTCACCTCCTTAATTAGCATATATTTTTTTACTACTTTTACTGATGTTATTTTAGGTCTTCCTCTGCCTCTTTTCGTTCCCTCAACTTGAATTAAATAACTCTTCCTCATTGGTGCATTAATCGCTCTCTTTTGCACATGGCCAAACAATACCAGTGTCTCTCCCCCATCTTTTCATCAATGGAACTACCCTATCTTTAATCAAAATTCTTTATTCGTATCCTATCTTTCCCTGTATTTCCACTTATTCATCTTAACATTTTCATTTCAACTACAATTATTTTATGAGCATGTTTCTCAGTAGCCCAACATTTAGTGTCATATAGCATGGTCAGTCTTACAACATTCTTGTGAAACTCTCTCTCTCTCTCATTCTGATATCCCATACTTCAGAAATCAACTAGGTATCAGAGCAACCAATCAAATCCTAATGCATTAAAACAATCCAGAGGTCATCATCAGATGACGGGTTTCTAACATCAGCAAGGTCTCACAATAAACTTATTAGAGCCTGGTTCAAATTTCTGAATTCAAGAGGGACCAATTGCACCACCTCAAGATGTTACAAAACTACCAAGATAACTAAAAGCAAAGTTATATGAGCCACAAGTACATGGTTTTTCCTTTACCAAGGGATTTTAGCTCCTCAAAGTCATTGAGAAATCGGGATGTTGGGATAGATGTACTTGGCTCTCCAAAATCAGCAGTGGATTTCCAAAATTGAGACAATCGGGATGAAACCTACAGAAATTCAATAAAGCAAATAACAACACAGATCAGATTTAGAAGCAAAATTTTAGGTGCAAGAAAGAGATTAAAGAAAAGAATGACCAACCATATGATTTTGGAAAACATGAACAAAGGTTTTGTAAAAATTTGAAGATGGTTTAGAAACTAAGTCCCGGGCCCATTCTGAAAAGATCTGCAAACCAAATTAACAGATATCAGGTCTGTAGACATGGCTTATCAAAATTACATAATAAATTCAGTTACACACCCCTAGGTTGTACAGCTCTGTTGTTATTTGTGGCAAAGCATCAGCCAATGGTCCTCTAGAAGCACAAGCGAGGCGAAGTAGATGAACCTAATGTAAAAGTAAGCAACACTGAGCCAAATTAAGATTAAATTCTACATGTGATCAAAGGATAAGAGAGATGAAAACTTACCATTACTAGATCCCTTTCAACCATTTGAGATTCTTGGTCATGACCCACAGGAGCAAAAGGAAGTGACCCTGAAGTCTCACTTCCAAATTTAACATCATCATCATCTTCAGTTGTTTGCCCCTCAAGAATAAACTGATTTGAAAGATTAAACTATTTAAGTTATGGAACAAAAAATTTCAAACAAGATAGATTTATCTCATGCACCAATAGACCATAAAATTCGAATGACAGTAAATGAAGGAAAAAAATCTAAAATTCCTTAAATTATTTAGTCAATAATTCTTTTTTTTTTTTGAGAGGGGGCAGGAGGGAGTTGAAATAGCAATCATTCTTTTTCTCTTTCTTTTTTTTTTTTTTAAGCCCCAAGGAAGAAAGTCGTGTAGGTGTAGTCTTTTGGAATGATTGCACTCTAAGGAGTGACCAATTTTGATTAAAGGAAGACAGTTATTACTTACCAGGTCCATACACATCCAAACAAGACAATTTTATAAAATCATTCATCCAATCAGCAAACAAAATTAGGTCCAACAATACTTACATTATTCTCATCATCAGTAGTACTTCTGACCAACTCCTCCTCTAGAGACCTACTTGAATCAGTAGAAGATACACTCTTATTGCCATCTTCACTCTCTTCTTCAAGAGAGTCTAATTTTGCAGTAGGGGAAGGTAATAAACCTTGCTTTGTATCTTGCATTTTCAATGGCTTTGCATTCTTGTCAGGTTGCTTTTCCGGAACCTCATATACAAGTTTTGAGCCCACGGGTGTATGGGGTTGCACTGAAAAGTTCATCCCACCTTTTTCGTCAATTCCAAAATCCCAAGTCCATGACTCTCCAGAGCCAGTGAACAGATCTATAAAACCATAAACAAAAGGGCCCCTCTTGTTACTTGAAGCAGTAATTTCCTTCTGAAACAATCCACTACTGCCATCCGTGGTTGAGCACACAACCTTCCATAAGAAAAGAATAAATCAGAAAATATCAGGCAATATACAGGCAGAAGGGTAAACAAAAACATCAATATTAACATAACTAATTAGAAAATAAATCTGAATGCTACAAGCCTCATATAATCTAAGATAAACAAGTAATAAGCATTTGCACAGACACACGTGTTTGTGTGTGTATGTCTGCTTTGGTTTGTGAATGATAGGCTTGAGAGGGAAACCACCCCACCTCCCCACTTTAAAAAAAGAGAACAAATATGTTGAGAAATTATGTGGAAAAAAGAATGTGAATATTTTAACATTCAGACTTTCAAAATGTAGCAAGGGTGAGTTTGGTTCAGCTTTTTGTAAAAGTGCATAATGAAAAAGTGGAGTTTTCAAAAAGTACATAATAAAAAAGTACATTTTCAAAAAGTTGAGTGTTTGGTAAAAACTGTTAAAGGGTGCTTTTTGAAAAAGTTGAGTGTTTGGCTAGCACTTATAAAAGTGACAGTTTGAGGAATAAATTACCAAAAAGAACAATGTATATATAAGGGAGTTTATTTCATACTTTTTTTTTTTTTTTTTGGATGTGAGTTTGGTTCATACTTAAATCAACTACTTCATCATACTTAAATCAATTTTTTTCTTTCTAAAAAAATTATTTTTTTCTCACCAATATTAGCTAATAATAACCTACCACTTAAGATTTATTGTGAAAGTATTGTGAACATATTGTGATAAAAATTGATACTAATTTTTATTTGAACGTACTATTAAAATTATTTTTTTCTCTTTCTAAAAAAATTATTTTTTTCTCACCAATATTAGCTAATAATAACCTATCACTTAAGATTTATTGTGAAAGTATTGTAAAAATATTGTGATAAAAATTTATACTAATTTTAATTTGAACGTACTATTAAAATTATATTTTTCTCTTTATAAAAAAATTATTTTTTTTCTCACAAATATTAGCTAATAATAACCTACTCCTTAAAATTTATTGTAAAAAAATTATGAAAATATTGTGATAACATTTCCTTCTTTCGTTTTTTTTCCTCTTTTTTTTCTCCTCCACACACGTACCCTTCTCTTTATTCTTTTTTCTTTTTCTTTTTCTTTTTCCTTCTTTCCCCTTTTTCTCTTTCACTTCTCCTCCAAAACGTTCCAGCGCTGAGCTCTTTTTTTTTTTTTTTTTTGACAATTCGAAAGCCGAGAGGAAGAGAGAATATGATGATAATGAAGAAGATGAAGATGATTGAAACATTGGGTTTGTATTTGATTTTGATTTTGATTTTGATTTTGGGTTTGGATTTTGGGTTTTCAATTAATGGGTTAAATTTTGGGTTGATTTTGAGTTGGGTTTGAAATGGGTTTTGTTGATTTTGTTGATTGTGGTGGTAGACCGGTGATAGACTGGGTTTGAAATGAGTTGATTTCGATTTTGTTGATTTTGTTGGGTGGTGCTGTATTTGTAGCAAAACGGTGAGGGAAGAGCAGAGAGATGAGAGGAGAGGAGAGGAATGGGCGCACGGACTGAGGACTGAGGACAAATTGAAGGATAATTTGGTAATTGCCAATATTCTCCAACGGATATATGATGAACACGCATGGGACTTTTGCAAAATGGACCTTCTCAGCTCCATAATCCTTGCACGTTCCCAGAGCATTTTTTGCCTTGGCCCAAAATGCAACTTTTTTCAAAAAGTTGCATCTTGGGCTGAACCAATCGCAAATAATACTTCAGCTTTTTGCAAAATGCGCATATTGAGCTCAAAACGCCCAAACAAACGGGCACTAACTCACGCATCAAAAAAATTTAAACCTCTTGAAAAAGAAATAAATTAAATTAAAAAATTCCATCAGATGACCACAAAGAAATTTTCCACCTGGGAAATGAGAGATGCTGCATCCTTCTATAATAAAAGTAAGAATAAATGACATGAAAATAATACATTTTTTTTAAAGTAATGACATAAAATTATGTGGGTAAATTGGAATGTACTCAGAACCCCTGCTGAAATTGTGCCTGTTCTACCAAACAAACATCTTGGTTCCAACCCAAAAGAAAGAACTAAAATATTGGATTTAGTAGGTCACAAACTCCCATGTGTCTTTACTTTTTTTTTTGCTAGGCAGACCATATTCTTATACTTTAATTGTCCTTCATGCCAAGCTTCCACACACCTTCAAGTGGGGCAATCTCAGTAGCCCTCAAGGCAGCTTATAATTTTATCTTCATGGCCATCTTGGAACTTATTACCACCACCAATAGAACAATTTATATCAACTACTATAAGCTACACAACCACAACTGCAATCCAACACTAGAACAGCCTATTCTAAGAAGCACAGACACAGACATGAACACAACACAGGACACAGTGACATGCAATACTCAAAAAATGAGGACATTATATGGCAGGAACACAACAATTATATATTTTTAAATATATTTTAGGTTTTAGAAATATCAAATAAGTAACATACACCAAAATCATTGAAAATATATCTAAATTTTTTTTAAAAAAAATAAACTATAAAATACATTTATAAGGATAAAACAATATTACTAAACTATTAAACTAACAACTTTTACATCTATTACTGTTTAAGTAACATTGTTAATCTTCAGAACCCCAAAAAAAGGACAACTTGATAAAAAGCTAAAAGAGATTTTTGACTTATTGTGTAGTCAGGTAATGGCCTTATGGGGTAGCGACTAGTGAGACGCCAAGAGCACAGACGTAGATCAAGAGCAACGTTGTACCTAACAGAGAATCATTGCTGATTCAGGACAAGCATTGATGACCCAAGTCTAGAGCCTCTAAGAAGCAGATCAACTAGATTGGCAAGACAGATGAGAAAACTCCGGTGTTCTAGAGTGAGAAAGAGAGAGATTGATCTAAAATAACTTGCCCTAAAGCTTGATTAACGTTTTAGATTGTGCTAGGTTGTAAAAAAATCTAGCATTTTTCCTTCGTTTTTTTCAATTTTTTTACCTCCGTGTTGAGACTGCCTTGAGACCATGCCCAAGCCATGCATGAAATTAAATAAATAAAAACTTTCTGACACACAAGCATTTGTATCCTAGGAATGTCCTTGCTGGATACAGACAAGCTGGGAATTTTTTCTGTGCTTCTTGGGGAATAATGCAATTAAACTATTACTGGAGGTAATTTGTAGGCTAGCATAATTTTGGGAGAGAATATCATTAGTTAGCAAGGTTTTGAAATCATTTAGGAAACTAGCATCTCGAATCTGTGAAATTCGAGTTTGGTGACAAACTCAAGCCTCAAAGACTCGATTTCTAGTGTTGAGGTGGAGTAATTTATCCACATGGAACTCAAGTTTCTCATACTCGAGTTCTATAGAAGTATCTGAAGAACGAAGATGAAGATGAAGACGAAGACAATTTGAAGAACCGAAGAACTAGATCCGAAGAAAGAAGAAAAACGATCTAGAAAATGCAGATCCGAAGACACAATTTGGAAAACACAATCTGGAGAACGCATGAAGATGAAGACAATTTGAAAAACCGAAGAACCAGATCCGAAGGAAGAAGAAGAACGATCTGGAAAACATAGATCCAAAGACACGATCTGGAAAACGCAGATTCGAAGAAGAAAAAAAGAGATTTGGAGAACGCAGAACGATCTGAAAAATAGAGGGCAGATCCGAAGGAGCAGAACGACGATCTGAAAAACAGAGGAAGAAGAATCTGTAGAAGCAGATGGGAAAGAAGAAGTGCAGAGGAGGAACTCAAGTATTATAAACTCGAGTTCTAAGTGGATTCCACGCAGATAATTTTTGTTTGCCAGCACAAGAACTCAAAAGCATTTAAGACTCGAGTTCTATCATAAAACTCAAGATGCTATTTTTCCACATTGTTTTGCAAACATCACCACTAACGAAATTGTTAAAAATTTAAGGCCAAATGGAAAAAAAAATATTCACCATTACTGTCTAGCCAATTGTAGCATGAATTTTTTTTTTTTTTTTTTTGATAATTCAATAATTATAATGGGGATGGGGGGATTTGGTCCCTGAACATCTCCATTGGAAACAACAAGAGGTGCTAGTGAGATACAATGCTCTTGGCCAATTTTAGCTTGAAACTGAGGACCACGTGGCTGAAGGTGGTACCCTATTATATGGGGCACAACTCAACGGTTTTAATGTTGGGTGTGACACAATGTAGCATCAAAAGTTCTTTTTTTTTTGGGGGGGGGGGGGGTTTGTTAAAGATAGTCATCAAACATCCCAGCATACAAGCTGTATACAAAGAAGGCCAAGCTCAAGCAAAAAAGCAGAACCGTGGCCTGGTAACACTGCCATCCAATCAAAAAAGTTGTGTAAAAGGATCAGCTTCAAATCCACAGAACATCAGCTGCATCTCCCATAATACCCCCAAAGGAAATCTCTCTACAATTTCTAATTGTGCCTGGCAATGCCAGAAGAAATAGGGAATAGGGGCAAGAAAAAAGCACGCAACTAGAAAGAGTGTTCTTAAATAGAGTAAGCCTATCCCCCTTAAACAAGTAAATCTCCTTAGCAATACAGAGACTCCACATCAGAGGATGTTAGCCAAATCTCTAACCTCTGAAACTGATTCCACGGGAACTAATTCTTACTTATCCAGATTTATCTTTAACCCCGAAACAGCCTCAAAACACAGCAGAACACATTTCAAGTGAAGAAGCTGAGTAGCATCATTACCACAAAAGATCAAGGTGTCATTTTCAAAGAAAAGGCAAGATCATCAGTGGGCCACTGCCCACTAGTAGTGCTTGCCACATTAAAACCCTCAAGGTACTGTCCCTCCCCTGCCCTGTCCAAAAGCTTACTAAAAGCCTCCATTACCACAAAAATAATAATGATAATGGCGATAAATGATTACCTCGAGCTACTAAAAAAGCCACCTGGACTCTCATTAACCGAGATCAAAACTGCACTGTGGAAATGTAAAAATAGGTCCAATCATTTTGTGTATTTGATCTGGTAGTTGATCTTGGTATCAAATCATGTAGTCCTAAATTCAAACTTATATCCACTTTACCTCCCACTTACTAAGGGGAAGTCTGGCCCACGCATGAGAGAAAAATGTTAGAATAATGGTTAATGATTACATTCACCATTTCAGTGTTTCCTAATAGCTTAAATCTTTGGAACAAGTTGTAGCTTATCAAATAACATCAACGATGTGTTAAAAAAATTACAATAACCAACAATACTAATGTTTTATAAAAAAATAAATGTGCAATGACATAAGCACTAACTATGATTTTTTTTTATAAGTAATGAAAATATTATTAAACTATTAAAGTACTAACTATGATAGAATTGCAAAGCTTACAGATTCATGTGATTGAGCCACTGGCACAATTTCAGATAGGAACTCTTGAGCAGCCTCCACCAAATTGAAAACCATTACACGTCCATCTCTGGCATTAGAATTTGCCTAAGAGAAAACAATATTCGCAATAAAAGAAACCTTGTTTTATAAATGACCACAATTCAAGCACTCATACAAGATTTCTGCTGAGCCCAACCTCCAAATCTTTGTTTGTGGAGAAGGAAATGCTATTTGGTCCAAACATGGAGAACCACAATAAAAGACAACATGTCACTCCATACAAAATAAGATATCAAAAACAGGACCAGTTCTATTATTAATGACAACAACAACAACAATACCTACCTGCCATTCTTATCAAAAAATTTATAATAAAAAAATACCTTCCTGCCATACATGTGCATAACATAAAATAGTGATCTAAGTGAATTTCTGGTTTCATTTTATGATTCAGGAGCAATCATATGGCCACTAATGCAGTGCAGCAGGTCATAAAACACAGCCTAAAAAGTATATGCACATAGACCTCCATAAATCAGGATCATGTGTCCAATAGTTGAATTAAGAAACTGAGAAGAACTTGGCTTAAAAAAGAAACATAAATATTGGATTGCTAATTATTTCCACTACAACAGAACTCTTGATAGAGCATAAGAAAGCAGGAATAAAGTGAACAAATACCTGATCATGAAGGAGAGATAAAAGCTTATCAGCATCAGTCTTTGACATACCATTCTCTGGAGTTATCTGCAACTTAGGACACTTGTAAGGATAACCTGGTAAGCACCTATAAACAAAGGACAAGAAAAGATACATGACAAGGAATATAGTTACAATAAGAATTCAAAACAAATCTGTGCATGACCTTACTAACCTAACTAAAAGAAGAGCAGAAACATTTAGATCCTCATAACCCATATCCTTTGAGTAAGGCCTGTTCAAGTTTCAAGAAAAAAAAACTCAACCAAAGAAACATTATAACTCATTATCAAGTTTGATGTAACAACAGAGAGGTGCAAACCTCAGCTTAATAATTATTTGAGGAGGTGACCCAGAAGTAACTTTGCAGTCGTCTTGAAATATTGCACACCTAAAAAGCATAGTAAGATAGCAAAACGTGTGATGAGATATAGAAGTAAACATGATGAACAGTTCCATTGGATCTCATGAATATTTCCCACAGACCACACTGGTGTTCGGAAAAATCATTGAGTTTCTGTTTGTTTCAGCTCCGAAAATATTTTTCATACTTTTTTCCTAAGTTTGGTAAGACCGAAAATTTCTAGTCAACAAAGACTTTTGCATGGTTAACAGAAAAAGTACACCAAAATAACAGAAAATGGTTTGAACTGTTTAAAAGTGCGCCATTTTCTAGACCAAACTTATGCTCCCGTCCCCCCCCCCCCCCCCCCCAACCCTCCCCAAAACCACCGCCTCCCTTTCCCCTCCCAACTCCTGCCACCATCAACACAACTATCAATACTTACTACTTTTTTGTGGGTTTCTACTTGGTTTTAACATAGAGATTTTAAAAAAACCAAATACTAGAAAATTATTTTCAGGGTCTTGAAAAGACGATAAAAAACAATCAATTTCCCTGAAATATTTTTTTCAGAAAATATTTTCACAAAAAAGAATGATTTATTTCAAAACAATAGATCCTCAATCAATTTCGTAATTCTAAATGCAAATATGGTACCTTTAAACTAATTCTAAAATCTCTAGAATAAGAAAATTCAAGCAGCAACTAAAAGTATACAGTATACCCCCCCCCCCCCCCCCCGGGGTCCAATATTGTTTGTCTTGTTTAGAAAATCCAAATTGTTAGAGGAACATCATTTAATGCACTATTTTCAAATAAAAATGTATGACATTCCAAAACTATCCTCCTTAATTTGAAATCTAGTGAAAGAGGGATATTCACTTTTTAAATAAAGCACAAAGTAAGTAATGAAAATCATCAATATTGTATTCATTGACTTTCCAAAGTGGACTATATTTTGGGACATCCCAACAATATGGAACGAAGGGAGTATTACATTATATTGGGAAAAACCATTAATAAAATGGCATGCACGTGTTTGTAAAGGTGTCACCAAATGGGATCAACACTCGTTAAGATGCAATTTTAAGATCTTTTTCTTTTTCTTTTTTATAAGAAAAAAACTTTATTGAAAAAAGACAAGGTCATGCCAAAAGGGCACGAAGCAGCCAAGAAAGTACAAAGAAAACTCAAAGCTATGTACAAGAAAGAAGGGATTCTATAAACATTGGCAGGGAGTTACTAGATGTGCTCCCCAAGCCTGAGATCAATCAAATAAAGTGACTATGAACAAGGCTATCTAAAGAGTGCTCCCCAACCAATTCCTCAACCCAATCAGAAGATCAAGCTCTCTCTGTGGTAAAACCCAGGCAACCCCGAATGATCTAAAAACAAAAGTCCACAACTGATAAGCCCCCCTAGAATGAATCAAAAGATGATCCACTGATTCCTCGTTACACCAACACATAACATTATGATCCTTTTAACATGATCAATGCAAAATGCAATACTAGTGATAGCTTTTGGGCATGCATCTATTAAGAAAACAACAATACAAGTCCTGTATGATCTGATTTGAAGCCATATTAGTCTTAAATAACACAATCCAAGTGTTAGCAGCCACTAGTAAAGAATTCTCCTTCACGTCCCAATTGAAAGCAAGAAATTACAGAGAGAGAAAATTCCTAGAACCAGCATGCCTGGAAAACAGATGGGACCTTAAATGACAGCAGCTCTAGCCCAAATTACATCAATGAGCCGCCCCCCCCCCCCCCCCCCTCTCTTCCCCAGGGAAAAAAAGAAAAGGGAAAATTACAGGTATGCAGAACCCATTATAATGCATGAAATCTCCATCAAGAACCTGCTAAAACTACACTAAGAAATACCAAAAATTTTCCTATTCTGCTTCAAAGCTGGCTCAATTGGCAGAAAAGATAGAATTCTTCCAGTGCACTTAACTTTAATTCCATAGGGTAAGGACAAGAAGAAAAAAAAAAAAAACATTATTTCAGGGCCAATTAATATTGAAAGATGAGAAAATTTTAGTTCATTTTGACTCTAAATCAAAAGACCATGCACCCATTTCCCGAACAGAAGAAAAGGATGGAACTCCAGAGACACTAAATGGAGGGGCAAGTCATTGTTATAGTTATGTAATTTTTGTCAGAACATTCACTACAGGAATACTAAACTAAAGGAAGAGAAGTTGAGGCAGCATTGAAAGAAGAAAAATGTTTTGTTAATCTGTCCTATTTCAAAGTAAAACACCCATGTCAAAGTAAAGCATTTTGATACATGAAGCCATCACAAATCGTTGGGATAGGGCTCATTGGATTTGCTTCTCATTCTAATTTCAGTTGTCCCACGATGGTATCATGTAAGCAACTATGGCATGGTTTTAAGGATGATAAATTACGAATTGTCTCAAAAGCACAAATGGGTTTGAACTAAGAACCACCAACTTTGATATCATGATAAGTGGAGAGGAGTAGAGTAGATTTGGTTGATAATAGGCTAAGTTTGGCTTTTGGGCCAACTCTACTCCCCCTCCCTCCCCCTCAATCCAAACGAACCATAAGTTGTTAGGAAATGGTGAATTTAATTATTTAACCATTATTCTAAAAATGGGTAATATAAAATGAGGCAACTCAAGACCACTAAAACCATGTTAAGACTAAAATACAAACAGAAACTCTCAAAAAGCAAACAAGTCATACTGACTATAAATAATCTAGTTCATAATCAAACCATAACATTTCATTAATTAAAGTAGTATAATTCAAACGAACGCATATTATACTAGAATTTGAATTCAATTTGCAACACTTCAACAAAGTTGTGACAACCCAAGGGTAAAACAAAGTATTGATTTTTGGTTTCTATTCTCAATATACTTTGACCAAGGTTCCTAATCTACAAATTCACTTTACAGCCAAGTCTGCAGAACTATTGAAACAATCAGAATTTATTATATTTTCCATTCTTTCATCCAAATCTAAACGAATTTGCAAAACATATCAAATTTATTCAACCAAATAACATAACTGACATTCCCGCTTAAATTCAAACACCCAACGAGGCATCCTCATCCAAAATTATCATACTGCTATTAATATGAACCATGAGTAACAAAAACACCAATCAAGAAAAATCACTTGGAGACCAAGAAATTGAATAACTTACAAAGCCGTGATCTCCTCATTGAGAAGTTCATTATCATCACCACCAACATGAGACGCCTGGTCTTTCAATGTAGTCCTTCCTTTGCTCCTCCTCCCACTCCCTCCTCCTCCACCCTTCTTCTTTTTCTTTGAACTATGCCCCATTCTCACAAACCCACCACTCCCAACAAAAAAAAAAAAACCCCAATCCTTTAGTTCTTTCTTCAAAAACCCACCAACCCAATTCAAGATTTCACCTAAAACCCAGAACCCACATAGTCACAGAGTTCAATGGCTTGATATGAATTCAAGGGCAATGACAAGAGCAAAATATGGTTACCAGGGACATTTATAGAAATAGATGGATCTTGAAAAACCCACATATAGATATAGTATTAAATAAAAAGATTGCGTGAAAGATTTTGTTTTTTTGATGGAATAATTTTTTTTTTTTTTTTTAATTTATTGGAGGATGAAGTGAAAGTCAGCAAATTGGTGGCGCTGAGCATGGATTTTGAACGGAATGATTCTTTATTATATATAGTGATCCACTACAAAGTACCAGCCTACTGGTTTAAAGGTTTCTTCTACAAGGTGGCCCATTGATTTTTAGCAGCCCGTTTAACTGCGGCCACATTTTGTTTTTTCTTGTGTTTTTGTTTCTGTTTTTTGTTTTTTATTTTTTTTGTTTTTGTCTTTGGGTTCTTTAAACACAATCGTCAGGCATTTTTTCACAAATAACTATAAAAAGAAAACTATTTTGTGAGCAAAACTTAACAATTCGACCATGTTAGAGTCGATTTTGAGATAAATCGAATATTATGTACTCGATTTCCCGCTGACGTAGACTATCTACGTAGGTTTGGTTGAATGGAAATCAAGTCCAGTGGACTCGAGTTTTGGGTATGGAAATCGAGTCCAGTGGACGCGAGTTCCTAGTCTGGTTCCACCACAATTTTACAGCACGTGGATGTAAATCGAGTAAAATAGACTCGATTTCTACTAAAGGAAATCGACTCTACTGGACTCGATTTCCTTTAATGGCCACCACCCCTCCACGTGTCGCATGTGGGTCCCAGCTGGGACCTTTATTCCCCCTTACCCGTCTCACTCAGTGTCTTTAGCTCTCACATCCTCTCTTCACTCACTCACAACTTTCCTCCACTCTCACACAATAATCTTAACAACACTCTCTCACAGGTAATGTTTTTACAATATTGGGAATATTTTTTGTTAGTTAATATTAGAATAATGTTTTTACAATATTGTGGTTATTTGCTTGGTTTTTTTTTTTGAAGAAAAAATTAGAACATATTAGGAAAAAAAAATTTTATTTTTTGTTAGTGTAAATATTGTGATTAAGTTATTTGCTAGGTTTTTAAAAAAAAAAAATTAATATTGTGATTAATTATTGGGAATATTTAGTATTGGGGGAATATTTAGTACCAAATATTGTGATTAATTATGTTATTACAACATATTGGGATTTTTTTTTTTTTTTTGTTAGTGTAAAGATTGTGATTAATATGCTAAGTTTTAAAAAAAAATTAATATTGTGATTAATTATTGGGAATATTTAGTACAAAATATTGTGATCAATTGTTAGGATTATTTAATACTTTTAGGTTTTTATCATGGGTATGAAATGGATGATGAGTTTGATACCTAAGATAGTATTTGTAGTCTTTTTAACATAAATTATTTCAAGATATATTTGTTTAAGATTTGTAACCGAAATTTCAATGGATAACTGGTTGGTATAATATTTTTGTTCATCATAACTTATTTGAATGGGTTTTGAAAGTCATTCCCCTAGAATGATTTGGAATTTTAAAAGAATATAAAATTGGTAATGACTATTTTTGTATATGACCTGAGGTGAGTATATGCAAAATTGGTTGAGGTTAGTATTGTTGGCATTTCATACGCAAAGTTTTGTGATTGATGTTAATTGAGAGTTATAAATTTGTCACTAACACAATTGCACTTGATGATCTATAGGTTGACAATGATCCATATAAATATATACTACAGTGGACCCTTTAGCAATTCCAACCCTTATGACAGACTCCCATTTCAAGGTCCGGGTATCCAGTGCTACTATATGATGATACACCGTAAGCTGAAGACCCTGTATGATTTGAAAGTAAAAATTATGGAAGAGCTACAAGTGAACCCTGCTTTGCATGACATACATATTACTTTCCGTTCTCCACATGAAGTCCTCAATCAATGCATTAATTACAGATATATGGCAATAACATAAAACAGACATGTGAAGATCATATTTAGCAAGATGCAAAAATGGGAACAAGTAGCAAATTTTGAGTTATACGTCACTTTGGAGTCGCATGCGAAAATCGGCGTAGAGGAAATTGTACAAACAACTACATCTCTACAGTTTGCAATCCTAGATGATCAATGCACCACATTAGGAGGCTATACACCCCCTTTTCAAAAGACACTAACAACAATTGAGAGCGAACCTAGCAATAGATATGAAGATCAATTTTGTACACATCGAGGTGAATCCTCTACACTTCCAGTAGTTGAAGATGAAGACGAAGTCTATGTTGATCATGCTACCATTAATGGTGAAGATCTTGACGATAGAGATGAGTATGAAGAGAGGATTGAGCGAGACGACTTTGACAGGGGTGTTGATGACCATGAAATTACTCCCAATCCTCATGTTGATGATATGGATGCATGTGATGAAGATGATGCAGATGCTATTCAGCATGTTACAAATACGAACCCTATTTATGAACCTCCTGCCTCATCATTTTATGCAAACACTTGGAAAAATATGGTTGATCCTAAAGTTGTTCAACAAGCATTTGCTTCTTCTTGGAAAGAGGACATGAATATTAGTACAAGGTTGATTTTTGCGAATAAAGAGGCGGTGAAACATGCATTAACAATTTACGCCACAAAGCATAACAGAAACATTATGACTAGTAGGTCGACCAAAAAAAGACTGTCTGTGAAATGCATTGATGAGTCATGCAAGTAGTACGTTGGAGCAATCGTGAAGCCTAAACTCAGACTATGGATGGTCACATCTTATGGGGGTCCTCACAGTTGTATGCCCCTTGGCATGGCCCTTGATGGTAGAATGATGGATTGTAATTTTCTTGCAGAAAAATTTGTGCCAACGTTGCAAGAAAATCACATGGCCACAATTGATCACCTTAGAGACTTCATTAAAGCGAAGTATTATGGACATAAGCTTTCTTACTATAAGATATAGGATGCGAAACAAAAGGCTATTGCAAAGATATTCGAGAATTGGAAAGAGTCTTAAGTACAGCTGTCATCTGCTTATACTCAAGACTGCCTACTATGTAACGCGTCAACATCTGCTTGTGACTGGCAACCTGCAAGTAAATAAGTACAATTAGTACATCTAAAACAAAAATGGTGATACGCAACAAAATTTGAAAAGAAAGGTCGAAGCAATTACTATAATAAGAAGTGCAGCGGTAATGTGGTCGACAAACCTCCAAGTCACCCTATTGTACCAATGGAAGTATGGATGAGCAGGCGACATATCACCCTCTAATTGTGCTCCATGATTACTTCTTATAGACTAGCAAGAGTGAAAAAAAAAAAAAAAAAAAAACTTTATTTTAATTCTTTTCCTTATCAATAGTTGTGGAATTCAATTAATTTTTTTCCTAAGCTATTTATCCACAAAACTCAACAAAATTATTCCAACAAAGGATGAGTTATGAAAGAAATAAAAAAGAAGAAGAAATTGAAAGAAAGAATCTAATTAGCAAAAAATAAAATTGAGAGAGAGATACAAGCTTTGTATCATATATATTGCCCATTCTTCCTACAATATTCTAATTGAGAATTTCCCAATCATATATATGGCCCATTCTTCCTACAATATTCTAATTGAAAATTTCTCATTCATGAAGCGTTGTATCGTATATAGCTGAAAAGAAAAATTAATAAGATACAAGCTTCATTATCTCAAATTAAATAGCATTGGAATAGTTAATACTTGGAATTGAGAATTTGAAGTAATCAACAACAATAAATGATGGGTAATCGTAAATTACATGCCACTAAGTTGATACCGATAAATGATTGTCTAAACATATGATTAGTGGTAGAGTTAGAAATTAATAACACTTGTATTATACATCATATGACCTCAGTGGTTGTAAAACAATATATAAAAATAAATAAAAATCCTATTAATTTTCAAAATTTGAGGAATATCAAGGTTAATTTTTTATTTTCAATGTCTAACAATGTGTCATGTCGTTTAAAATTATGGATCTATTTCCAATAGAGAGAATCGGTCAAGGAAAAGACTTACTTAATGGACAATGGGCAAGGTGGTAACGGTGGGCCATATGCATCATCTGGTGGGAGGTCCATCATTGGGCACAAAAAAGGGAATCTGAACCATGCCCAATACTGAACTAGTATCAAGGTCCCACTAATTTGACTGGCACCTCTATCGGTTGCCCTGAATAACTTTCTATACAACCATGCAAGGCAAGCGCTCCCCCAACTATACCTAGGTGGATTACGAAGGTCCCTTAACATCTACAACCACATCGTATGCACCCTATCGCCAGACTTGTCGGCGAAAATTGTGTCCCCCAGGAGTGCTAGAATATAACACCGTGCATACTAATGCACAACATCCTCTGCTGCACCATCGGGCAACCCTTGGTCTACTTTTTGAAGTAGCCAGTTAATCTGGATTCGTTGTCCTTGAAGCACCACACTGTTCGTAACAATTCCAAGCATATCCCGATATTCAGTAGCCTACACCAAGTCAGTTGTTCCAATAATTGCCTCACCATCGATTGGAATCCCTAAAAGAACCTCCACATCTTGTAATGTGATTGTCATCTCACCATGTGGCAGGTGGAAGGTGTGGGTTTCAGGCCGCCATCGCTCAACGAAGGCTGTTATCAAGTTATTATCAATCTCTCTAGATGGGATCCTATACAACCCCTCAAATCCAACTCTCTTGACAATGTCGAGGACACAATCATCCACCATCGAGCGTCATTTTCGGAACTCTTCATTACGACCACGGCATTTCAGTGCCCCCAAATCCTGCACATGATAAAACCATGATGATGATTGTAGCTATTGATCCCAAAAAACAAAAATAAAGCAGTTATCAAGAGAAATTAAAATATCATCAAAAAAAAAAAAAAAAAAAGCAACAACGGGAGAAAAATAATAGCAATTGGCATCACTTGATACATTTGTTTTTAGCCGTTTATCCTGCTACTTATGCTATGCATGCTAGTGTAAATATTGCCATAATAGCAATCCAACCCATTACCCACCATGTTTACAACGAATACATACATCAAAATTTGATTCTCTCTGGCGCTCACAATTCAATTTGGTTATCTTAATCCAATGCTAAAAGACTAAAACAGTCAAACCTCTCTAAATCTTATCAATGGTAATGTCTTTAATTATCTAAGTGTAACATTTATGTAAGGGTGTGCAACAGTCAACCAATCTAACTCAACCCAACTAACGGGCATGACTATGCATTCAAAGCTAGTAATACCATTGACAAACTTAGAATTTTAGAAATGGAAAAAAAAAAAAAATCCACATAATGTAAAAGGATAAGAAGAGAATATTCAGCAAGTGGTCCGTTTTAATTTTACCTCGCCTTCCCAAACAGCACACGATCGATGTTCTTTTACAAACCTTAACACCAAACCCTCCATGGGATTAGGACCGAACTCATCAGGGATCTCAACAGCAACGGCAGCCATACTGCACGAAGTTTAAGTGGTCAAGGGTAATATAAGCACATGTTGAAGATAAATTGGCAAGGATCTCAATATATAGCCTAATTTCTTGCACAAACGATAAGTATGACAATCAACCACAGGGAATAAAGATACATATAAAACACTCAATATGCTGCCAACAATTGTAAAAGCAAAGCTTTATGTTAAGATTAAAGAAAGAAAGCTTAATTTGCAGCACAATTCTGACACCGAACTCTTTTATGTTTATTATGAAAAACGAGCACAATACTTTCAATGGTCAACATTCTAATTAAGAAAGAAGTCAAAATTATCTTTAAAAATGATGCAAACTAGGGGGCTAACTCAACCTAAACCTATATTCCATATCAAACAATAATAAGCGGTCTTCTTTGATTATTGTTACAGATTTTGCATTTTGAAATAAAATACTCAAGAAAGCTACAATGATAGCTAGCTACAATCATATGACACACTTGAATGAGATGATTCCATCCATCTGAGAATGAGTTTTCCATAGGCTTATAGTGATAGTAATCATAACAGATAACAAGAATTATGTGAAGCCTGTGATGCAATAACAAAGCCTGATTGTTATCAATGCACTAATCATGTGACAATAGGTTAATGATTTGGTAATGATGCAATTTAATATATTAAAATTAAAGAAAACAACAGGTGCTGGAAGTTAAAAATGCTAGATCAAGATGCATGTACCCAACATCTACATGACTTCTATATCCTATATACCATATGTTTCTAGCCATATTCAACACAAAGATTCAGCAATTACTCTAAGTTCGTATTGCATTACCAAGCAAAGAATTAGGGAAGTTCAAAACCACATAAATACATAATGCAATTGAAAAATGTGATAGGTAAGAACCAAAAACAATACTTCAAAATAGTGGGATGGGGATTCATAATAAAGATACAATTTTTTTTTTTTTTTGGAAAAATAAAGATACAATTTTGATAGCATATATTGGATTTTATGCTATCAGTTGCAAGGAAGAGAGAGAAAGTCCTTACTTTTGTGATAGACTACCAACGGAGTCAACCAAAATTAGTGTTTGAGGGAGAAAGGCGGAGCAAGGTGGAGACAGAGCGACGGAGCGAGAGGGAGCGACGACGATGGAGTGAGAGGGAATGAGAGTGAGAGTGAGAGTGAGAGGGAATGAGACTGAGAGGGAATGAGAATGAGAGGGCATGAGACTGAAAGTGAGAGGGAAGGGAATGAGACTGAGAGTGAGAGGGAATGTGACACTGTGAGTGATGTGTTTTGAACTTTAGTTTTGGAGTGCGATCTACACATGCTGAAAGGAAATCGAGTTCAAAATACTCGTTTTTCATTTAACTTAATCAAGTCCAATGGACTCGATTTCCTTTAAATCAAAACGAGTCCAATGAACTCAATTTATGGGCCTACGTGGACACTCTGTCCACATCAGTTGTTGGCAAAATGGGAAAATCGAGTACAATATACTCGATTTATAAGCCCAAAATCGACTCCTTTGGTCTCGATTTTTTAGATAACAGATTAGTTTCAAACCTTGGCTAACTAATAAAATAGTTTGGATTTTATAGTTTTTTTTTTTTTTTTAAATCCAATCATTACAATTTACTCTCTTTCTCCACATTCGGGATAAAAAAAGAAAGAATAAAAAGTTAAATGAAAAATGAATAATTTCAGTATAAATTTACACCGTTAGAGCACTCACATAAGTGGGTGTATAATTGTATAAATCTATCTAAAAATAATCCACATTAATAAATATATAATTATGTAAATTTATAAGTTTGCTAAAGTAACTGTGTCAATTTATACTAAGGCTATTCATTTTATATTTACTTTTTAAATCTTTTTTACGTATTCTAAGGAAGAAGAAATAGAGTAAATGAAAGCTATTGTGTGTGAAGAAAAAGAAAAATAAACAATTAAAATAATCAAGAAAATTTGATATTTTAATGAAATGTAGTGTAAATAAGATAATCTGATATTGAGTTTTTTGAAAAGTAAGTATATAAAATAGGAAAAATAAGTTCTTATATTAAAATAGACAAAAGTTTTTGCACGAATTAATGCGAATGCTCTTAAAGTAACCACATCAGTGGTTACGTAATCTTGCAAAATAGAAAAAGTAAGGCATTTTACACATTTTGATTAAAGAAACACCCACATCAGTGAGTGTAAAATTGTGCATAAATGCACAAGTGCTACAGTAACCGTGCATATATGCACGATTACTGTAGCTCTTGCATTTGATATTTTATTATTTTTTCCTTTCTCCACCTCACTCTCTTTTTTTCTCTCTGATTTGACTCTCACCTCACGCTCTCTTCCTCCACTGATCTCCGCTGCTCTCGCCGTTGCTGATCGCCAATGGTTTTGATTATTTGATCAGTGCTTTCGTCGTTGCTGATCGCCGATGGTTTTGATTAGTGGGTTTAATGATTTTGATGAGTGAGTTTTGATGATTTTGATCTGTGGTATTGATTGGGTTGATGGTGGCTAGGATTTTGATGGGTGGGTTGATGATAGAGGCTGGTGGTTGTGTGGGTTGATGATGGAGGGTTGGGTAATGATCATTGATGGTGGCTAGGTATTGATCGAGTTGATGGTGGCTGGGTTTTGATGATTTTGATGGGTGAGTTTTGATGATTTTGATCCGTGGGTATTGATCGGGTTGACGGTGGTTGGAATTTTGATGGGTGGATTGATGATGGAGGCTGGTGGTTGTGTGGGTTGATGATGGAGGGCTGGGTATTGGTCGTTAATGGTGGCTAGGTATTGATCGGGTTTATGGTGGCTGGGTTTTGATGATTTTGATGAGTGGGTTTTAATGATTTTGATTCGTGGGTATTGATCGGGTTGATGGTGCCTGGGATTTTGATGGTGGTTATGTGGGTTGATGATAAGGCTGGCTTGATGATGGTGGTTGTGTGGGTTGATGATGGAGGCTGGGTATTGATCATTGATGGTGGTTGGGTTTAGAATATTTTATTGAATAAATGTGTAGAATAGACAAACTGATGTGAGTGTTTTGTAAAAATGAGTGTGTAAAATAGAAAAAAAGCATGTTCTTTCTTGCAAAATGGACAAAAATTATGCAGATGCTCTTATTATAGTAAACTTGTAAATTTACACACTTATTGATATAAGTCATTTTTAGGCAAAAAAGTGTAAATTTTACACATTTTTTTATTATACACAAAATGATATAAGTGCTTTAATAGGTTAAACAAATTAAATAAAAAATTAAACTATATTGTTTTAAAAAGTAACAAATTGAACTCTATATATAGTTTCTTCTTTCTAAAGTAACAAGTTAAACCCTAAGGTTTTAAAAAGTAACAAATTAAAATTCATCAATGGGATGCCATTGCTTTTAGAATTTATTATGGGTTAAAGATTTAAAGATTTAATTTCTTACTTTTTGAAAGTTCATGGTTAAATTTTTTTTACTTTTGAAACTATGGAGTTTAATTTATTGCTTTTTTAAGACTTATTATTTAAATTTGTTACACCTTTGTGTTATAGCCTTATAGGGGTTTAAAATGTATTTATTTTTTTTCCTTTTTTATAAGAGTAATTTTATAAATACAATTACTACTATATATTGTTATGATTGGAGTAACATCATTTTTACTTAGGTTTATCATATATCATTTTTATTATGTACTAATCATAGTAGGATATCATAATAATTATGAAAAAATGTTATATTCCTAAGCTTATTTTTTTATTTAAGTTTGATCGGAACCGACTAAGGATAGTAGAACGTAAATAAATTTTTTTTGAGTGATAATTACAATATGTTGTTAATCTCGCAACTTGAATCTTTTCTCCTTAGACCCCAAACACTTTATGTATGAGCAATTGCCAATTTAACTACAAGACCCTTGGTAGAATGTAAATAAAATTAAGAATCTTTGTAAAAGAGAAAAAAAAAATGATGAAACAATGTTATTTATGTTCACAATAAGATATATAATAAATATATAATGATAATGACATATGTAATATAGTATTAATTAATTTTTTTTTGTTCATGTCTAAAAAAATTACTTTTTTGTTGCTTCTAGACCTTTCCTGAATTACAAATAAATAAATTGACTGAGGGTAAATCTGTTTACCACGATCTCTCGCAAAACCCGCAGAGTGAGAGTTTCATGCATGTAAACTATATAGATAATTGGATCTTAGCTGATTAAGTAAATAAATCAAAAGATATAGATATTTTAAAAATTAAGAACATTATCCAAAAAGAGTCAATGCAAATAGAAACGGAAAAATATAATGAGAAAAGTCAAAGATATTGAAATATAAATGATATAAACCATCTCAGATATTCTTTAATTGACTTTTCTTTATAAAAATTTATATATAGATTTTTTTGGTAAACTAATTTTTATATAAATCAAGTAAACAATTATGGAAAGAATCATAAAGATATTGTATTCTTTGTGATAGAAAGAAACTAACATGTTTCGTAACTTTATATTAGATAGTTAATGGGAAAGGATCATACATAGCCCACTTAAATTTTTATTTTACTTTTAAAAAAATGTAACTAAAGTCTAAAGTGATGTTGGGTCAATTTAGAGATAAGAGAAAAATTAAGATAATGGGTAGTAATCTCATGTTTAGTCATGTCATTATTAAAATATGTGTAATGAGTTTATTTAGCAAATACATATAAACTTATAAATGAGTCTATGCTTGATTTGTTTTATATCAAGCCTTATAACTCACGAGGTTGTTTATGAACAATTTTTTTTTTTTTTTTTGCTTGGGCTTGGCTTGTTTATTAAACAAGGCTAAAACTAATAATTAGGCTTGGCTTAATTATAACCAAAGAAAAATAAACGAGCTTTATATCGAGTCAAACCTGAGTTGTTTATGAACGGTTTAGTTCATTTACAGTCCTAAAAGTCTTTGTCAAACTAGTGCATACTTTAGCCTTTAGTAAGAAAATTCAGGTGGAAACCAAACCTCTATAATGGACCTAGTAAATTGGATGCCTTATGTCAACTAAATGCTTATGAGGGTATGGAATTTCGTAAATTCAAGGATATCAACTCCCTAAGTTGGCTACTATTGTTAGAATTATGGAAAAACTCAATCTGTTTGAAGATAAATTTAATTATTTAACCATAATTTTAATAATCTCCCTCACATGTGGGCCTAGACATCCCCTTAATAAGGGAAGCTCAATATGTGAGATTTTTAACATTTTAACTTAGTATCAAGAGATCCCGAGTTTGTCTTTATTCTACATCTCATTTAAAATATTAAAATTTTCATGTGTTGGGCCCTTCACTTATTAAGAGGAAGTAAGTTCTCACATAAGAGAATTTTTTATTTTTTATGATTAAGTGATTAAATTCTTAATTTTCTAACAGCTTAAACTTTTAAGACAATCTATAATTTATGAACTACTAGTTAAATATAGTGGTGCAGAAGATATACTAATGGAAAAAAAAGACCAAATCTCCTTCTTGTGTTTGATAGAGTATTACACTATTATGAGCAATAGAGAGATACCATCACTTAATAAGGTGGAGGTTTCTTAGTTGGAAATGGTCAAGGAATACATATTTGGCAACACCCCTTGTATTCCGTGGGTTGAAGGTCTAAAACTGACGCCAAGGTAGCTCGTTCAAATGTGATATGATTGTGGCTAACTTGGTGGTTCTATCTTAGCATATGTATGTGGAATTGTTTTCCTTTATATATGCCAAACTATAGTATAAAATTACCAATTGATACTTAGCTATTGTCTCCTTTCTCTTCACTAAAGCTCCGGCTCTCTGTGTTCCAAGACTTGTGACTTCATCTTCTCTTCAAACGCAGCATAATCAGCTCCGGCTCTCTTTGTTCTAGAACCTAATTAATGGCATTGCCATCAACCCAAGCTGATTATGCTGCGTTTGAAGAGAAAGTGAAGCGAACGGTTTATCTTGATAACCTCTCACCACATATCACTGAACCTGTGGTCAGATTTGCTCTCAATCAGTTTGGGAATGTGAAGAGTGTTCATTTTATTCCAAACTACCTCGAACCAAGGAACATCCCGCAATGCGCATTGGTGGAGATGGAGGACTTAATGCAGGCTGAAGCTGTTGTATCTATGACCTCCAACCATTATTTTATGGTGTCTGGGATGCCAAGGCCGGTGAGGGCTCATCCTGCAGAAGAGAATATGTTTGCTGATCGCCCGAAAATGCCTGGTAGAACAATACAGTGCCAATGGTTGGATGAAAATGATCCTGATTTTAAGGTTGCACAGAAAATTAAGGACCTTACCAAGTTAAATGCTGCTCAATCTGCATTCTTACTAAAGGTAATTTTTGTTGATTTGATATTATTTATTGCATTTTGTTTTATTACATGATTTTTTGGAGCGGATATTGAATCTATAATGTAGCATAGGTATGTAGAAGCAAAATCTGTAACACAAAATAACTACAAGAAGAACTCGAGGCTAGTAGGTAAAGAAAATAGAGAAAACCTCTCAAAATAACTTTTGCATTCTAGAGAATAAGATTCTAATTCAACTGGGAAAATGATCCCAACTCGACTAGAAAAGGGAAACAACATAAAGTGTTGAAAATAATTTTCCTCAAAATAAGCATAAGACTAGTTCTTTAATTTTTAACTTATTAGTCAAATTTCTTGTTGTAGCAACAACTGCAAGAAGAAGAGAGACTTGCAAAGCATCAGCAAGATATTCTTAACGCAAATTACAAGAAGCATGAAGTGATAGACAACATCATGGTTGATGGAACTGCTCGTCGCTTAGTGGACCGATATAACCTACGTTGTGATTGAAAGCTCCATTTGTGAACACATCTAAGCAATCTGGGTCAGCATTGTGTATTTGTGTTACAAAAAAGAACTACGACGTTCCTCAACTCCAGTTCATATCACTAGAACCAAGGTCAGAGGATAGTAGAGTAAAACTCTAATCCCTAACTTTTGAAAGACGCATTGCACATGCTTACTAGACCAATCCCTCTTTTACTTTCTTATGCATGTATTCTATTGCTTATCTTATGGTTTTGGAAGCAATGTTGTATTTCTATCTTTTTCTCTTAAGTCATAAGATAAAAAAAATCTGTCTTAAAATCCAACAGTTTAAAAAAATCTTGAAAAATTAAGAAAGAGTTCAAGTTTTAAGTTGGACCTGGGATCATTTATTAGTTATTAAAATGTAAATAAATAGATTGGGTTATATATATATATATAAAGGAAAATCGACTATAAATACTAAAGAATTTACATAGTATTTTCACAATTTTAATAAAGTAAATAGAAAATACACTAAATTTTCTAAAACTTAATGGACCGAAATAATTATAACTTTTAAGAGTCAAAAGTATAATTTAGTCTAGATTGTAATATAACTAAAAAGTGCCACGTGCTATTTAGTAGGTCTAATTTTTTTTTTTTTTTTTTTTTTACAAGATAGAATTTCTACTCTAACCTAATTTAAGTGTATATGTGTGTGAAGCTCTCTCCTAAAAACTTGAATTTCGGCTCTTGCCCCCAACACTTCACAAAATATTTATATTTATGAAGTGACCACTGCATCAAAGGTGCGCGGTGGTAGTAGGTCTAATTGTCATTATTTAGAGAAAACTAATGGAAATTCTCTAAGTCAATCAAATGTTGACATGTGTTGATGTCTTAATTTGAAAATGACACATGCAAACTAGTTTAGCATTGCCATCTGTTACGTAAATTAAGAAATTTTGACAAATCAAATGATGGCATGTGTCACTTGAAAAACAATGTTTAAAAGTCCTCCAATTAAAATTATGACGTGTCACCAATCAAAACAAATGTATCATTCCAATAAATAAATAAATAAATAAATAAAACAAATGTATCATTAAATCTCTTTAAGAACCCTATAAAGAAAGGCACCCATCAACCTCAAGGGAGGAGAGCAGAAGTTTTGAAACTCTATCAAAGTGAGCTACAAAGCCTACAAGAACTTCAACATTTCAAAATGTTACAGGATTCAAGTTCTACAACCCATAATAACGACTTCAACTAAATCTTCGAATATGAAAGACATTCATTTAATCACCATTTTCAAATCTCAAAGTTCTGCCGAATCAAATTCCAAAAAAAATCCATAAACTTCAAGAACTATAATCAATCAAAGATTTGTTAGATTCAAGCCTTACAACTCTATGGAACTTCCACCAAAAAAAAAAATCTTCAATTAGGAAGAACATTCAAAACACTCATGAATAACACAAAAAGACACATGAAGAATGAAGAGTCTCTAACAAGCGCACAAATGTAAATTCATCGCAATTTCATTACAAAGATCTTTCGATTCACTTTCCAATCAAAGTGGAGGACATCTTGGGTTTGAATCAATACTACACTTGAACAGTTTTTAATAACAGATTTTTTCTAGGAGATCCAATAAGAGGATTCTTCCTTTGTAATAAAATATAAATACAAAGAATTGTATCCGCTTATTCATTAATACAAATTTACATTTGTGGAACATCTTCACTATACAAGGTAACTCGCTCAAATATGATGGTTGCGATTAACTTGGTGGATATCCATAGTAAAATATTTAATTGTTGTTAGTTTCGATGAATGAAATTGTACCATCACACCTTTAAATGGTTGTACCTCTCTAGACATTAATGATCCATTTGAATCAAGGGAGAGGGAGGAGGAGTAGAAGAGAGTTGGCTAGAAATTAGCCTAATATCCAGCCACTTAGGGATATTCGCGGTGCGATGCGATGTGATTTTGGGCCATTTTTAGCATCGCACTTTGTGGTGCGATTTAGCTAAAATCATAATTGCACCGCACCTTATTTTTGCGGTCATATGTGAGGTACGATGTGGTGCGATTTAAAATTTAGCCAAAACTATAGCCGCACTACACCTCATTTTTGCGATCACATGTGTGGTGCTATGTATAAAATGCGGTTTGAAGTTGATATATTTTTCAAATTTTGGGCATTTCCTACCCATCCCAAAACTAATTTTTTCCCTTTTTTTGGGTCAAGTTTTAAAGTATTTAGTTAGTTTTTCTTTATTTTGGGTTGGCTTTTCTAGTCAACACTTGCTAAGATTATCAAACTTTTTTTTTTTTTTTGAAAACTAGGGTTATTAAACTATTAATAATATATTTAATATAAAAATAAATGAATATATTAATATATAGAGAGGATGCGGTGCAGTGTGGTGCGGTTTTCTTATTATAAAACCGCAAACTGCACTGCACCATGTGATCCGATTATGCTATTTTGCGGGCGGTTTTAGTGTGGTTTTTGCGGTTTATGCTGTTTGGTGAACACCTCTACAACCAATTCTACTATACTCTTTCTTGCTCTCTCTCTCATTCCCTCTCAATCCAAATAGGCCATAAGTGCTTGGGCTTTGGGAGAATTGTCAGAGTAACATATTAGTAAATTAGTATTTATAACCACCTAAATAAATGAGAGAATTTTGTTTGAAAAACATTGAGAAGGAATAAAAAAAATTAAAAAAAAAACTTACATGGGCACTTGAGCTAGTTTATAGAAACAGCAGTTCTATGAGCACAAATTATTTTATAATTTTTTTTTATACAACTCTGCCGTGGCATACTCGAATAATTAACAATTTAACATCCTTTACATATGCGCCTACCATTTTTTATGCATTAATCATACTATACTGTGTCACAGTGCCGCAAGAAATTGTAAAAAATTAGTGATTTACCTTTCCTTAATTAAATAATCCACTCCTGTTTTACCGGAAACAAAACTTTGCTTTTTTTCACTCCTCCTCTCACTCGCCCTCTCTCTGTCTCTCACTCTCAAATAAATCCACCAGCTCCCTCAAACTCGCTCTCGCACTCTGCCTCTCTCTCTCGTCTCCATCTCATCACAGGTAATCTCTCTCTCTCTCTCTCTCTCTCTCTCCCCATCTCTTTAGGGTTTGATTTAGTTTAGGTATTTGATTTTGATTTGATTTTTCTGTGATTGTGAATGTGAATAAGTGCTGATTTATACTTAGGGTTTGATTTTGATTTTGATTTTGATTTATGCATATATATATATATATATGTAAGATACTAAGATGTACCATGTGACTATATGCTATATGTTATGCAATATTATAAACAATGTAAGAAGCAGGGGATTAGATAAGCTAGAAGATTTTGAAATCTGAATTTAGCAAGTGTAACAACCATGATGCTCTCTTCCTGGTAATAAATAAAAGTACGGGTCATTCTTAATGAAAACGCGTGGTTTCTTGTAGAGATTCGAGGAAATTCAGAGTAACAATGGCGGAATGAAATGGAGAACAGAGTAACTGAATTTACAAAGAGTAAATGCTCTTTATATAGAGCTGTACAATAAGCTTAGGCTTTTAGATCCCAAAAAAAAAAAAAAAACCATTCTAACAAACTAATAACAAATTCCCTAAAGTTTGGGATTAGTTATACTGAATTATGCACGTGATCAAGGATTCAAGGTGCATTTTACAGAAAAGAAAATGTATAAATATCATCAAGAAAACTGGAATCGAAAGCTTGCAGAACGAAGAACAGCGAAGAAGATGAGGCTGGCTTGTCCGCGCATATTTATCAGCACTGTGGCTAAGGCTAATTTCCACTAGGATCTCATGAGGCGTTGGGAACCACTAGACCAACCCTTGGGGTTTGAGTAAGAGAAAATTTAGACCCTTGTGGCAAACCCATCCTGATAATATTTGATTGACAAAAACCTTTGATGTTAGTTGGAAACTAGAAGCATCTGCCTCTTGGATCATATTAGGTCCTGTCAATTAACTTATCTAAGGTCATGTATGATATATATAAATTTAGAACTAGTTAAACTTTGTTGGTTTGAGTGCAGGGTGGTTTTGAGAGCAAATATTTCATTTAGCCCATAGCTTTGTGTTGATTTGGCGGTTGTAAGTAGCTTTGTGAAAAACTTCAAAGTTTAATTATTAAAATGAGACAATGTGAACTACTAAGAGCCTTGTAGCTCAACTGGCACCTCCTGAGGTTTCTAATGGATATTTATAGGGTTCAAATCCCCCCACCCCCAACCCCAACTATTGATGCATAAAAAATGAGACAATGTGGGCTTCTTTAATTGTTATTGAATTTTTTTATATAGGTATCATTTCTGTTCTCATTTCTCATATGTTCTTTGAACGTAAGAATTGGGTTATATTTTGTTCCAAGTTACTTTAAGATGTGTAGGATTTCCATGTTACTTTAATATATGAGTGTACAATGCACTTTGCATGTTTTTATCTTACTTGCAGTTCACTGTACACCTAGTACACAATATCATCTCAACATCCAGGTATACATTGCCGGAAAAAGTCTGCAGAGATGTGCTGTGAATACAAAATTGGATCTGGTCCAGCCCCAAAACTCTAATGAATAAAAAGCATAAAAGCTAAAACAAAATCTAGCACAAAATATGTAACAATAACATCAAGAATGAGGACAGTAAATTTTGTGGGCCTATGTTTATACCTTTGAATCAATTGCTGCAAAATTATGAAGCTTGATAATAGCAAAGATTGCTTGTTAATTTTTTTTTACCATGCTTCCTTGACTGTTTGGTTATGTTAATGTGAAACGGTTTATGATGTACTGATACATTATGTGTCAATATTTGTAAATTGAAATTATAATTTGAACAATGTTTAACATTTTAAATTATGTTATTTTAGGATATTTTTTCCTTGTACATGGCATCCTTGTCAGCCCAAGCTGATTATGCTGCATTTGAAGAGAGGAGGAAACGAACAGTCTATCTTGATAACCTCTCACCACAAGTCACTGAGCCTGTGGTGAGAACTGCTCTCAATCAATTTGGGAATGTTAAGAGCGTGCAATTTATTCCAAACTACATCGAACCAAGGAACATCCCACAATGCGCATTGGTGGAGATGGAAAACACAAGGCAAGCTGAAGCTGTTTTGTCTGAGATCTCCCAATTTCCTTTTATGATATCTGGGATGCCAAGGCCGGTGAGGGCACGTCCTGCAGAAGTGGGGATGTTTGGTGATAAACCTAATATGCCTGGTAGAACGATACGGTGCCGTTGGTTGGATGAGAATAATCCTAATTTCAAAATTGCACAGAAAACGAAGGCTCTTATCTGGAAAAATGCTGCTGAATCTGCATTCTTACAGAAGGTAAGTTTTGGTGGTTTGATACTATTTATTCCATTTTGTTAAAGTTCTTTATTACATGATTTTTTTGGAGTTGACTGTTTCTTCAATGTTGAACTTATTCAATGAGTTTCTTTTTGTAGCAAGTACTGCAAGAAGAAGAGAAACTTGCAAGGCAGCAGGATGAAACTCTGAAGGCAAATTACAAGAAGTTCGAGTTGATAGATGGCATCACTTTGAATGATAAAACTGGTCCTGCAGACAAGTTAGCGAAGCATTATGGCCTGAAGATTGCACATGATTGAAGAGGTTCTTTGTAGATTAACATTGCATTGTGATTGAATGCCCCATTTGTGAATACATCAAAGCAGGATGAGCATTGTTTTACAAACTTAGACGTTGCTTAACACAGTTCATATCACTAGAACCAAGGTTAGAGGACTGTGGTATACAATTTTAATCCCCAACTTTTGTAAAAAGCATTGCACATGCTAACTAGACGAATTGCTTTTACCTTTTGGTTATTATGTTATTCTCTCTCCCTCTCAATTGATCTGAGGGGACTCTGAATGCGTGCGTATTCTATTTGCCTATCCCATGGTATTAGAAGCAATGTTTTAAACTGAACCATTAAAAAGAACTGTAAAGGGAAGAAGTTTAAGGTTTTGAATCGAATCCCGGTTTGATAGGAGGTAGGTTCGTTTTAAGTTTGCACTTATGGTCATATAAATTTACATGTAACAGGTTAAAGGGGATTCTTTTAATTTGGTTTAAAAGAATTTTTTTTAAATTGTTAATATTATTAAGAAAGTTGAAAACTAAATGGAACAAAACATATATTATCATGATCCACTTCATTTTAGTTCAAAATGGAAATCTTCACTTGGAGAATCATATAACTAACTATTAATGAATGCAACATGCATGATGTGGTGAACAGTATTTTTTAATTTACAAAAATTCTATAACAAGCCACCTCATTGTGTACCATTTCATTTTAATACAAATAAGGATGATTCAAATCGGCATTTTTCTTTGAGTTTTTTTGCATGATATATTTTGTTTTAAAAACTATAAAATTATGAAAAGTTACATCTAAAAAATAGTATAATGAAAATAAACTGACCCTTTAAAATGAAGCAAACACACAACCGCTCTCTCTTAGGCCCCTGATTCTACCATAGAGGCCAATGATAGACAATAACCCCCCTCCCCAAACACATCTTATTCTAATATGAATATCTTTTTGTTTAATTGTTTCATCCTTGGATCAATTATAACTTAATCGAATAAAATTTTAAAAATTTTTATTCGATAACACAACTTCTTTATATGGGAGCATAAAAAAAATAAAAACTCCTTTATCTTGTATAAACTACAAAATACCAAAAAAAAAATTTGAGATTTAGTGTCCTATTTATTTGTTAAACTGTGCTTCTTTAACTTCACACTTATTTCAAAGATTATGATTATTTTCTTGTCTTATTTTTGGTTTATTTGTGGCAGTATGGTTGTAGTCGTGGTAGTGACTTTAGTGTGTTGTTTTTATTTGAGAGAGAGATAGGGATAGAGACAGAAAAAAAAAAAGAGGGGATATTGCCTCACCCGTATGTAGCCAATCAAAATCCTCCCCTGTATTTCCTTAGATGAGCTCTTGAAAAGCCTCTTTCACTCGTTTCTTATCTTGCATTGAAGCATTCAACCCAACCCCACATTCACACTCTCTCACACACACACTCTTCCCCACATTAATCAAACCCAAGCCATCGAATTCCTCTTCCCCACATTACTCAAAACCCAAGCCATCAAATTCCTCTTCCTCTACTCTCTCCTCCCACCCTTCTCTCTTCCTAATGCCCTCATAAACTCCCCACCACCACCCCCACCACCTCTCTCTCTCTCAACTAAATGGCCACCAATTCTCTCCAATCCCTCCACCACAACCACCACCACAAACACACTTTCCTCAAACGCCATATCTCACACACCACTCCTCCTCCTATCTTCCTTAAACCCCACACCACTACCACCACAAATACTTCTCTCTCTCACACTTTCTCTAGTTCCTTCACCACCTTTTCTCTATCCCCCACCACTTCCTCCACACCCTCCACTTCTCAAGCCATCTCCTTTGACCTCCTACAACAACACCTATCCACCCAAAACTTCAAACAAGCTGACGAAGAAACCAGGCGTCTCCTCATTGTCCTGGCTGGTGAGGCTGCACAAAAACGCGGCTATGTGTTCTTCTCTGAGGCCCAATTCATCCCAGAACCAGACCTTAAAACCATTGATGAACTTTGGAGACAACACAGCAACAACAAGTTTGGATACAGTGTTCAGAAGAGAATCTATGAGAAAGCTGACAGAGACTTCACCAAGTTCTTCCTCAAGGTTGGGTGGATGAAAAAGCTTGACACTGAGGTTGAGCAATATAACTACAGGGCTTTTCCTACGGAGTTCATTTGGGAGCTCAATGATGACACCCCAGAAGGTCATTTGCCATTAACTAATGCTTTGAGAGGTACACAATTGCTTAACAGCATTCTAACTCATCCGGCTTTTGAGACCATGGAAGAAGAAGATAAAGAACAAGAAGGTAAGGTTTTTGAAGAAAGTAGTAGCAATAATGGGGGATTGAAGGGGTTAAGGGATGCCTCAAAACCTTTGAGCAACGGGGTTTTCAAACCAGACTACAGCTTTTGAGAGTATGAGAATTCTACAATGTGTGCATAGCCACTAATACCCCAGAAAATACCATTAATTTGGGTTTTTATATTTGTAATGAAAGTGGTTGATTGAATCATTGCTTAGTACTTTACCTTTTATAATAGTATTTCCTTGTTTTTACGAAGAATGTTTATATAAGAAAACTGATGTGATACGGAAGAGTGTGCCCAGTGGGAGAGAATGCGAGTAATTGTTGTTACATTGACTAATATAGTAATCGGTGGTGTTTGGAGGGTGGTGACAAAGCTTAAGGCTGCCCTTTTGTTCTTTTGCCTGTTGCTAGTCGTAGTGGTTGGTAAAACATTTTGATGGTCTGGTTGTTTGATAACTTTGATGCTAAAACCGCGCTTCGAGGTCACGTCTTGCCTTTGTTTTATTTGGTCTTTTTCTATTTGTTTTTTTAATAATTTGGCAAGAAAAAGAGGTTTTGAACCATAACCATAAATATTAAATTAAAAAAAAAGTTATCAATTAAATAAAAGGAAAAGTTAATGAATGCTTTATGGCTATTTGTTACTATTTTAACAGCTTTTTCAATTTTCGATAAAAGTGATATAATAAATTTTTTTAAATAGTTTAATAATCATTGCCTTAATGGCATCCATTAACATTACCCTCAAAATAAATTACAATTTACAAGATATGACTTTGTATTATAGAGTGGTAGGTTCGGAAATCCCACTACAAAAGGGATCTTACTTATGCTTGCTGGTGTAATGCAAATTCAAAGAAAGTGGCCTTTTTGTCTCGACGCTAGTTATTCTAACTACGTTCAGAATGATAAAGCAATATTTATATGTTTATGAATTAAACTTAGGAGTTAGGATACGTTTGGTACTTGGTGATTACATTAAAATAATATGTACAGAACATCTAATAATCAAGTTGATGAAAATTTCATTCATCTTAATCATAAATTGGTGTGAGTTAGAATTGTAAAAAGAAAAATATGAAGTTATTAAAAAAAAATTCAGAGTTTCTTTTGTTAAGTTGTTTGTTCAAAGTTTAAACCTTTTTTTTTTCTTTTTTAATTTTGTAGAAAAAGTTAAACTCAATTAACCAAGTGAATCAATTTCGAACTCAGGTTTAAAACTTGATTAATTAACAAACCAAGCTTGAACAAAACTAAGTTCAGATCAATATGTTTATGAACATCAAAGATAACACTATCCGTACTTAATTAACATGAGCAACTTTGAAGAAAACTTATCAAAAATACATATTATTTATTTGTTTGTTGTTTTCTAAATAATATTACTATGGAAGAGTAAATTGAATTAATTGAAAATCTTTTAGCATTAAGTTTTGGTGGCTTAGATGCAATAAGAAAGGTAGAAGCATAGGATTTTTAAATAAAAGTTGTATCAAGTTAATTTATTTAATCAAGATAACAAAACTTGTTTATTTATAACGGTAGAGTGGAAAAATGAACAATTTATTGTTTGACTTTTTATAAATTAGCAGTCATTTGAGATGGACAAAAATGGAAGTGTTTTGAAATAAAAAAAAGTGGCACGTATGTGTAATTGTGTATATATACGTATGTCGGTATGTGTATATATATACATTCGTGTTTTTTTCTCTGTTATGTTTTTTTATTTATTTATAGGAAATTCTCTATTAATGTTTGTTGTACACGCAAAGTGCTCTCTCTCTCTCTCTCTCTCTCTCTCTAAAAATGATAGATAATTTTATTGAAGAAAAATGAAGATTATATACATTAGAGATAGCAAGTTGTAAATGGTAGTCAAAAGTTTTGTAACTTAATGAACACATCTTTAATCTTATGTGTTCAACTTAAACATTTAGAATTCAAATACCCTCTCTTTTAACTGTTAAATTAAAAAAAAAATTATAAATGATAAATAATATAATAATATCAGTTGCGGGCTAATAGGATAATCAATAAGAATTTAACAAAATTGTAAATTTTATGGTGAAAAATAGTGTCTATAATAACATGAGAAGTACTATATTCACAATATTTTCATAATAAATCTTAGATGACAATTTGTTATCGATTATAATCTAAGCCAATTACTAACATCACTTTTTTACCTACCTATAGCTACTTGTTTGTTGCAGGACTAAGTTGTTGTTAAATCGTTACTTGTATTCATAAATTCAATGCTTTATACACCGGTGAGGATACATACAAATGTGTAATAGACACTACCCAAATGGTGGGGAGACTCGTGTGAATGCACATTTATACACTTATATGGATGCACACAAATGTGTAATAGACACTGTCACACTGCCCGATGGTATGAGAAGGGAAAAACTCATATTCCCATAACATGGTATAATTTTCCCAATGGTAGGGACACTTGTGTGGTGTGTAACAAGTTTTCCCTTCTTGTACTAACATTGCAATTGCTCCGAAAGTCTAGTGCTGTAAATGAGCCAAGCTTTACCAAGTAGTGTCTGTTTGAACTTAGCTCATCAATAAAAATCAAATGCTCAAGCTTGGCTCGAGCTTAAGACAAGCTTAAAAACAATGTTTGAACTCGAGCTCGTGAGAATGTCAAAAAGTTTGAGTTCGGCTTAGCTTGGCTTAATTAATTAATCAAGCCAAGCTCGAGCTTAATATTAAACTCAAACTTGGGCTCAAGTTAAGCTTTTTAGCTTTTGATCCAAAAAATTGCATAATCAAATGCTTATATCACCAAAAATCAAGTAAACAAAAAAAAAAATATATATATATATATATATATACACACACACACACACACACACACTCATTTTATCATGCTTCTAATTCCACCAGTGATTAGAAATTGTTCGAATTACAACTTTACATAATTAAATCTATCTATTCATCATTCATTCTCTATAGTTGGAGTATAATTGTTTAAAATACAATTTTTACATCTACATTTGTCATCCGTGCAACCTTAATCTTCACAAATCTAAATAAATTAACATTTCAAAACATATATGAATAAACAAGCTATAAATTAACTTTCCAAAACATGTGTGTAATGTCATAATAATGAGTTTATTTAGTATATATATATATATATCAAGCTATAAACGAGTCTAAGCTCGGCATGTTTTGTATCGAGTCCTATTGTTCATGAGCTTGTTCACGAATAATTTTTTTTTTTGCTTGAGCTCGGCTTGTTTATCAAACAAACTTAAAACTAAGGGTTAAGCTTGACTTATTTATAAACAAACGAACATGAACGAGTTTTTTATTGAGTCGAGCCTAAGTTATTCATAAACAGCTTGGTTCATTTACAACCTTATCCGAAACCAACTGTGCTGAAAAGTGGGGGATATTTTCCCTCTAGCATCATATATAGAAATTATATTGTTAGTAAGCAATACTTTGAAACTATTAAGAAAATTAGCATTTCGAGTTCGTGAGACTCAAGTTCAATGAAGAAACTCAAGCCTCATAGACTCGAGTTTTGATTGCTGATATGGAGAACAAGAAGAAAGAAGAACCCACAGTCTGAAGAATTTGAAGAAGAAAGAAGAACCATGGGAAGAGAAAAACCCATGGGAAGAAGAAGCCACTAGAAGAGAAGAACCCATGGATGGAGGATGAAGAAGAACATAGGAAGAAGTAGAACCTACGAAGAAAGAAGATGAACAGAGAATAGACGGAGGAACTCGAATTTTAAATAATCAAGCTCCTCATGAATTTACTGCAACTACATACTCGAGTTTCATGTCGAGTTTCAGAGTCTCGAGATGCTAGTTTGCTACGTAGTTTTGTAAAGATAACAGCTAATTAAAATGTTTAAAAAATAAAGGTAAATGCAAAAAAAATTCTTGAAAAGTGAAATCTGAGCAGCTGTCGTTGGAGTGAAGTGCCGATTTTGGCGCTAAGCTGGCTGGTCACGTGCGAAATTTTAAGTTTTCTCACGCATGAAAATCGTCCATTTCTACTTATCTCTCTCTCTCTCTCTCTCTCATCACCCACCTCCCCATCAACACCGGCCGGCAGCGACCATTTCCGCCTCTTTTTTCTCTCTATAGCCATCTCCCACAACATCACACCTTCACCCCCTCTTTCACTGCCGCCGCAACCACCCCCTTACGGGTAAGTATCCGAATTTCTGGAATTAGTTTGTGCTAGTTATTGGAAATGCACTGTAGGTGTTTGTTAAAATGCTTGTAAGACAATTTCATTAGTTTAACTTTGTGCATACATGTTTTTATACACTTTTGTGTGTGCATAAGTATTGATCCGGTTTAGTAATTCTTTTGGGCTCTTTAAATTAATACTCACATGATTTTCTGTGTTGGTGCTATTGTTTTATACACAAACTAATGTTAATCTAGGAAGAACAGCCACTTCATTTACGATGCCCGAAAGAAATATCATGTCCCAATTCTTTTTGCCTAAATTTTTTGTTTGTCCTTCAAAGAGAAACATGATTGCAAATAAAACTATTACAAGCAATCTGTCTAAAGTTGTGTTATTCATTGCAGCACTTTTCATATCCTATATAACTATTGCTTGTGTTCTCTTTCTAATATTGTGATTCTTATTGCAGGGGAGTGCCCCATATCGAGGTTACCTTTTAGATTGATGCAAATGGTATCTTACAGATTCCATCACTATTGCCAATGAATAATTTGAGAGGATGGTGAAGGAGGTTGAAGTAGTATGCATTTTGGTCTTCTTTTTTTTTTTTTGATAAATAAAAACATAAGGAAATGAAAGAAGCAACATGCTGTTTGTGGAAATCAAACCCATGATATGCAATTCGGTCATAAGGCAAATTAATGAGAAAGTGGTTGAAGCTCGGTTGAAATTGGGGGTGAAGAACCAAGTTATGAGTTGTAGAATGCTAAGAGCATATGAGGGTTCCAATTGTTTGTTTTCATTACTAGTTAGCTAAAATGTTCATTACTGGTTGTTATTCCTTCTTGAAAGAACCATTTCATTCCTTGAAGGTGGAAGCTAGCTCACTTAGAAACCACACCCTGATGAGAAGAGGCCTCCTACAATCTGTACCCCATCTCCATCATCCTCCACCTCTACTTCCGTACAAAAATGGTGGGCCATCCCAAACCCCCTCAAAATTCTGTCCCACATCATCTTTTAGCTCAAATCTTAGGTGGATCTTCACCACCGCCACTTCTCTTCCTCCACCAGAATGGGTGGAACCCTTCAATGATGTTTCTGACATAGTCTCAACCTGCCAACACCTCAACCCATCTCCTTGGGTTGCTCAAATTCTCAATCTCCTTGATGGGTCTTTGGCCATGGAGGCAAACTTAGGCTCTTATTGCCACGACTTCATGATCAGGTTGTCCCCTAACTTTGTTTCATTTGTTTTGCAGTCTAATAAGCTTCGTGAAAAGCCTGATATTGCTTTGCGGTTTTTTTCTTGGGCTGGTAAGCAAAAGAGTTATGCCCATAGTATTGAATGCTATGTGTCTTTGGTTGAGGTTTTGTCTATATGTGGTGATGTAGATAGGATTCTGTGTGTTTTAAAGGAGTTTAAGGAAATGAGTTTTGTAATGACAGTGTCAGCGGCTAATTCTTTGATTAAGAGCTTAGGGAGTGTGGGAATGGTTGAGGAATTGTTGTGGGTGTGGCGTAGAATGAAGGAGAATGGAATTGAGCCAGGTTTGTATACGTATAATTTCCTGGTGAATGGGTTGGTGAATTCAATGTTTATTGAGTCGGCCGAACAGGTTCTTGAGGTAATGGAAGGAGGGAAAATAGGACCGGATGTTGTGACTTATAATACGATGATTAAAGGGTATTGTAAGGTAGGGAAGAAGAAGAAAGCAATGGAGAAGTTAAGGGATATGGAGGTGAGGAATGTGGAGCCTGATAAGATTACTTATATGACTTTGATGCAAGCGTGTTATTCGGATGGGGATTTTGACACTTGTTTGGGTCTTTATCATGAAATGGAAGAGAATGGGTTGGAAATTCCATGTCATGCTTATAGTTTGGTGATTGGTGGGCTTTGTAAGGATGGGAAGTGTGCAGAAGGATATGCTGTGTTTGGAAGTATGATTCAGAAGGGTTATAAAGCAAACGTGGCAATTTATACAGCCCTGATTGATTCCTATGCAAAAAGTGGGAACGTGGAACAGGCAATATGGCTTTTTCAAAAGATGAAGAATGATGGGTTTGAACCCGATGAGGTTACTTATGGGGTTATTGTCAATGGCTTGTGTAAGAGTGGGAGAGTGGAGGAAGCCATGGAGTATTTTGAGGTTTGTAGAGGTGATGGGGTGGTGGCTAATGCTATGTTTTATTCTAGTTTAATTGATGGTCTTGGAAAGGCTGGGAGAGTGGATGAAGCTGAAAGGCTATTTGAAGAAATGGTTGAGAAGGGATGCCCACGGGATTCATTTTGCTACAATGCCCTTATTGATGCCCTAGCTAAGTTTGGGAAAGTCGATGAAGCATTATCGCTCTTTAAGAGGATGGAAGAGGAAGGTTGTGATCAGACAGTTTATACATACACAATTCTTATCGGTGGACTGTTCAATGAGCATAGAAATGAAGAGGCATTGAAGATGTGGGACATGATGATCGATAAGGGTATTACACCAACTGTAGCTTCTTTCAGGACTCTTTCAATTGGCCTGTGTCTTTCAGGCAAGATAGCTAGGGCTTGCAAGATATTAGATGAGCTAGCTCCAATGGGAATTATCCCCGAGACAGCATTTGAGGATATGATCAATGTACTATGCAAAGCTGGCCGCATCAAGGAGGCCTGCAAGTTGGCCGATGGGATTGTTGATAGGGGTAGAGAAATACCAGGGAAAGTTCGTACCATTTTAATCACTGCCTTGCGAAAAGCAGGCAATGCTGACTTAGCCATGAAGTTGATGCATAGTAAGATTGGAATTGGTTATGATAGGATGGGAAGCATCAAAAGGCGAGTGAAGTTTCGGATTCTATTTGACAATTGAGTCGGCAGTCAGATTTTTGGCCTTGTAATTTTAAGCAGCTTGTTTTGGCTATGTAACTGAAAATTGGCATCAAATTGTTTACCATGTAAAGATGTGGACCTGTTGCTGATGCTCCAGTCCATCCTCAAACTTTGTATGTTCAATCAACAAATAATTTTTTTTTTTTTTTTTTTTTCCAAATGTTCAAGATGCTTAGCAAATTTTACGAATTGTCTGTCAATTTTTTTGGCTCATTATGGTGTCAAACTAGACTGATCGATAGTCTTCAGCTGCTTGGTACTTCCATGTGGTTATGTTGAATATCAGTCGTATCTTTGGGTCAGCAATTCAGCATGCCAGGTACAGTTTCTTTCTTTATTTGATTGAGAACTTCAATAGTAAATAAACAGTCATTCCAAAATTGCATATTTAAGTGGTATTATTTCCTATTCTATCTCAGACCTGGACAGCTGGACTCTATCAAGACTTTTGGAAGACATTTTGAGATTTCCAAGTACTGTAAAAAGTGTTCACTAGTTGCTCCACTCTAGACCACTTAGAACGACTGGCATGTTAAAACTTGCAACCTTGTAATTCTGGAGGGGGAAAAAAATATTAAAGTACTCAAATTTTGCACTTATTTTTGGTAGAGCAAGTCTTCTTTTTAATCCTGAATAGAAAAGAAATGCTACTTTACGCTAAAAAGAAAAGAAAAGAAAAGATGCACTTGCTACATGCTTAAGATGATGGTACACTGAATCTTTTCCGGTTGTGACCTGAAAACCACATATCTAAACATAAATTATCGTCTGACTCACTAGTGAGATAGGATGTGCCAATGAATTCCATAGATACATGGAGAAATGAAAGAAAATATTTTCAAAGACCTCTTTGGTTTATTTGTACTTTTTTATATTTGGCCATGTGGTATATGAAATTTTGTTGCGCTCTTTTGAGGTTACGGACTTAAGAGTAAGGAACTTAACAAATAACATTCTTAGCTATGTGAGGCATTTCAATAATTTTTAACAAATAACATTTGAATTAACAAATTACTAATTATTAACAAATCAATAATATTCGTGCTATGACATTATAATTATTAAAGTAAATTATAATTTACCCCTTTATGATTTTTGTTTCTATTACACTTTTTAATCGTTACATTTGACCCCTCTAAATTTGAAGTAAAATGAAATTGTTCAGGTTTTTTTTTAATAAGATATCTTAACGATTTTATTTTAATTCAAACTAAGGGGTCTACATATAGCAATTGAAAAAAAATTTTAGGATTAAATTATGCTAGGTCCAAATCATAATGGGTTAAATTGTAAGTGAAAGTTTGTCCACAAAATGTAAAATTATAAATTTGAACGGAATTTTAATAATTTCATTTTCATAAAAAAATTTAGGAGCATAGATATACTAATTGAAAGTTTAAGAATTATGATGGGACTAAGCCATGTGAAGGTCAATGGTAAGTTTTCCTTATTATTGTTATAGCTGAAAACATTTCACAAGGCCATGTCGATGGTTTACTTTTTAAGAGTTCCTTAGATCTCACTTCTTTGAAACTTATAACGAATTGTTTGTTTTTATTCTTGATATTTGTATATTTGAATAATTCTTGACCTTTTAGAATATATTTGTATCATGCATAATGGTTGCAAATATACTGTGGTCTTTCTCAAGTATATTTATTCTTGCTTGCGCGATTTATAGCTCTTGAATTATAACAGTAACTCTCTCTCTCTCTCACCCAAACTAGAACAAGATAGAGTAAGCAAAAAGAAAGGGAAAATTGCACCCAAAAAACAGTTCATATTGTTATTACATTCCCCTCTTTCTATTGCTAGAAACTTGAGGTTATTTCCATGTTAAATTTTGATGCCAAGCAGCTAAACTAAAAAGGTTTGAATATCCTTTTTTTTTTTTGGTTACAAATATGACTAGTATAATTTACAGTAATGGAACAGGAGCACTAAATATTTTCATCTCCAATAAAAATACACTAACATACAACAGCCCTCTGTAGAACTTTTCTTTTATGAAGCTTCCACCAATAAACCAATACTTAGAATACAAAATTAACTACCAAGTTTCTTGCTTGCTTCCTCAACAACATTATCTGCAGATAAATTAGTTGTTAAGAAAAGTACTTCCAGGCTTAACTTCTAAATAGTAAAAAAAGAATCAAAACCAAGATTTTTTTAAAGCTAAGAACATTATCAATGAGCATTCATCAGTAGAATGATTATCACAAGCCCCAACCAACCACCCCAAAAGAGGAGAAAGATTTTTTTTTTTTTTAAAGTACTATGGTAAAGGACCCCCAAGGCATTCTAGGTAGGTTAAGGTCTTGCCCTTTGTTTTAGACCAAATGTCTTGGCTTTAATAACAATAATTGTAACTATCACCATCATCATTATTCCTATATTTAATGTAAAGATTAAGTAGCAGAATATAGTATATCCTCCAAGATGGTTATGACTTATGATACAGTTGTTTCCTATATCCATAAAGAATTGTTGATTTCTTCAACTAGAATCGTGAGAGTAGACTAATAATCGCTAGGTGCAAACCGGAAGAAAGCAGTAGTTTCACGGTAGTAACCAAGTTTTATGGTTTTGCAAGTTTGCAACAACCCCATAGAATCTGTACTGGAAACATATGCATGCATAAAGCACCAAACAAAAATCTAAGTATATTTCTTTCAATGATGTTGCTATGCACAAACTTAAAACTATTTAAGTGCTACTTTAAATCATCATGAGTCATGTCAGAGTCCAAGACGAAATTTGTATGTTAATACTTTAAAAAAGATCTTGAGATGCATAAATTATATAATGTCAGTAGGTTCACTGCAAATCTGCAAATTTTTTTTTTTTTTGATAAATAACGGAATTGTATTAATCAAAAGCCCAAGTACACCGGGGGTGTACATGGAAAACAGTACATCAAACACATAAAACCTCGCTGATATTAAGCAGAATAAGAGCTGATATTAAATAAAGCCTTGCTGCCACATTTTCGTTAAATGGTGTATTAATGTATATTGAGGCAATGGAAACTCACCAAGTCTATACACTATGCACAGGGGCAAAGTCTCCTGGTATACAGATGCGAACCTTCACAGGAAAGCATTGGTTGCGTTCGAGTAAACAAGCATGCTCCAGGATTCTGAAAGTCAGAGATAAAGTGTTATGAATCTCTTAATTTGTGATGATCCTGCATTATTAAAAGCAAAGCTCAAAACATTAAACTTTGAATTTAATAAGTAGTTCCTTTTGTTTCCACGGAAAGAAAAATCAGGGGAAAGAGTTTGACTACACTTTTCCATTGCAATATTGATATATCATCTACAAGTCTTGCAATTATTGTATAAGAGAGCTTAGAACATCCAACAACAACAACCAAGTCTTAGTTCCAACATTTTGGAATCTGTTATGGATTTCAATAGACTAGCCAAGTTTTGCCACATGAAACTTAGAACATCCAGGCACACCAAATTACCAAATTAGCAACTTGCATCTGTTTGGAGGAGAGCAGAATCATTCTTGCAGGGTTGCAGGGGCAGTGGCTCCCGGGGTCTCTCCACGTGGAGGTTAGGGATTCAAGCAACCCAAAGTGGGCTGGAGTGTATTTATGGGTATCATTCAAAAGAATCAGGGCAGCAATGGGACTAATACTATGATTGGGAGTTTTGGAAAGAAACCATCCTAGGGAAAGTAGAAAAAGTTACAGGGTCTTTTCTGATGTTGATTGACTGTTCATAATAGAAAAAGAGAGGAAAAAATATTATTTACCACTGTACCCCATCTCATCCTTTTTCTTCTTTGAGTTGAAGGGCAAAGCTGTCAATAAAATCCATTAACTTCTCTTCTCCCTCCAAATCTGCCCACTTTTGGGTGATTAATAAGAGTGGGCCTAAGAAGGAAGATTCAGGAACACTGCCCCTCTTTTTGTTGCCTTTCCCACTAAAACTTCCATCCAATTAGGCCATAAGTGATGAGCCAAGTCAACTGCTTCCCTTTTCTTTTAAATTGTTTCTAATTTTTATTTATTCTTAGAATATAAGAAGCTACTTTTGTAATGTATATCTAATCCTTCACAATTGTACCCTTGAGGTCATTCAGGTCCTGAAGGCCCCAATTTGCATACCAGATTTTTAGGGGCATCATCAACGACTTCAGCTGGCTGATCTGGTCCCATGCTTGCCAAGCAAGCTCCTTTGCAGCTCATATATTTCTGCATACTGTTCAGAAGAAATAAAAACAAGTATAAATCTGATAGAAAGCAAGAGTAGTTAAATTTTAAAGAGACACATTGCATCATATTCATTACTGCTCAACAGTAATTCTTAGACGACTAATCAAACTATCCAGTGTAAGAAATGGTAATCATGATAGCCTCTGGTCCAAAAAGAAAAGGTAAGAAAAGAGATATCCACACAGATACTATTAAAAAGTTGAAAATGTGATCCTTAATAATCATCTAACACATGCAATGAATGTAATTATTTTAGATGCAACTGCACGACAATAAATATTTAATACGTTCTGCAGAATTACCAAGACTGATTGAAAGCATTGGAGTGTAAAAAATGTCACATAATATCATTTTACTTGGTCCAAGAGAAATGACAAAGAGCAAAAAGAAAAGCACTGTCAAATAACAAATAATGTCATCCCAGACATTGCACATAGATCAACAACAAAAAAGTATACTGTACTTGGGAGATATTTCAGAAACAATATCTAAGACAAAAAAAAATTATATTTAAATGGAAAAAGTAAATAACAGGTAACTTACATGTCACATTGATTAAGCACCAACAGCTTGTTGGGGACGCATGATTGTCCATTTGATTTGCAAACTAAGTCACATGATTCACCTTGTCTATCGCCCAAGTAAGGAGTTCAAAGAATAAGATACACTTCGAAATTAAATAGATTAAACTCAAGAAACAGACAAAATCACCATGATAATTCACCTTCCAACAATAACATTAATTCCATTTAGTCTTCCTTCAAGATTTGCATTAGTGGCCCCTGCTGCAACAAAAGTTCAAAACATGCAAAATTTTCAAATCATAGATAACAGTTAACTGTATAACTTTAAAAAGAACAACCCAGAAGCACCATATACAAAATAAGGATGTTCCAACTCCAAAATAAATAAATAAAATAATTTTAATTTTAAGGACCTTGCTGCTGCAACCTATGTGGGGCACCTGGTGCTAAAGCGCTTAATGACATAATAAGCCATTAACATCACTTATTATCTTTATTCTTATTATCTTTATTCTTATATTTATTTCAAACTCACGTATGAAGGATGCCCAAATAATTAATGAGGCATTAGAATAGAGAATCAGTTTTTCAATGACATTACATTTTCCACTTTTAACAAAAAGTATTTGGAGTCTTAATTCATGGTCTATACCATTCTATAGCAGCATTTGGTATTTAAGGCAAATAGGAGTTACCATGGCACTGACACTATCAACAAGACTGACTACATATGTCAATAATGACCAATCTCAGCCAGTCCAATGAACTCATTGCACAATATGGGTTCAGACATTAGAAAACTGAAGGCATCAATTTAAAGTTCTCTGCACTGACAAAAACCAAACTGACTGCACTATATTTATTGTCTTAAAATATTTAATGTATATGCGGCAAAATACCATTGGAGTTGCACTCAAATTTGATAGACTTGCACACACCAAATCAGGAGTCCCTTTCTAATCTTATTCTCACTTTTCTCATCCATTGCACTATCTCTCTCTGACCCTCAGTTTCTCAACAAGCTTTCATGGCACTCACCTCTATCATTACATTCAAATTCATTGATCTAAAGCTTTGAAAATGGCACATACCTCTCTCCCCTCCACTGCCACGTGCCTTTCCTCCCTGCACACCTCTCCTCTCCAAGTTACAAAACCTGATCTTCACCAATTTTGATATTAGCTGATCTGCCGTAATTTCTTTTAGATTCTCCTTCACATCAACGAACACAGCTCAGATCTAAGCCAAAACTGAGAAAATTGACCAAACACACCAGCTAGATTGACCACAGCAGGTACTAAGCATCTGGCAATGCGGTTCAGTTTGTCATTTTCCTAAACAGAGAGGATTGGCTAGATGGTCCGAACTGAAATGCCTCAAAACTGTCCAAACCAACTGACAATCACCCACAGGGCATATTTACCATCTTAGCATTAAATTTCCGAGACCTGAACCTTGAAAACTGTGTTTAATAAAGATTCATTTCCTGGTCATTAGATATCTAGGTTTAATAAAGTATATTTTCTTGGTCGGAGATATTCGGTGAAGTCATGTAAGATAGTGGTTTTGCAAAATGTCATTAATTGCAATCAATTCTGGTTGCAAGAGGCCTATAATTTTGGCAACGATCAAATAGGAAATTAACCACCCCATTCCATCTCACCCAAGATTCTGGGCTGTTCTTGTCAAGTCCACCCCTTATATAGTTTCTCAATCCAACCAAAAATAGAAAGGCCAATCAAACATTCATGTCTCTTTGTTAAACTAAGATCTGCTCATTGTGTATCAAATTATAGTCTTTTGATAAATTGATATCCTCTTATAATGATAAATCCAGAAAGGAACATCAGAATTATCCAGTAGCAATATCTTCCATTCCAATAGACATAGTGAACTAGGCCGCTAGACCTGAATTATGACTTTGGTCCCACTGCTTACAAAAAATAAAGCAAAACTGACACTTTTAAAATCAAGATTCAGTCAAATTTTAGCTCTTAATTTCATGAGAGGTGCAAGAACATTGCTTGGTCCACTTTAACTATCTGACAACCTGAAGTCGGTCATTTTTTTATAAATAATTCATTTTTAAAAATTATTTGCTAATTAAACATTGTTTTAAAATTAATCGGTATAATAGCCTTATCATAAACTCATCTCTTGGAGAGACAAGTTCAAGCACTAAAATCGTCTCTCCAAGAGATGAGTTTATCATGCATGCTGCTGAACTAGCAACGCTAACTAGGCAGTGAGTCCAAATGGAACTAGTATTTAGGAAAGGCGCTTACGTGTTTTCCTTTAAAACATTTAAAAAATGATTCCTTTGAAGACAAGTTCCAATTGAATCATTTTTTAAATGGAACTTCTCTCTCTCTCTCATTAAGGGATTTTTTTTACAGAAAAGTAAAGGAACTTGTCTTTTGGAATGATGAGTTCAAAGGAAAACATGTACTTGTCTTTAGGAAAGACGAGTTCAATTTAAGGGGTAAACCGATGTAGTTCAAGAAGTGAATTCCATATAATTAATAATTACCAAATTATATCTAGACTCACCTGAGGAATTCGATGGCAAGGAAAAGCAGTGATGGAAATCACTAATATAAGCATTTTCATGAACCTGAAATGTTCAAACATGTTTCAAAAAAGAATCAGAGTTCCATAAACATTGCAGTGTAGAGTTTCAAAATCATATCAGAAGGCTACAAATTCTTAAGTTTACATTGGCATTTCAAGAGTTAAATTAAAATAGTAAGATGGGGAAGGAAAGTTGCCAATGAGCACTAGCTCAAATGACACTTCCTCCTCTCATAATAATAGGATGGAGGGTGAGGTCTTGGGTTTAAAATTCATTAGGTGCATGTGTAACTAAGCAATAAAAATAGAAAGGTGGTGGGGGAAAGTTGTTATTGTTAGTGAAATTCATGGTTGTTAAAATTGGATCCTAGATAGGACTAATGAAAAGTTTTCATGGGTTGGATCGTAAGATTCTACTTACAGTCAAAAAATAAGGTAAACAATTGCTAGTAATGAAGATGCATATGAAAGAATCATTGAAGTCATAAGAGGATAATTGATAAATTTGACATACACTGGAAGGGTCTAACTCATTATTTCAACTCCTCTAATTGTTAGAGGGGATAGAGTTCCATTTGTGATTAAGCTTATTGGCTCTCAATTCATCTTTTTAATGGTTCTAAAATCATTAGAGAAAACACCAAGAGCGCCCATATTTGGCCTTCTAAGGTGGCTGCATTAGGAGCTTCTCAGTATGAGGATTGCAAGTTTTGATCACATTTTCACCATATTATTGGCTCATGTATAACACAGTACACTACCAACTTAACTAGAAATCTTGCTCAGCATGCAAATTTCAAAAATTGGTTTAACATTTAAGGTCATACCTAAAGCATGACTGCAAATGGATATAGCATACTATTTATCATTAAAGAACATGTTTCCAAGTTAAAAATATTGAGAACCATCCTCTAGAGGAAACAAGTCAAACAACCAAATCAGAGGAGTATTACTTACCACACTCTCAGAATTATGACGGCATCTCCCAGCACAGAAATCAAAAACACTTGAATAAGTACCTGCAGGAAGATTGTGGATATGTATCACCTTAAAAGAAGTTCCACAAATGGGTTGCTATATACTAGAAAAGAAACCAAAGTTAGCTAATTTCAAATCCCCAATTGCCACATGAAGCCTGACCCATACCCTAGTCAAATATACCAAGGCACATTCTGCCTTCAATGTTTATTAAATCCATAGTTCAATGTTAATTAAAGCCAAAATATTATGCAACATCAATTAGCTATAATTATCAATCCTTTCTCTCTCACTCTCTCTCTGTTTTGAATTGTGAACTCAGAGATCTCATACATGAGATCTTAATGGTAGGAATTAAAGCCCCAGTTGCAAATTGATGCCTTCCAACTAAAATTTAGAAGATTTTTCTACCTAAAAGTATATTTGCCCTTTCTTTTCGGTTACCTGCGGTAGATTGCTTAGCCATCTTCACCTTCAGTACTTGCTCTTTTTGTGTCTGCAAAAAAAAAAAAAAAAATCAGAAAGTAATTATATTGTAGGTACTTGATTGAAATGGAAGAAAGGGATTTAAAAAAAACAAAAGAAATCAAGCACTCATGAAAATACCCGAGCAGGATTTTGGCAGCATGAAACACAAAATTCATAGGAGTTACAACACTGTGAGAGAAGGTTGCATCCACTGAGAGAACAACAAGAAGAAGAAAATATGTTGTAAGCTTGCCAAGTGTTTCTGCTCAAGGTCAGAAGTTTAGTGTCCAATTTAAAAAAACTCACTAACAAGAAAATTTTTCTCCTTTTCCCGGGCAGCAGCGTGACTGTGGATCTACTGATAGAGCGTCACATATATGGCCTACAATACATATACTGGTTATGAAACAAATCTAACAACGCATATTTGACAGGGGTTACTGATACTTCCTGATTTTTGTAGGTATATAGATATTTATTCACTTTTCCATTAGCATTGACTGTAGTATGTTTTGACATTTAATTCCATGAGTGGCTACTCATATCAAATTCCTCAAATTTTGTGCTGCAACTTTGACATATTACTTGCGATTAACTCAGATAAAATATTTTGAGAAAACAGCAGATCTGGAAAATGATGGTAGGGTACAACCGGCTATTTAATATATCCGCATATATAACAACTTAAATCAATTTGGCAACTGTCACTAGAATTTTCCCATAACAACGAAGAGTAAAAGGACGCGGATAATAATGAGAATCTCTCAAGTAACTATTGCGCGAAAGGGTACCCATCTCAAGTTTTTGGATGATTTAACAAGAAAAAAGATCACAAAATGAGAACAAAAAAAAAAAATAGTCAAACAGAAACTTAAAAAAGAGTAGTCCTCACCATTGTCATCAGACAGTAAATATCTTCCTTGAACAGTATTTCTGCAAATGGGTTTCTCTTGAAATCCAATATCCTTCCTATAATGGTAAAAGAGGGGCAAAGAAAAGCCATAAGAATCGAACCTTACCACCAATGGAGTGGGACAGGGAGGAGTGAAAGATGAAGAAAGCAAGCAAAACCCATAAATAACATCCACATCAAGATGGAAGCAATTTACATGATTTTATACAAATGACAAAAAGAAAAAAAAAAAAAGTTAAGCAGGTCTTAATATGAAAACAACCACTCAAACACCAATTAGCTCTAATCCATCAACCATATATGGGTAAGAAATTCTCTCTAAGATACCAATATGCTCGGTATCTTTGTCAAATGCATGCATGTAAAAACACGCGCGCGCGCACACACACACACACACATAAATTACTTTTTTGATAATGCAATGGTAAGATTTGAACACAGAGCGATCTCTAAAAATTACATAAATGCTTACCACCTTGAAAATATAAGTCCTATAAGAGTTTCAATGGAGAGACAGTTTATCCCGTTACATAAACCTTTATTATTATAATGAATGCAAATTATATTCTCTTCATTAAATTTTATTCAACTTGTTCCAGTCAACAGATCTAAATTTTATAGCCTACATCATAAGTCACACTATAGAAAATGTAACGATCACATAAGGGGGGAAAAAGTGCAATTTCTTTCCAAAAAAAAACTAAAAGTAACCTCGTCTTCCTCATTGTTTACTTTTTATTAGTGGTCCTACCAATGAATTCATTAATATAATAGAAGAAGAAATTCAAAAATCAATGTAGTGTTATCATCATATACAGATAATTTTATGATAGAACGGTCTAATTCAAGCTATCCATATGGATGGAGCTTCTTTGCTAGCAAAATTGGCCAAGAAAAATTGGTTGCACGCGAATTGTGTATGCAATACTGATACACGACCCAAAAAATCCATCAAATTTTCTTCTTTATTTTTGAATTCATCATCTTCTCACACACCCACATTGAAAATCAATTGTTTTTTTCTCTCTTTTTTTTTCCTATTTATAATTTGGTTTATAGATTGTGCAAACTTTGCCACCCAGAAAATCTGAGCTTTTCCAAGAAATCAACAAAAAGAACCTTCTTTTACTACAAGAATGCAGATATAACACTATCAAAAACTAAAACTCATTATAATCACAGCTAGAAAATAGTAAATAAATTCAACCCACTTGGTCAACTTTTATGGTCAAGAGAAGGAAATGAATTATGAAATCTTCAATCTTTTCAACATCCCAAAAAGCAAAAAATACCAAAACAGCAGTAAAAGTATCATAAGAAGCAATTCAGATATCACTGTAGTGTTATTATCATATACAGGTGATTTTATGATAAGAAATGTCTAATTCAAGCTATACCATATGAATAGAGCTTCTTCGCTAGCAAAATCAGCCAAACCTAATTGCTTCCAAATGAATTGTCAATTGCGTATGCAGAAAATTCATTGAATTTTATATGAATTCATCATCATTTCACAAACCCACATTGAAAATCAATTTACTTCTGTTTTTCATTTACAATTTGGTTTATAACTTGTGCAAACTTTGTCACTAAGAAAAAAACCTAATCTTTTCAAAGAAATCAACAAAAAGAACCCTTTTTTACAAGAAGAATGCAGGTATAAATAACACTTTCAAAAACTGAAACTTGTTATAATCACAGCAAGAAAATGGTACAGGAATTCAACCCATTTGGAAATGAATTACAAAAGCTTCAATCTTTTCACCATTTTGCATCCCAAGAAGCAAGAATACACAAACAGAAGTAAACAAACAAACAAAAGATTCAAATTTTACTTTCAGATTCTCAACAGCCAATCAGTGGAAATTCATTGGGCATTTAGAAATTGAGAAAGAAAAGAGATTTGGGGATCGAAATTAGTACCTGATGGCTGAAATTCTAGACGGGACTTGAAGGACAAATAGGTGCACCAAAATCCAGTATAAATAAAACCCAGATTTGGACATTCTCAAGTTTAAATTAGGGTTTGTGAGTTGTTACCTCTCTCTCTCTCTCTCTCTCTCTCTCCCCCTTTGAAAGTTTGAATCTTTGGAATCAACTTGCTGAGACTCGAATTCTTTCAGGAAACAGGGGAAAAAAAATATTGTATGCACCAATGAAATGACCAAGAAAGAAAAAAACGAAACAGTTTACTTTGGTAAATGTGATTTTTTTTTAGAAGAGTGATTTTGGTATGTTAAGTTTAAATTTTATCATTTTAATTAATTAAATTTTTAAAGAAAAATGTTAAGGTATATTGTAACTTGTAATTTTTTGTAGCTTATCATATTTTCTATGAAGGTGGTATCGCAACTTCTTTAAAATTGTCATTCTTAAAAAATGCTATTAACTCTTTCAAAATAATATCATTTTGCAGTTTTTAATATTAATAAATAGTTTGAAAATACACGCTATAAGAGTTTTTAGTTCTTAGAGCATTTACAGTAGTGTAGTTATAATGTTATATTGCTAAAATTTTGCTCCACAAACACAAAAAACACCCCTACAGCAGTGGAGCTATACTTATTTTTTTTAGATGACTTGCTACAGTGCACATCTATAAATAGATGTGCACGGTTGCTTAGAGCTAAAAAATTAATTAATTTTTTATTCTGCCCCCATTAAAATATTACCTCTTTCTCTCTCTCAACTCTGATCTCTCTCACCTCTCTCTCTCTCTCTCTCTCTCTCTCTCTCTCTCTCTCTCTCTCAGCTGCTGACCCACGCCACCAGCTCACGCCGCAAACCCCGCCGCCGATCCAAGTCGCAGACCCCGTCGCTGATCCACGCCACTAATGCACGCCACTAACCCCGCCGACGATCCACGCCGCTAACCCATCTCGCCCTTACTTGGTTGTTTTTTTTTTTTCTGCTGTGGGCTATGGTGTGGTGGTGGTTGCTCGCGTGGGCTGTGGCTGGGTTTGTCGGCATCAGTGGGTGGCTCGCCCTTACTTGGTTTTTTTTTTTTTTTTTTTTTTTTTTTTTTTTTTTTTTTTTTTTTTTTTTTTTTTTTTTTTTTTTTTTCCTGCTGTAGGCTGTGGCTGGGTTCGTCGGTGGGTGGCTGGGTTCGTTGGCATCAGTGGGTGGCTCGGGTGGGTTTCGTGGTGGTGGGTGTGGGTGTTGCCGCCAATCAGCCTCAAACCCACGCCGCCGATCGGAGTGCTTGCTCGCCGATCAGGTGGGTTTCTCGTGATTTTTTATTTTGTTTGGTCTGGGTTGAGGAAAAAAATTGGAGATTTGAGTTTTTTTTTTTTTTTTTTTTTTTGCCTGCTGTGGACTGGTGGTGGTGGCCGGCTCTCTGTATGTTTTTTTTTTAGTGGGATATGTTATTTTATTGTGTTGTTTATATTATTTTATTGTGTTGAAAGCTAAAATAGATCCACTGCTATAGCATATATGTAGGTAAAATAGATAAAGTGATTTCTTTGTGTAACTAAATAACTAAAATTTTGCCTTCACTGCTGTGAATGCTCTAAGAATTTAAAGTGAACGCTATTTGTCCTTAAAATTTCAAAAATGAGTGTAACATTCATTTGTAGGATGGCTTTCGTAAAAGCAAGCTAATTTTGTTGCACGTTTTGGAAGATCTCCAACAACTCAACGAGTTGAGGATGAACCATTTCTTCACTTCATTATACTCTTCTTGATGAGATTAAGCGTTGTAAGATCTCACTTGAGACAATAAGTTAGTGTTGGTAGGCATTACCTTTCTACTGGTTTTGCACATTCAAAGGCATGATTTTCCATGTTTTAGCTACTTGACTCCCTTGGGTAGGGTCAAAATAAAGAAAAGTTAGCCCAAACACCCATTAAGTTCTTTAAAGTGTGATGAACTGAAGAGAGTCGAGCCAAAAATTCTAATATTCAATGAATAAAGGCTAATTGTGCATCACAAAAACTAACCCAAAGTGCTAGATAACATGTAGATTACATTAAACCTAAATTGCTTTACAATATATATATATATATATATATGTAGGGACCGGGTTCGAGCACTATTCCTTGCGAATAAGTGGGTTCAAGCCCAGCTAGCCCAATACAATGAATTTGTAGAGTGCGGGTCAAAGAACTAGGCTCTAGTGAGGATTGCAACAACTAAACATGGTAATGCATGGATCGGATAGCAAAAACACAAACTAAAATATGAAACTAGGCACCTCGACCGTTTTTTTGGATCGTATATTTCTTATTCCTTCTTTAGTGCTAGGTTACAAAAATAATACAAGTGCCACGGTTCTATTTCCCTTTCAAAAACTCTCTCCCTATTTCTGGAGGATTTGTTACATTTTATATCCCCTTCTGGTTAATCCTGGCCCTTCATTTGTTGATCATTTGATCATGCAGGTCGCCACTTGAATGCCTGTCCCGTCAGCCACCTTCCCATCTTTCCTGTGAGTGGTAGCAGCTAAAACGGCACTGTTCAGGGGTCACTTCTCCATTAATATAGCCAGGACATTAGTTGTGAGCATTTAATGTGGAGGTGATAGTTCCTCCTGGGATTGCTCCTCCACCATGCTTCCATGGCTTCCATGGCCAACCTGTTGTACTTGTCTCTCTCTTGGATCGCTCTGGAGGGTTACCTCTGAAGACACTCCGCTCTTCCTATCAATGGTCCGTACGGGCCTAGGACATGATTGTCCTCGATGGTACTCCTGGCGAATGAAGCTTCCTCGACTCGTCCTTGGACACTCCTTCCTCCTCGGCGTGGGCCTTGGGATTAGCATAGAGTGGGCCGGAGTTGCCAAATTCTCTGGCCCTACAATAGCCTCTCAAAATCCTGCTTTCAGGCTCTTCGGACAGAGAGAAGGATTTTAACGTCCTCAGGCTTCTACTGCGGCTTGTCAAGTCTTGTTTTCCATCAATACTAGTGCCTTTTCGCCTGTCCAAGGCACGTTTCTGACACCTTGGTATGCAAAGTGCGCTCGCATTAAATTCGGACGACTCTGTGCTCCCCACGTTCAACGGTGTGATGATAATTTAATGGTGGTAATCCTCCTAACTATATGGGCGGGAAAACTTGCACAGTTGTTATTTTTTATTGGTGGTATAAATACCCATTTGAATTGATCTGCCTCTTTACTATCGCATTCAAGAGACCTTGCACATATACTTTGAATTTGGTTACATCTCCAACTGAACTTGCAACTTCCTTTAGCATAAAAAGCCGGCACGAGAAGCTTTTCCTTATTTCTGTAAGTCTTCTTCTCTCTCTCTAAATTGCGCTCTCCCCTCTTCTAGACTTCTTTCTTCGTGTCTCTTAGTTGTCTCTAGGGATGGGTAAGTTCAAGAAATTGGTTGAGTTTGAAGAGGCGATGGAGAAGTTCGTCGCTGATTATAGAATACCCAGTACCGTAGGTCTAAGGTACTGTAAAGAAGGGGAATGGAGACCTAGGAGGAAAAAGGGCGAGGTGGTGATTTCCATAATCGCCTTCTTAGAGGGTGGTATGCGGATCCCTATGGTCAAGTGATGACGAATTACCTTAGGCATTTCCGGCTTACCCCCACCCAATATGGCGTCAATATGTTTAGGATTCTGGGCTATGTAGATGCCCTAAACGAGAAGATGAGACTGAGGTTAACCCATCATGACGTGAACTGGTGCTACAACCTCCAGCTCCTGAAGGGCAAGTCTTACTACCTGAAGATAAGGGAGGATAGGGTAAGACTTATCTAGTGCCTCCCCTGTCCAGCAAGGGGCTGGATACAGACTTCCTTATCATGTTCAGGGAGTGGCACAATGGCCTTCATTGTCCAACAGTGGAGGGCACGCTAGGTGGGGCACTCAGAGTAGGAGAGGGTCTATTTTTTTTTTTTTGAATTTTTGCTGCCTGCTTTATTTGGTTGCTAATAGTAGTATGCTTTCTTCTCTGCAGATCCATACGCTTTTGAGCGTCATTTTGGTTTAGTCAACAAAGAGGACTTGGAGACCGTGCTAAGGGCGGAGATCTTCGTGAACGAGGCCGACAACCAAGTTAGGGCTGCTCACAAGATCCTGGGGTACGGCTTTATTCAGAAATTGTTTGTGGCACCAAAGTGCGTGATCAGGGCAAAGGATCCTTGGCTTCGGAGAATTATCGTAATCGAGGACGGTTTCTTAATCCTGAAGGGGTCCCCTACTCCAGAAGGTACTCCATTGGCGGGCTCCTCTACGTCCCACCGAGCTGTGGAGGCTGAGGGGGGAGGTGAAGAAACAGAGGAGGAAGGTACTAGTTCGGGTCCGGCCGAGGATGACTTTGGCATGTTCGAACAAGTCCACCTGCCTGAGGATCCCTCTGGTGACTTGGGTGACCAAAGCCTGATTGAAGCAGACTTTCTGTTAGTAGGGAATTCTCCTCGGGTCGAGATGGGTTACAAGAAGAAATCCCAATCCAACTTACTTGACCTGATTGAAGGCCAGCCGAGGAAGACTCAGCCTAAGCTTCCTCATCCTCCACCCAAGTCTCAGCCGGCCCAGACCAGGTCAACTTTCGCCCAGTCCAGGCTTCCTTTTCCTCCACCTCGGTCGAGTCTGCCATCTAGGTCCGAGCCTTCTGATCCTAAGCAGAGGAAGGACAAGGGTAAAAGGCCTATGGGAGGGGACAAGCCTCATTCCTCCCAAGAGGAGGGCGACACTCGGCGACCCTCCAAGCAATTGAAGATAGGGTCTTAAGGTCAGGACAAGCAGGTCGCCGCCTAACCCGAGGCTCGGGCCTGGCTCTCTGCCCCAATGCTCCACAGAGGGCCTCTGATGGACGATGCCTCTCTCAGGGACTTCCTAGGGGGCGAAGGCACACTTGTAGTCGATGCGCTGGAGAGGTCCCTACTACTCCCTGTGGACATGGCTGAGTTAGAGGTTTTTAGGAGTAAGGAGGTCTTTCTCAGCCTTAAGCGATACCTGGGAATGGTAAGACCCTCAGTACTTATGATTCTTCTGACTTCAATTTTCTCTCTTTTTTCCCTTTCTTCTTTTTTTGTTTCCTATTTACTTGTGCATTTGTTTCAATTGGCAGGCTGTTCAGGCCACTTTCAGGTTGGAGGAGGCGCTCAACAAACAAGACAAGGCCCTGGATGTAGAGCACGAAAAGCGCATAGGGGCTGGTCGGGCCCTTAAGGCCTCCGAGGCTGATCTCGTGAAGGCCCGAGAGGAGCTGAAGAAGGTGACCAGGGCTCGAGACAGCGCTGAATCAGGCCTGGCTGGTACCCAAAGGCAGGCCCAAGATTCTAGGTTGCTGGGTTTTCATGGGTTGTTCAGTGGTGACGATGGAAGGTTGCTGGGCTCTGTAAGTGGCAGTGGTGTTGGGTTGTGGAAGTGGGTGTCAGTGTTGTGGGTCGTTTTGGTAGGTGTTGATGTTGTGGCTGCTGGTTTTGTGCCTAGTGGTAGCGGTGGTGGTGGCTGGTGATTTTTGTGCTTAATGGTAGCAGTGGCGGTGGTTGGTGGTGATGGGTTTTATGGTCAATTTTGTGGGTTTGTTGGGTTTTTGTGGTAGAGAGGAAGAGAGAGGAAGTGGCGGTGGCTGGTGATTTTTGTGCTTAGTGGTAGCAATGGCGGTGGCTAGTGGTGATGGGTTTTATGGCCGATTTTGTGGGTTTGTTGGGTTTTTGTGGCAGAGAGGAAGTGAGAAAGAAATTAATAAATAAATGAATAGTTTTTTACTGTGATATGAAAAATAAGAGGATTAATGTAAGGTGAGTTGTGAAATGGTATCTTAAAATAAATAAAGTAGATTTTAATGTGCTAAAAGCTAAAATTTTTGACACCATCAATGTGAGTACACTTAGCCCATAGGGAAGCTACTTAATGTGGCAAAATTCAACTAGTGAAAATAATGTCTTTTGGGCTAAAAATGATTAATCATGACTTCAGTAAAATATAGAAAAGTTTAAATTTTACTATTTTCTTTTTAGTTTTTTAAGTTTATGATTTGTCATTTCAATATTCTAAGATTCATTTATTCTCAATTAAGTCCTTCGTAATACAATCCGTCTGTTAGCTACTACTGTTATCACTAACAAAACAATGAGTCTTTTTTTATATTTTTAATTTATTTAATAATTTTAAGAAAACATTAATTTAAAAAAAAAAACCCAAAAATTAATTTTAAGGGGGAGAAAGAGGGAGAAGAGAGACCAAGAGGAAGAAGAAGGTATAGGGATACTCGGTGGCTTAGCTCCGCTCCGGTCAAGAGGTATACTCAACGGCGCCATTCCAGAAGGTACTCGATGGCTGAAAATAGGGATGCCATAGACACAAAGAACCCAGTTGGCTCAGTTTTGTATCAAACAAAGAAACAAAGATAGAGACTTATATGCCTGAAGATAAGTCAATGAAAGAAAGGTTATGGATTGAAGGGTTTAAATGGAATTGGAGGTGGAACCTGCTGATGCTGGGGTAAGTTAAGGTGATATTGCAATCTGGGTGTCGTCCAACAAGTAAGGTTTCTTTATAATCTTGGGAAATGGAGGTTGGTGATGGAGGTGTGTTGACAATGAAGATGTTCTTAAGGATGGCACCGTTTTTTAGATCTGTGAAAACTGAGGTTTTCATCTCTTGTTCTTTCTTGTCAGCCATGGTGGGGTTTTGACCTTTTCTTTTCTTTCTTAGGTGAGAGAGAAATAAATTTTTGTTCTTCGGTATTGTTCTTCTCTATACAACTTCTTAATATTAATTTATGGGTTTTTTTTATTGGTTTTCTTAAAATTAATAAATAAATAAATAATAAATTTTAATTTTAAATAAAATGAAAAAATAATGTTGTTTTGCTTTAGATAACTACAGTAGCTAACAGATTGTTAATGGATGACTTAATTGAGAATAAATGAAACTTAGAGGACTGAAATGACGAAACCCAATCTTAGAGGACTAAAATGAAAAGTGTTAAAACTTATAGGGTGAGTTTTGCATTTTAGCCAAAAAAATCTTGTGAAAATGGGTTTACTTTTGGCTACAACAACACAAGCCACCCAAATTCCCTCCTTTTATTTGCTTTATTTTTGTTTGGTTGGGTGGTTGGGTTTACTTTTGGCTACAAGAAATTCATGGTTTTGGTTGTGCGAGTGCTCTTAATATGGATCTATGTTGTGGTGAAGGAAAGTATATTTGTTGTTGTGTCGTGTATGGTGTTGGAACTCAACTATCTTTGGGCTTGAGAGAAAAAAGAGGATTAGAGGGAGAGGGCTCGGTTTGAGAGAGAGTGTGTGTGAGTGAGTGAGTGAGTGAGTGAGTGATTGGGTTCTTTGAATTTTGAATGGGCGGCATCAAAATTTTTGATTTCTTGTGTGTGTGAAATTTATCTTTGCTTTCTTGCTCTAACTTTGAGATTTGTGCTTGGGCTGGTTTGAACGACATCGTTGATGGTGGCAGCTTTGGCAGATTTTTTTTTCGAAATAACATCATTTTTCTAACAATTTTGTTAGTTAGCAACATTTCTAAACTATTTAGCAAATTAACATCTCGAGTCTAAGAAACTCTAGTTCATTGTAACAACTTGAGTTCTTAAGACTCGTGTTTCATATGCTGGCAGTGCAAAGGCAAATCCAAATGACATACCCAAGCAAATCCGCAAATTAACAAACACAGAGACAAACCTAGAGAAAAACAATGAAATACCCAAGTAAATCCAGAGACCCACAACAAAACAACAAACCCATTTCAACTTCAACTTGCAAACCCAGAGACCCACAACAAAAAGCAAAGTCAACCTGGATCAAATGCTCCGTCTACAATTTCTCCTCACCGTTCTCAGTGATAAATAAAGGGTAAGTTTTTTATTTATTTTTGTGTGAATTTGAGAAAGGAGAATAAGAATAGTGGGACGACAAAAGATGGAGAAAGAATAAGAAAGAGTAAAGGAAGAAAGGAAAGAGCAGGAACTCAAGTTTGTAAGACTCGAGTTTCACATGGTGGATTTAATCGACCTCAGCTCTGCTAGCACATAGATCTCAAGTTTTTAAAACTCGAGTTGTCACAGTGAAGTTGAGTCTAAGAGACTCAAGATATTAGTTTGCTAAATAGTTTAAAAACGTTGTTAACTAATAAAATTGTTAGCAAAATGGTATTATTTTACAAAAAAATCTCAGCTCTGACTAAGTCTCTAGTAGTTTAGATATGATATTTTTTTATTTATGTTTTTTTAAAATTAATATTTGGATTTATTTAAGGGGACAACGATCACGTGTGTTAGGTTGTACTCTTTTATGAGAAATTATGTGAAAAAAAAAAAAAATGATGTTGCATCGTAGAGATGTTTATGCCATATTCTTGTTGTATTCAATCTCTTACTTTATTTTTGCTGAATAAAAAAAAAAGTGGTCTCCAAAGTGAGCGCTTGAACCGCTCCCCTCTTAGTGCTAGGACAAGCACGCCTGCTATCAAGCCGCAAACCTAGAATTCAATCTCTTACTTCAAACCTTGACAATGTGTGTGTGTGTTTGTAGTTTGCACTTTAGATCTCTCGCACATGATACCAATAAATAAACATTAAAAAAATGAAAAAACAAGAACTGCGATATGAACACAGTACAATACGATACAATCTCATGCATATATTTACATCCGACCCATTTGGTATAAAAAAATTAAGCAATCATAGCCAGATCTGAAAAAAATGTGCACCAACCCCAACCACCAGCTCCGCCTAGTCCTCTCATGCCGCAAGCTAACAGCACAGGTGACTCAACCCACAACCGCCTCCATCATCGCCATGGCTTCCTCTTCGGAGCAAGAGTTCGTCCCACTCTATCGCGCCAGACTCAACCGCTTCCCACGCCACAACCGCCTCTGGGACTCCAGAACCGCCGCCCGCGTCGGCGACAAGCTCGCCCTCCGCCTCCGCGACATCCGTGTCTCCGCCGTGTCCATCGATCTGCAGGAAGAGCTCTCTCGCCCTCTACACCTCCGCCAGTTGGTGCTTCCGTTGTTTGATTCCGTGCGCCGCGCAGGTGTCCTGGTTCATGGAGCTGAGGAGTTGTGGGTATTAGGAATGGACGGTCAGGATTTTAAGGGAGACTAATTTTGTCTCTAGAATATTTTTTTTTTTCAGGAGTTTGTAGAAACATAGCAACATGTAATAATAATCCTTTTTATTTTTATTTTTTTATCTAGTTTGACTTTTGTGCTATTTTGATTTATTTTGCTAAATTCTTGGTAATTAATAATTCTTGCAATATATTTTTGCCATCTGGGTCTATTTTTTTATTATATATTTTTCTAGGATAACATAAAGTGGATTGACCTTTACAAAATACAATTGAGGCATTTTTATGGAAATCAAGATCAAATTACTAAGAACTTAAAATAGAATTGCCTTAGAATTAAAAATCAAAACTAGAATTACAGAGAAAATAATTGGAGAAACAAAGTCTTTGTCAAGGTTTGAAACAAAGTGAAGTTTACATCAAAAAAACTTATTCTACTCTTTCAAAACAAGCCTATTTATATAATCTTTAACTACTAGGAAATAAATTAGCTAATAGTTACATCTAGACAGGCTATCACAATATAATGCTTTGTTTGTTTCAACAATGATATTTTCTAGAAAATGAGTCATTTTCCAAGAAGCATTTTCTATAAAACTATCTTATTTTCCAATATTTTGTAGCAATATTAAATGAGTTGAAAAGTAACCTCCTAACTTTCCTTATTTAGTTTGCTGTGAGATAAAGTTGTTTTTTTTTTTTTTTTTTTTTTTTTTTTTTTTTTTTTTTAAATTTAATGGAAAACAATCTCTGAAAATAAGCCATATTTTTTATGTTAACCAAAGATAGTTTTCATTTGACTCATCTTTTTTTATGCTACCAAACACTAGAAAATAAGAAAAATTATCTTTACATAAGGTTTTCAATTGGAACAAACGGAGCGTAAGTCAAAACTGAAATTAATGAGAATATATGACAGATTTAAGAAGTCAAAATAAGGGGTTGGCTGACTGCCCTAAGAGGTCAGAAAAGTGGCTAACTGTTTGGCTTGTAGAGAGTGGCTGGTTGTATAAGGGGTTGGCTGACTGCCTTAAGAGGTCAAAAAGAGTGGTTAGCTGTTGATCAATTTAAAGGGATTCAAAATTGGTGCTACGATTAATCTGACCAAAGAGACGGTAGGCGGGACTTTGCCAAGAAAAATCAACAATAATGGATCAAGTAGTTGTTCCCCTTGCCTAAAACCAACTCCAACCAATTTGACCAAAACCACTGTTAGTAGTTTGCTATTCTTTGTCATAGTTCATTGTGTCTCACTAATATGTTGGTTTCTTTACCATAAGTAGTGAGATTCTGGTCAAATTTGGTGAGATCTCGCACTCGGTCGAAGAGAATAAATTCGTGAGGGCTTGGCTCCCCGAAGAGAACAATTATCCTTTGTGTGGAGTCAAGCATGGTTTTCAAACCCGGACCGTTCATTGAACCGTAAAAGGAAGAGGTTCAAGGTTTTTAAGGTCGAACTGAGGTTGAACCGAGGTCGAACCGTGATGACGTCATAATTAATTTAATAATTATTTAAAATATAAATTAATAAATTAAATTAATACAAATAAAAAAATAAAATAAAACAGTCAAATTAAATATATTTTTCATAAAAATTTCATAATTTATTTAACATGTCATTTTATTAACAAACACAAAACAATAGATGGGTGATGCACTTAGATATTTTGAACAAAAATTGAAGTATAATAATAATAATAATAATAATAATAATAATAATATAAATAGCTCTTTTTTTCATTCCAAGTTGACAAGTCTGGTTGTAGTACAAAATTTTGAATTAAAGTAGCATTGTCCAATCAAAGCACGTGGGTGGTGGGTGGCTCTACAACTTCAGACTCTGCTTAGTTATATACTCTACCTCTACCTAACACGTGGCATTGTCTGCTTAGTTCTACAACATCAGACTCTACTTAGTTCTAACCCGTGGCATTTTCATTTAATACCCCAACCTACCTCCACTTTCTTTTCATCTTATCTGTTTATCTCATTGTTCTCCACATTTCAGTCTTTCCTTTTCTCTTCATCAGTTTACTCTACTCTCTCTTCTGCAGATACGGAAGTTTAACTCTACTCTCTCTTCTGCATCAATGGCGACGCAAGATGTAATCTACCAAAAAAAAATATTGCCTTCTGTGTTGGGCCATAAGTAGGATTTCTTTCTAGTAATTTACTAAGAATGTTTTTCTCTTTTTTTCCTTAATTTTATTTTTATATATGGGTCGGTTTTGAAAATCAGCTCCGACTGTGTCACTGCACTGGCGTTGGAAAGGTCATCAAGTTCCGTTCGCCGGCATCGACTTGTTCAGTCGGCCCAAAGCTCGGTACGGTTTGGTCGGTGAGGATCGGTTTTTTTTTTTTTAAATGTTCAGATTCAAAGGGAAGTAGAGAACCGTGAGAAGCGGTCTAATCACGGTTCTCAAAACCGTGAGGTCCGACCGCGGTTCGCACGGGTCCCTGCTTTTCTCACATAGAACGGTTCTTGAGGCTAAAAGAACCACAAGAATGAGCGGTTCAAGGTTTTTCCGGTCGGACCGTACGGTCCGGTCCGGATTTCAAAACCATGGAGTCAAGTACCCACATTAAAAGGACCATGTTGTAGTGGTACACTAGTGTTAGCTCTAGAAGCATATAAGACACTAGTGGGAGGGAACTCCTTCCGATGTGGGATTACAAGCCACGCCTTGGTCTCGCACTTGGTCGAAGAGAACAAATTCGTGAGGGCCTGGCTCCCCGAAGCGAACAATTATCCTTTGTGTGGAGTCAAGTACCCACAGTTATTATTTTATTTTATTAACTTTCTTATTTAATTATTAAATATATGCTTGAAAATCATTAAATTTTCCTCACATATATAGATATATTAGTCAATTTTGCTAGTTTTATAAATTTAATATCTATATTTAGGTTTTAATTAATTATTAAATTAATTATGATGTCATTACCTTTCGACCTCGGTTTGACTTCGATTTAACCTCAAAAACCTTGAACTTCTCTCTTTTACGGTTTAATGAACGGTCTGATTCTGAAAACCTTGTATAAATCCATCTTTGTACATCATTGTCTTACTAAGCTCATTTCATTCTCAGATTAGGTTGTAAAAATCTCTCAGATTACTGAAGCCAATTCAGATAACAACCATATGGAATTTCTCTTTGATTTTTGACACCACGTATAACAACAACGCCTTCCACCACTCATAGCTCATCCCCAAACCAATAGATCAAAAGCAATATTTTGTTAAATTTTGTATGTTCTATAATTTAGGCTAGATTAATGCAATTTTAAGTCATAAAATGATGGTCAAAAAAGTCTACAAAAAGTCTTTCAAGGTATCCCATCCAAAAAAAAAAAAGGTCTTTCAAGTAAAGCAACAAATATTTCGTCACATCCTATCCTGATGTGATGAATATCAGAAGATATTTATATATTGTCTTCAAAGTTATGTTCAAATTTAGAGGAAAAAAAAGAAAAGAATTAGAAATACTACTTTTCTATCGTAACTTCATCCACTTGCGATCGACAAGGTTATGACTAATAATGTAGTTGTAGAAGAACTGCAAGGGATAATACTTTAAGATATTATATAGTTTAAGGTCATACCTAACTTTGAAAGTGGGCACAAAGACTAGTTGTTTCTCCCCAAGACGCCACACAATATAATAACAACAACAACGCCTTCGCCTTCCATTCAAATCTGAACTCAAAACCAATTGATCAAACTCTCTCTCTCTCTCTCTCTCTCATGGAGCAGGAGATCCCTAACACTAACACACCAGTAGCACTGGTTGTGGGAGTAACAGGCATGGCAGGGCTGAGCTTGGCTGAAGCTTTAAAGAGTCCAACAGCCCTTGGTGGTCCGTGGAAAGTCTACGGCTCAGCTCGCCGGGCCAAACCAACATGGTTCCCTTCCTGCACCCTTGACCATTACATAACTTTTGACGCCTTAAACTTTGATGACACACTCAAACATCTCTCCCCAATAGCCCATGAAATCACCCATGTCTTTTGGGTAGCAATCCAAGTCCGTGAAAACGAAGAATCTAACATAGCTGCCAACTCTACCATGCTTGAAAATGTTATCAAAGCTCTCAAATCAGCCACACCTTCACGGCTATGTCATATAACATTGCAAACTGGCACCAAACATTACATGGGTCCGATTTTTGATCCAGTTCTTGGAGCCCAACTTGTGCATCATGAACCTCCATTTCAAGAGGACATGCCTCGACTACCCTACCCTAACTTCTATTATGCTCTAGAAGACCGTTTGGCTTCATACTCACCATCACTCACATATTCTGTGCACCGCTCTTCTATAATAGTTGGTGCATCCTCAAGGAGCTTCTACAATGGATTGCTGACTCTATGCGTGTATGCTACTATCTGTAGATACCAAGGTTTGCCCTTTCGATATCCAGGTACTTAATTACAATTCTAAATCTTATTAAACCCATTCCGTTCAGGCTTCTTCTTCTTCCTCCTCATCTGTATTTCGTCTCAAACTCTCTAGTCTCTGCCCCTTCTGTTGTTTTTGGTTTTTAACTTTAGAGTATATTTGGTTGGAGGAGCATAAATTTGGAAGGATAGAAAATTGGTGGGAAGATGAAAAAGTGGCAGGATAGAAATAATTTAAGTTTCTCTCGTATGTGTTTGATTGGAGGAGTAGAAAAATAGGATGGGGGAAAACTTTTTTTTTTTTTTTTTAATATAAAAAAAAGTGGGAGAATAGAAAATTTAATTTATATAAATTTGCTCTTATAACTTTATTACATAATACATATGAAATAATTGATCTACTTATCAAATAATATAAAAATTAACACATAATAAATATAAATTTATATTATTTTTCTTTGTTATTATATATAATATAATATAAACTATATATATATATATAGACAAAGTTTAGTTACAAAATTGGTTGTAACCTAATACTACAATCTTACTCAATAAAATAAACATATATTTTAAAAATCTAACCGTTAAATTGTATATTCTTTACACTCTTAATACACAAGTCAAATTTTATGTCAATTAGATATTATTTAATATTTAATCTATAAACTTATATTTTATGCATAATTTTAAACTACAAAAACTTGCATTAAAATGTATGGGGTCCATCTTCATGTGAGAGGGAAGAAATATGCATCTGATGCATAGTGTATTTTCTCCTAAATTTAGGGCAATTTTGTCACTATGCAGCAACAAGCATTTTCACACCTGTTTTCTCTCCATTTTGGAGAGATGGGTTTCGTGTGGGCTTGGTGTAGAAAATGTCTGGGCCCACCAAAAAATTCTCTCCCTCCCTCCTTACCAAACAACAAACAAACTCATTTTCTCTCTTTTATTTTCCATCCACTTTATTCCACCTCCAACCAAACATACCTTTAGTCTCTGCGGCTTATTATTGGGTATTCCAGGAGTATTTAATAAATTTTTCCAGTCTCTGCCTTCAGCTTAAGTTTTGCTTTGTGTTATGTTTTGCCTTCTAGTTATCTGAGCCCACCCACATGACAAAGCATGGGCCCGTTTGACACGTGTATTTAAACAACAGTTTTCAATTTTTTTGGAAATACGTGTGGGTGAAAAAGTGTGTGGAAATACGGGTAATGTTGTTTAAAAACTAAAAACATGTGTTTAAGTTTATGTACCAAACGGGCCAACAATATTCAAAAGACTGAAAAGAGAGCTTGATAGTTTCAAACTTATTTATTGAGTCTTACCCCTCTCAAACATTATATATATATATATATATATTCAAGTTATACCTAGCATAACTCGAGCTTTAAACAGTTTTATATCACCCAATAACTTATTATTGAATTCATATTTTGAAAATTCAATTGTTAAATTATATGTTCTATTTATTCTTAACATACATACCAATTTTCATGTCAATCAAATGTTCTATGTATATAAATAAAATAAAATACCAGTAACCCACAAAATGGTACACCGAAATGGGCCAATACCAAAATATTTCGTTCCAATGGAAAATCCGAAATGGATTTCGAAACAGTATTAATAACTTTCTAATACTCCTCTTAATAAATAAAGCCTAACACATGACATTTTTAACAATTTAAATGAGGTGTTGAGTATAAACAAAGATCAAAATCATGACTTTTTGCTTTAAAACCATGATAAATTTGTGGTACTAGGAGATGGTGAGTTTAATAACTTAACTATTATTCTAATAGGTACAAAATACACGTGGGAGAATTTCTGCGACATGTCAGATGCACGTGTGTTAGCAGAGCAACAGATTTGGGCTGCGGTAACAGATAGAGCTAAGAACCAAGCCTTTAATTGCACCAATGGTGATGTTTTTACATGGAAGTGCTTCTGGAAGGTGTGTTGTGAGATCTTTGATGTAGAGTTTGTGCCATTTGATGAGAATGAAAAGTTTGATTGGGTTGGGATGATGAAGAAGAAGGGAAGGGTGTGGGATGAGATCGTTGAAAAGTATGGGCTCTACAAGACCAACATGGAGGAAATTATTTGTCCAGAGGCAATCAATGTGGTTCTGCATTTTGGTTTTCCACATGTTTGTAGCATGAACAAGAGTCGCGAGTTTGGTTTTTTTGGGTATGCCAATACATTGAAGAGTATTGGCATGTGGGTAGGGCGATTAAGAGACATGAAAATAATACCCTAGTTACAAAATCATGATTCCTTTGATGTGTATAGCTTGAGGAATGTAGCAAAGAATGTAAATAAAATAATTGCTTAGATTGATGTTTCACTTTGGTGTAAGATTCTACTATTGGTGTATGATCCATAGGTGAAATGAAATAAATATAGTTATTAGCTTTTTTTTCTTTCTTTTTTTATTTTTATTTTTTTCATATAGTCACTACCAAATCAGGATATTTTGTTGTTTCTAGTTTCATTGAAGAACTTTCTTCATTATTTATATTAGTGTGTAGCTTCGTGCATGTGCACGAGTACAATGAAATACAATCATAATTATACTGTTCAAATTATACATGGTATTAACTTACACTTTTTTTAAACCATATATTTCTAATATATGTAATGCATAGTTTCTCATTATGTGTATATATATATATATATATGATTTAGAATTTAATTAGTTTTAGACTCTTAGGTTTTTACACCCAATAATTCATTTGTTACTGTGGGGGTAAGAGCCCAAACTTGTATACTGGGTCTTGGGCCCTGTTCGTGGGTATGTCCAAGGAAGAATAAATAATTAGAAGAGGCCTCGGAATAGAGGACCACGCAAGGAAAGGAGGGAGGAACATAGTCCGAGAAGGCTGACATTCTCGGACAGGACGAATGTCACTCAAGCAAGTGCTCGGATGATTTAGGTAACAGTTCAAGAAGTTACAACGATAAGAATGAATTTTAGGCACGTACAAATGTGATAATAATATGGAAATATCTCAAAGAAAAACTGCTACCACCGCATTAAATGCACTACAGCAACTTTTCTGGCCACATTTATGAAGAGAAGACCCTTGAACAGTATAATTTTCAGCTATCGCTATTCACAAATAATAAAAGAGGATACTTGATGGGACATGTACTCAAGTGAGGATTTAGATGGGTAACAAGTGTATGATTATGATGGCCTGAAAGGACCTATATAATGTAAAAGATCTCTCATGAGATGGGAGAGAAAGGAGAGAGAGAAAGAAGGAAGAAAAAATTACTGTAGAATTGAGAGTTGTATTAACACTCATTACTATTTCATTGATTCTTATATTTTATCTCCTCGGACCACCATTTCATCAAGCTTTATGTGCAATTCACTCTTGCTGATAGTTGAAATATTTACTAGCCGTTAGTGCAACTTGTGAGAACCTAGTTCTTTAGCCCACTCTCTACAAATTTATTATATTGGGCTTATTAAACCATCATCCAAAACAAATTTTTGGGCCTGGGCCAAAAATTTGTGACCCTACAGTCACAAAAATTAAAAACCTATATGGACACGTGGTTGAAAATTTGACTCTAATAGAAATTCAATTTAAAATCTAATTGGATTTGGACTCTTCGATTTTAACACTCAATAATTCACTTTGCACAAAATTAAAAATTAAATGAGACATATGGCGTAAAATTGAGAATCCAATTAAAATCTAATTACATTTTCTCTAAGTTAATTTTGACTATATATATATATATATATATTTTTCTTTTTTTCTTTTTTTCTTTTGGTAAATGAACTTTCTTCATTATATTAGAAAAATATGTATGCTGTATAAAAAATTTTGCTTATATGAGCTGCACTTTTTACGATATTAGTTCAGTTGAAAATATATTTTTATACTTGTTTACCTTTTCTATTTTACAAAAATATTCACAATTAATGTGAAAATTTTCATATTTTAAAGGCCAAAATGTAAAAACTCACCTTCTAAATTTCATCACTTTTTGTTTTAGTCTTCTTTGTTTGCATTTTATCATTTTAATCTTCTAAGTTTCAAACTTCTTCAATTCAGTCCTCTATTAACTCACCACTCATATTTGCCATTAACTTGCTCAAAACAACGTTATTTTGACCATAATTTAATTATTTATTTCTTAATTAAACAATTTTAATAAAATAAAAAACCAGAAATTAAAATAACTTCAGTTAACCCCCCATCCGATTGCTCGTTATATCTCACATGACATCATAGCCTAAAAGAACAAAACTATGAAGGACATGAGCCCCAAAGCAGACAATATCTAAACCGTTAAAATGGAATCGTTACATTCTATCTCACATGATATCACAGCCAAAGATTAAAGGAATACAATACTACACCATTTTTTCAGAAGCTTCCGGTTACTAGGATCTGCTGAATCCTCTTCCTCAATTCAGCTCTCTCTCTCTCTCTCTCTCTCTCTCTGACTGTCTATAAGTCTTTCCTTCCTTTTTCGTCTTCCTAATCTTTGTGCTTTTCTTTATTTCTCATATTGGACTGGTTCTTGATCTGACCTGCCCCTTTTACTTTTCTCGATCATATCTTTCTTTCAATTTTACTTTTCTCAATCTTATCTTCCTTTCAATCTTTAATTCAATTCATGATCATGTCTAACGATGTTGATTTGAAATTTATAGACTACTCTGATATGGCCTCAATTATTTTATTATTTGCATTCCATAGATAACCTTCACCTTTCATATCGTTTACAGACTATTCTGATATAATGGTCTCCTACGTAACACTACCGTTACTTAGTATGACTTTTAGCCAAAGTGACAAAACTATGTTCAGGGTTGGAGGCAAACATAAAATATTAGACCCCCAACACATTACCCGACCAAATTCGAACGTAAAAAATAAAATATAGATAATAGTTGTTGCACTCTATTTTTGTCTAAAAAGTTTTTAATGTATGTTTGTATACTTAAAGTTATATTAAACTTGTGTGTGTTTGTTTCTATAATAAAAAATTAAAAAAAAAAAAAGTAATTGTCTCACATTGCATAAAATAGTGTGTTGTGTGTAGTATAACTTGCCACACTCTTCCTTAAAAAATATCATAACTTTTAAATGAAATTGTGGTGTGCCTTTATATTAGAACATATTTCTCTCTTCCTTGTATGTGTATTTGTTTCTTTAAAAAAAATTTATATTAAACATTGTATATTATATTAACGTATTTGCTTATGTATAGGTTTTTAGAAGCCTTAATTTTTTTTTATAAGTGCAAATATAATTTTGCCAACTTTCAATAAACAAAAAATTAATCCAAAAGCACAATAAGTTATAGGTGTTCAAGTTTATTTCATGTTTCATATATAACATGTATACACTTTTATGGAATTATTAAACTTATAAACTATTATAATTTATCGGACCGTAAACTTAATAATTTATATAAAATTCAGTTCTTTTTTTATTTTTTTTCTTTTATTTGTATTGAAAGAAATATGGAAAAAAGGGTTAATCAGTGTATTAAAGTTTTTTTTTTGTGAAAACAATATGGCTCATTCTAGGCTAATTAACCTAATGTGTCAAAGAGTGTGTAAGGTTCATATAGGAATAATAACACGTAATGGTCCAAGAAGTTTATGGCCCAAACTCAATATTAATTGAATGCAATTGGGTCGAACTCGAACCCGACTAGTCCAAATTGAGGTCTAGTTGGGGGGCAAGTAGTTCCAAATTTCTCTTTGATTTTTTGACGCCACACAAACACAATATAACAACAGCAACGCCTTCCACCACTCGTATCTTATCCCCAATCCAATAGATCAAACTCTCTCTCTCTCTCTCTCATGGAGCAACAGGTCCCTAACACTAACACACCAGTAGCACTGGTTGTGGGAGTGACAGGCATGGTAGGGTTGAGCTTGGCTGAAGCTTTAAAGAGTCCAACAGCCCTTGGTGGTCCATGGAAAGTCTACGGCTCAGCTCGCCGCCCCAAGCCGACATGGTTCCCTTCCTCCACCCCTGACCATTACATAACTTTTGACGCCTTAAACTTTGATGACACACTCAAACATCTCGCCCCAGTAGCCCATGAAATCACCCATGTCTTTTGGGTAGCAATCCAAGTCCGTGAAAACGAAGAATCTAACATAGTTGCCAACTCTACCATGCTTGAAAATGTTATCAAAGCTCTCAAATCAGCCACACCTTCACGGCTATGTCATATAACGTTGCAAACCGGAACCAAACATTACATGGGTCCGATCTTTGATCCAGTTCTTGGAACCCGACTTGTGCCTCATGAACCTCCATTTCAAGAGGACATGCCTCGACTACCCTACCCTAACTTCTATTATGCCTTAGAAGACCTTTTGGCTTCATACTCACCATCACTCTCGTATTCTGTGCACCGCTCTTCTATAATAGTTGGTGCATCCTCAAGGAGCTTCTACAATGCATTGCTAACTCTATGCGTGTATGCTACTATCTGTAAATACCAAGGCTTGCCCTTTCGATATCCAGGTACTTAATTATAATTCTAATACTCCTCCTTAATAAATGGAGCACAATATATGAGATTTTTAACAATTTAAATGTGGTGTTCAGCATAAACAGAAATCAAACTCATGACTTTTTGCTTTAATATCATGATAAATTTGTGGTATTAGGAGATGATGAGTTTAATTAGTTAACAATAATTCTAACAGGGACAAAATACACATGGGAGAATTTCTGCGACATGTCAGATGCACGTGTGTTAGCGGAGCAACAGATTTGGGCTGCGGTAACGGAGAGAGCTAAGAACCAAGCCTTTAATTGCACCAATGGTGATGTTTATACATGGAAGAGCTTATGGAAGGTGTGTTGTGAGGTCTTTGATGTTGAGTTTGTGCCATTTGATGAGAATGAAAAGTTTGATTGGGTTGGGATGATGAAGAAGAAGGGAAGGGTGTGGGATGAGATCGTTGAAAAGTATGGGCTCCATAAGACCAACATGGAGGAAATTGTTTGTCCAGAGGCATTTGATGCGGTTTTGCATTTTGATTTTCCACATGTTTGTAGCATGAACAAGAGTCGTGAGTTTGGGTTTTTTGGGTATGCCAATACATTGAAGAGTATTGGCCTGTGGGTGGGGCGATTAAGAGACATAAAAATAATACCCTAGTTACGAAATCATGATTGCAAAGAATGTAATAAAATAATTTCTTAGATTGAAGTTTCACTTGGTGTAAGATTCTACTATTGTTGTATTATTCAGAGGTGAAATGAAATACATAGTTATCTGTTTTTTATTTTTTGCCGAATGAAATAAAGCTAGCTTTTTTTTTTTTTTTTTTCTTTTTTTTCTTTTTTTCATATAGTTACAACAGGATCAGGATACTATGTTGCTTCCGGTGCCTGTGAAGAACGTTCTTCATTATATATATTTATTTTTTTGGTAAAAGAACTTTCTTCATTATTAGTTCTTCATTATATTAGAAAAGTACGTATACTATATAGAATTTTGCTTATATGAGCTTCTCTTTATACGATATTGGTTTAGTTGAAAATATCTTTTTATACTGCGCTTGTTTACATTTACTAGTTTACACTTGAACAAAAAATATGCCAAAATGCTCTAAATCAAAACTGGTTATAGTAATTGTGGGTGAGAGAGCCTAACGTTACGTATTGGGCCTGGAGCCCAATTTGAATATCACCGTTTGTTCGAAGAGGTAAAAGGGATCAGGGCTGAGTCCGTTTGGTGAAAATACACTCGAGAAGGAATGACAGGTATGTCCGAAGACAACCCGGTTGGTCCGAAGAGGTTCCCCTCATCGAATCGCTAGAGAACTTGATCAAGCAAATATACAGAAGATCCTAGCAATCCTCCTAGCAGATCCCACGACAAAGAGTGAGCTCTGGACACGCCTAAGGATGAGAAGAACCTAAAATATCTTAAAGGAAAAGCTACTACCACCGCATTTAATGCGCTGCAACAACTTTCCTGACCGCATTTATGTGGAGAAGACACCTAAACAGTGCAACCTCAACTACTACCATTCGCGGCAGACTAAAGTAAACATCTGATGTGACTAGTACTCAAGTGGATGTTTAGATGAAGAACAAGTGTACGGTGAAGATGAGGAGGAAGGAGTATATATAAAGGGAATAGGTCTCACAGAAAGAGAGGGGGAGAAAAATTGTATTCATTTAAGTCTGTAAACCTTAAGCCTCTTCGGATTTAAGAGGATTCTCACTGAATGCTAGTTTGAACATCATTTTATCCTTACTTGCCTATTTGAATCGTTGCTAAATCCATATCCAGCCCAGCTGTGTAACCCATTCTCTACAAATTCATTGTTCGGGGTTCATTGGGCTAAGTCTGTAAAGTTTGTGCTTGGCACATCAAATTTGGACCCTACAATTGGCGCCATCTGTGGGAATCAGCTTGTGCAAAGGTGGAAGCAACACCTCATAAATGGCTGAACCGAGGTAACGACCAGCGGAGTCCAGGTCATTTCAGCACACCGATCCTTTTCTTAATCTAGAACGGAGGCAGGATCGTGAAGGTAGCGTACACACCGCACATGACGATCGAAACCAGTCGCATGGAGAGAGCCACATGTCCTATATAGAGAAAAACCAAAGCATGCAATTGGAAATTGAAATGCTAAAAAGGGAGCTACGCCATTCAAAGAGGAAGCGCATTTCCTCGTACTCTGATGAAGATTCTGAGGACGAACAGGACGTTGTCTACAAGCAGAAATTTCGAACACCAGTCAGCGAGTCCTTTCCTTATGAAGAGATGCACCATTATGAGAGGAACCCTCGGAGCCCTTTACTTAGGGGCATAGGGAACGATGCTATGAGTAAAACTCTGGATCAGATTTCCAGATCTCCTTTTACAGGTAACATCGAGAATGCAAGACTTCCTCGACGTTTCCACCAGCCTACGTTCATCATCTACAATGGCCGGACAGACCCTGTGGAACATGTGAGTCATTTCAACCAGAGGATGGCCGTTCACTCCAGAGACGAGGCCCTAATGTGCAAGGTCTTCCCGTCCAGCTTGGGACCGATCGCCATGAGATGGTTTGATAGTCTGAAAGCAAACTCTACAAGCTCTTTCCAAGAGCTAACTCAAGCATTTAGGTCGCGTTTTGTCACATGCCGAAGGGTTCTGCAATCCATGGCCTCCCTATTGTCCATCAGCATAAGAAAGGGTGAAACTTTGAAGTCATATTCAGATAGGTTCTGGGAAACGTATAATGAGATGGAGGAAGACTGTGACTTGGTGGCTATCAGCTCTTTTAAGCTAGGCCTCCCCACTGAACATCTCTTGAGGACGTCCCTAACGGGCAAACCTGCTACCAGCGTACGCCAGTTGATGGATAGGATTGACAAGTACAAAAGAGTTGAAGAAGACCAACAGCAGGGTCAGGGAAAGGATAAGGTTATCTCTCAGGAGAAGAGGGATTTCAGGTCAGACTGACAGAACCATAACAGGCAGAGAAAGGATTGGGGCGGATAGGGTTCAGCGAATTTTCAGACAGTCAATGCTGTGTTTCGTGAGCCAGTGCACCAAGTTTTGGAGAGAATCAAGAATGAGCCTTTCTTCAAGAGGCCGAACAAGATGGTCGGAAACCCTGAAAGGCGTAACCACAATCTCTACTGCCAATATCATCTTGACCATAGGCATACTACTGAGGACTGTAGGAGTCTATGGGACCATTTGGATCAACTTGTCAGTGAGGGTAAGTTAAAACAACTTTTATACCACTCATATGGTCAGGGAAACCAGGCAAACGCAGGGTCTCGGAGAGATGATTCTGTGAAACCCCCTTTGGGCACGATAAATGTTATCTTTGCTGCACTAGGGAGGACAGGGTCTTGCCCATCCAGAATACTGTCAGTTGCTCGGCTACCCTCGGAGAGTGTTAACAGAAAGCCGAAGAGGCTAAGGATAGAGGCTCAACCAGTTTTGGGATTTTCGGACGATGACAAAATCGGAACTATACAGCCGCATGATGATGCTCTAGTGGTTACTCTCAGAATAGGGGGATACGACGTGAAGAGAGTAATGGTAGATCAGGGTAGCGCTGCAGAAATAATGTACCCAGACCTCTATAAAGGGCTGAACTTAACTCTCGAAGACTTAATGCCATACAGTTCCCCTCTGGTGAGTTTTGATGACAAAGTGGTCATCCCGAAAGGCCAGATCAAACTACCTGTGCAAACTGAATCTGAGACGGTGGAGGTAGATTTTATAGTGGTGGATGCCTACTCACCCTACACCGCGATTGTGGCTAGACCTTGGCTTCATACCCTCGGGGCCGTATCCTCCACACTTCATCAAAAGGTTAAATATCCGTCCGAAGGGCGAGTTGAGGAAATCCGAGGAGATCAATCTACGTCCAGACAATGTCTAGTGGTAGCTATCCAGCACAAACCTCAGGTTGAGTCCTCGGATCATAGCGATGAGGATTTATAGCAGTTAAAACCTTCGGTGCTGGACACCGAAACCTCGGCCGAAGGGGCAGAGTGTGAAAGCTTAGTGAGGATAGTTGTTGACAACGACCCAGAGAAGTTCTTTCAAGTTGGATCTATGCTGCCTCCCCAAGAGAAGCAAGAGTTGATAAAGTTTCTCAGAACCAACGCTGATGTATTTGCATGGGACTTAGCAGAAGCCCCAGGAGTAAGCCCAGAGTTCATTTGCCACCATCTAAACGTTAATCCCACAATCGTCCCCAAGAGACAACCGCTCCGGCGTCTATCAAGAGAACACGCAGATGCGGTCAGGGAAGAAGTGATGAAACTCAAGCAGGCAGGGGCTATTAAGAAAATATTTTATCCTGAATGACTGACTAACACGGTGGTGGTAAAGAAGAAAAACGAAAAATGGCGGGTGTGCGTAGATTTCACTGACCTTAACAGGGCTTGTCCGAAGGATCCGTTTCCAATGCCGAAGATAGACCAGCTAGTTGATGCTACCGTTGGACACATTTGGATGAGTTTCTTAGACGCATTTCAAGGTTACCATCAGATACCACTAGCTCTCGGTGATCAGGAGAAAACAACTTTCGTGACCCCTGTGGGGAATTACCACTATAAGGTAATGCTGTTCAACCTGAAAAACGCAGGGGCTACCTATCAAAGGATGATGACCAGAATGTTCGAGCCGCAGTTGGGTAAAAGCATGGAGATTTATATTGATGACATGGTGGTAAAAAGCAAGGTTATTGCTGGGCACATTGGGGATCTCAGGGATGTTTTTGAAATTCTGTGGGGACACAGATTATGCTTGAACGCTTCCAAGTGTTCGTTTGGTGTGGGATCAGGCAAGTTCTTGGGATATATGGTGACTCACAGGGGGATTGAAGTTAACCTCGATCAGATAAAGGCCATCAACAACTTACGAGCTCCTCAAAACCCTAAGGAAATCTAGAAGCTGACAGGAATGGTTGCTGCCCTTAATAGGTTCATTTTCAAATCAGCAGACAGGTGTAGGCCTTTTTTCTCATTGATCAACAAGTGGAAGGGTTTCGAATGGACTGAGGAATGTGTTATTGCTTTTCAGCAACTTAAAGACTACCTAGCTCGACCTCCAATCATGTCCAGTCTTGAGCCAGATGAGGTCCTGTTTGCTTACATCGCTGTAGCTCCTAATGCCGTGAGCTTGGTGTTGATTCGGACAGACTGTGGTGTACAAAAACCAATCTACTACATAAGTAAGTCATTGCACGAAGCTGAAATTCGTTATTTGCCACTGGAAAATGCCATCCTGGCTGTAGTGCTAGGTACGAAGAAGCTGCCTCATTATTTTCAAGCCCACACCGTTATAGTCCTCACCCAGCTCCCACACAGAGCCATACTCCGAAGTGCCGACTACACTAAAAGGATTGCCAAATGGGGCACGATCCTAGTGGCTTTTGATATCAAGTACATGCCTCGCACATCAGTGAAGGGCCAGATCCTTGCGGACTTGGTCGCCGAGTTCATGGAGCCCTATTTAGAAGAAGTAACACTAACACTGGGCCTGGATTGAAGGTCTGTTGGCATGATTTCTCTACGGAACTCTTTGCCCTGCGAAGTGTACGTAGATGGCGCATCGAATCAGAGAGGTTCAGGAGTGGGGCTAGTGCTGATATCCCCAGAGAGAATTATCATTGAAAAAGCTTTAAGGTTGGATTTCTCAGCGACGAATAATGAGGCAGAGTATGAGGCTCTATTGACGGGGATGAAGATGGTACGAAGGATGGGAGGAAAGTCAGTTGAGATGTTCTCGGACTCAAGACTAATCGTCGGTCAAGTGCAGGGGGAATTCAAGGCGAAAGACGAAAGGATGCAGGGGTATTTGAGCCAGGCTAAGTCCCTGCAGTCAGAGTTTGAATCTTTTAACCTGCGGCATGTCCCCAGAAGTGGCAACACACATGCCGATTCTTTAGCCACCCTCGCCACCTCTTCGACACAGGAATTACCAAGGGTTATCCTCATTAAGGACATACATAGACCTACGGAATTAAGAAAAGAGGCAGTTCAGGTTCATTATATCAGGGCCGACCTGAGCTGGATGGACCCCATCATCAAGTTCTTGAAGGACAATGTATTGCCCGAAGAAAAAAGGAAAGCGGACAAAGTACGAAGGAAAGCTACGAGGTTCTGGTTGTCCGAGGACCATAAACTGTATAAATATTCCTATTCAGGTCCATACTTATTGTGCATGCATCCTGAAGCAACTGAATCACTACTAGAAGAATTGTATGAAGGGATCTGTGGGAGCCATACTGGAGGTAGATCCTTAGCTCACCGAGCCATTACTCAAGGTTATTGGTGGCTAAATATGCAAAAAGAGGCCCATGAATATGTTAAAAAGTGTGACCAATGTCAGCGGTTTGCGCCGAACATACATCAGCCGGGTGGCACCCTTAATCCACTATCCAGCCCATAGCCTTTTGTTCAATGGGGATTGGATATCGTGGGCCCATTTCCTAAGGCAGCAAGAAACAAGAAATACCTTCTGGTCGGCACGGACTACTTCACCAAATGGGTCGAAGCTGAACCTCTAGCAAATATCAAGGATGTAGATGTAAAGAAATTCATCTGAAAAAATATCGTCACTCTATTTGGGGTCTCCCATACCATCATCTCGGACAATGGGCTTCAATTTGATAGCAAAGCTTTCAGGGGTTATTGTAGCAAGCTAGGAATCACAAACAGAAACAGATACTCCACCCCTGCTTATCCCCAGGGAAATGGGCAAGCAGAAGCTGTTAATAAAGTCATAGTTAACAGATTAAAGAAAAGGCTAGACGATGCGAAGGGTAGATGGGTGGAAGAATTGTCTCACGCGTTATGGGCATGCAGAACTACGCCTCACAGGTCTATTGGGGAGACCCCTTTTTCAATGACCTACAGGCCTGAAGCTGTTATACCTCTGGAGACTGGGTTCCCAACATACAGGACTAGCTCTTTTAATCCGATCGGCAACGATGGGCAGTTGGAAAAGAGTTTGGATCTAATTGAAGAACGGAGGGAAAATGCAATGGTCCAACTGGCGCATTACCAACAAAAGCTCAAGCAGGGCTACGATGCCAACGTAAGGCTAAGACCTTTAGAGCCTGATGATCTGGTGTTGAGGAAAGTGGTGGGTACTGCAAAGAATCCAGCTTGGGGAAAACTAGGACCAAATTGGGAAGGACCATACCGCATCACTTCAAGGGCTGGCATTGGAGCATATTTCTTAGAAGATCTGAATAATCATGTAGTACCCCGGCCGTGGAATGTAAATAATCTCAAAAGGTATTATTATTAAATGAATTCTTCCTTCATTCATGGTACCATTTTATTATTCTAAGAACTCTCCAAAGTGTTTAAACTTAAATTCAATCATGCCTGTAGTCCTCGGACCAGATGAGTTGGGTTAGTTAATACTTATTTACGATTCTTCTAAGTGTTTAAACTTAAATTCAATCATGCCTGTAGTCCTCGGACCAGATGATTTAGGTTAGTTAACACTCATTTACAATTCTCCTAAGTGTTTAAACTTAAATTCAATCATGCCTGTAGTCCTCGGACCAGATGATTTGGGTTAATTAACACTCATTTACGATTCTCCTAAGTGTTTAAACTTAAATTCAATGATGCCTGTAGTCCTCAGACCAGATGATTTGAGTTAGTTAACACTCGTTTACAATCCTCCTAAGTGTTTAAACTTAAATTCAATCATGCCTGTAGTCCTCGGACCAGATGATTTGGGTTAGTTAACACTCATTTACGATTCTCCTAAGTGTTTAAACTTAAATTCAATCATGCCTGTAGTCCTCGGACCAGATGATTTGGGTTAGTTAACACGTTTACATTTCTCCTAAGTATTTAAACTTAAATTCAATTATGCCTGTAGTCCTTGGACCAGATGATTTAGGTTAGTTAACACTCATTTACTAAGCAATCCCCCTACGAACAGTTTTTCTTAAGTATTATTGTCTACGCCATCAGCATAGTATGATGGTTAGCTTTACAATTTCCCATTTCCCAAAGCATTTGAATTCGAACTCAACTACGTCAATAGTTCTCTAACCAAATTACTTTTGCCAATTAACATTCCGATGCAGCCGTTATTATCATGAGGCCTCCTTAGCCATGTTTAAGCGAAAACCGTGGTATTAGTTGATTCTCATTTATCAAACTATTGTTATTTGCTGTGATGATGCATCCTGACATATACCATAATAGCAATAAAGACAAAAAGTAAGTCATTTCATTGATTAAAGGGAAACAAATTTGTTACAAAGCAAAAGACAATGGGGTCTAACTATTACAAGTACAAAAAATGTATCCCCTAAACACCTAAGCCTTCTCCTGAGGCAATGGGTTAGCCTTCAATGGTTCGCCCGCATCACCAGTCTGAGCAGGTGCCTGGTTTGCCTCAGTGGTGCCTGGAAGGTTTGGGTCGACCGAAGAAGCATCCAAAGTATCTTGCAGGTTGTAGATATCAGGGTGGTAGTAAACACTCCCAGGCTGCCTCAGGGCAGACTTTGGGGGGACTCCAGCCTCATCAAGGCCTTTGCCCCACGTTATGTCACAGTACGCCCTGCAGACCTTTGCAAACTCCTCGGTCAGCCTCGTTTGGGTCTCTTGCACCCCCAGCATATAGGCAGTTTGCTTTTCAACCTCAACTGCTTCCTTGGCCAATTGAGCATCCTCTTTGGCCAATTTAGCAGAATCCCTAGCTTTGTCAAGCTCGGCCCAAAGACTTTTTACCAACGCCTTTTCTGTCTCCAGATTGATCTCAGTAGTGTACAGCTTCTAGCGTTGGTCTTCAGCCTGCCTTTCAACGCTCTTTAGGCCCGCCTCTAGACTTTTCCTTGCTTTTGTCTCCTCCTTCAGTTGCTCAGAGATGCGGGCGCACTTGTCTTTTAGGCTGCCCAATGCCTTCTCGGCCTTCGCCTGAGAATCGGCCTCCGCTTGTACTTCAACGTGTTTCTTCTTATTCCACTCCTCAACCACATATACTTGTTGAGCAATCTACATGACAGACGAAGAATTTTATGTTAGTAGTGAACATATAAAAGAGTTGAGAGGGTGGGTCAATTCTCTTACCATGGCTAAATCCCTTTTTAGGGATAGAAAGAGCTCCTGTTGGTTGAAGCGCCTGTAGGACTCTATATCCTTCGAGAGGAGCAGAGATTGCTCCAACGCCTCTGCGATATGTCCAGCCTTCCCTCTAGCGTAATTTCTGAGGGAGGCATCATATGGGATGGCTGCACCATCCAATGTCAACTTCGGGGACCATACCCGAGTTCCTCGCCGCACGTCTACAGCCAGAGGGTCTTCCCCACTCTCCGTAGACGAAGCCTTCTACTTCTTGTGTCGTGGGCCATTTTCTGCTGCTTAGGCCCCTTCGGAGGTGCCACCTCCCTCTCTTCAGTCTCCATTGCGACCCTCTTCTTTTTTAGATTTGGCAATGGCTTTAGGCCGAAATCTGAGGGAGCTTGAGGAGGGGGAAGAGTGACCGTGGGCTGGGATGTACTAGTACCTTTGGTCGCGGCCTTCGGCCTTCTATTCTTCATCAAATCAGTTAGACTCTGCATGTTTTCTTTAGAAGAGGAGTCAGGCACTTCTATCCTCTGTGGGAGAACAACAGATTGCCTATTAATCCCCTCGTCGGCGTCCAAAATTTGAACCTCCTCCGAAGCTTCCCCTTCGAATCTGAACTAGTCAATCTGCTCGTCAAGTGAAGGGGTTGAAGAAGCAACTCTTTCTCCTTCTGCTGCTGGCTGAAGAAGAACCTGCTGAACAGGTTGGACGAGCAACAGAATTCCCTGTGGGTTTGGATGTGGCACAGGGGCGAGGTCAAAGGGAGCCAAAAAATCCTTCCGAGCAACGTTGATGCGGTTAATGCGGTGGTCTCCGAGTGTTATCACATTGCCGATTGGCTGAAAATCCTTTGACTTTAGGGTGTAGCCGAGGATAAGATGCACGGCCCTAAGCTGACCGTCTTCGCTTGCAAAGATTTCCGACCGAAGAAGGAAATTGAGTGCTGCGGAGTTTGCAAGGCTCAGCCGAGGAGCAACGTGATCCCTATCTGTAAACATTAAAATGAAACTATCAAAAAACTTAAAACGTGATAGAGAAGGCCGAATTATTGAAAACAAAAACCCTAAGTCTATTGTTAGGAAACCTAAATATGAGATATCCCACCTGGCTCTCCTGGCTGGGTAGGGCAATGAAGCCCGTCATGCCACGCGCCCAGGACGATTAAATAGTCGTCTTTCATCCCTTTGTTAGACTTGGGAAGACAAGAGAAGAGCCTGACTACATCGGATCGGGATCTAAGGTAGTATCCCGACCCTTATTTGGTACGACACTCGTACATGTGTACCACGTCAAGCCAGGTAAGCCCCAACCCTAGATGTTGGTTCAGGTCGTCGACTACTCCTAAAATTCTAAACACGTTAGGTGCACACTGCTCAGGGCAAAGTCTATGGTTTCGGAGATAGTCTCTGGTGACCTGACCCATTTCCCTCCTTCTAGGAAGGCGATAATGGGGATTGCAACTTCGCCCACCTCTCGGTTTGTTAGTAACCCTTCCGTAGAGCAATATCTCAAGCCCACGTCCTGGGGAATGCGATACGTCACCCTAAACTTCTCCATCTGGGAAGGACTATCCACCAGATATTTAAACCTACCAATTTTCAGTTAAGACACAGGGGAAAGGTGCAAGACGGATTGGGGAGCGACTATCCAAAAGCCGAAGAGGCAAACCGAAAAGAATGTGAAAATCTCAAGTGAGGAACTTACGCGGAATCAAGTTGAAGAATGATCTTTAAGGTTCGTAGAAAGATCGTGGCGACCCTTGGTTGAGTTGGAGTTGATGACAGGAGAGGCTTTGTGAGCGTGAATGCTTGAGTTCGCTGAGAAGTCTGAAATTTGCAAAGTGAAGGGGAAAATAACCCCCTCTGGGCTTTATATAGGGGCATGCAAAGTGGTGGGATTTATCCCGCCCAAATTTTGAGAAAAATCACGTCCGTTGGATCTGTAGCTTATTGTTGGATTCCATAGACAAGACGCCGCCTGGAGTAATTAATGGCACCTTGGAAACGGTGCAACAACAGCGGCAATAAAGAAGCACCTAAATTTATGCGCGTATGCACATGTGGATTCGTGGATTCAATGATTTCAATGCTTTTATTTAGCAAAAGATCAAAATCCCATTTTTTCTCTTTGGATGCGAGGGAAAAATTAGAATTTTGAGGGGCTATTGTGGGTGAGAGAGTCCAATGCTACGTATTGGGCCTGGGGCCCAATTTGAATATCACCGTTTGTTCAAAGAGGTAAAAGAGATCAGGGCTGAGTCCGTTTGGTGAAAATACACTCGAGAAGGAATGACGGGTATGTCCGAAGACAACCCGGTTGGTCTGAAGAGGTTCCCCTCATCGGATTGCTAGAGAACTTGATCAAGCAAATATACAGAAGACCCTAGCAATCCTCCCAGCAGATCCCACGGCAAAGAGTGAGCTCTGGACACGCCTAGGAATGAGAAGAACCTAAAATATCTTAAAGGAAAAGCTGCTACCACCGCATTTAATGCGCTGCAGCAACTTTCCCGGACGCATTTATGTGGAGAAGACACCTGAACAGTGCAACCTCAACTACTACCACTCGCGGCAGATTAAAGCAAATATCTGATGTGACTAATACTCAAGTGGATGCTTAGATGAAGAACAAGTGTACAGTGAAGATGAGGAGGAAGGAGTATATATAAAGGGAATAGGTCTCACAGAAAGAGGGGGGGAGAAAAATTGTATTCATTTAAGTCTGTAAACCTTAAGCCTCTTCGAATTTAAGAGGATTCTCACTGAATGCTAGTCTGAACATCATTTGATCCTTACTTGCCTATTTGAATCGTTACTAAATCCATATCCAGCCCAGCTGTTTAACCCATTCTCTACAAATTCATTGTTCGGGGTTCATTAGGCTGAGTCTGCAAAGTTTGCGCTTGGCCCATCAAATTTGGACCCTACAGTTATACTCTAAATTTCGTCAAATTATAGCCACGTTAAGGTGTTCTCGAAGAAAAAAAGTCTATAGTTATAAGATTTATTATATTAAATTTGTACTTTTGATCATCTGAGCACGTTTTCATACCAAATAGAAGGCTATTATATAAAATTAAGGTACCCAATTTTAGGTTCTGAACATTTAATTGCTTGGGGAGATCATAGGTTTTTTATTAATTGAAATTTTAGGATTGTTATTAAAAGGAGATTTGATTTTCTTTTAAATTAGGGTTTTTCATATATTAAAAATATATATTCAAACTTTTGGGGGAATACTTGCCCAGCAACTAGACCTCAAGTCGGGTTAATTCGGTTCAGGTTAGACCTAATTGGATTCAAGTAAGATTGGGTTTGGGCTATAAACTTATGGATTGTTATTTCTATATGAACCTTAATTACCTAGTCTTTGACAAGTTAAGTTAACCTAGAATCCGCCATATTGTTTTCGCATAAAAAAACTTTAATATTCTAACTAACCACTTTTTCGTATTTCTTTCAATAAAAATAAAAGAAAAAATTTTGAAAAAAAGAATTGAATAGTATATAAATTATTAAGGTCATAGTTAGAAAATTAATACTAGTTCATAAGTATAATAATTTCATAAAATTTTATACATGTTATATACGAAACATGAAATAAACTTAAACACCTATAACTTATTGCGTTTTTGGATTAATTTTTTAGTTGAAAGTTGGCAAATTAAAATTATAGTTGTACTTACTAAAAATATTAATGCTTTTAAAAACCTATACATAAGCAAATACATTAAAAGGTCAAAGGAAAAAAAAATTAAACCAAACTCATGCAATATATACAACTTTAGGAATAAAATATAACATGTTAGATAAAGTAAAAAGTAATTAATTATAAAGAAAATCAATAATGAAATTACAACAGCAAAAAAAAATTCAATGTTAGATTTGACATTAAAAACATTTATATTTGAAAATTGTTTGTCAAAGTAGATGAGTAATGCATCCATCAGAAAAAATATTGAAAGGTAAAAATACTTTTTTTTTTTTTTTTTGCTGGGTAATTAAGGGGGATAGAACCCCCGAGCTCTAAGGTTACAATTTAACCGGGTGCCACTGGGCTACAAGGCCCAGTGGCGAAAGGTAAAAATACTTAAAATAAAATACTGTTAGCATTTTAATCTATAATATAAAAAGTTTAATATAACTTAAGCAAACAAACATACATTAAAAATAAGTTAAAAATTTTATAATAAAGACTTATGAATGGGTTGGGTTAGATCAACTTGGTCGGATTGACTCAATAAATCAGATACTAGAAAAAACTCTCTAGTCTAAAATAGAGTGCTACAACTATTGACGTCTACCTCCAGTCCTGAACATAGTTTTGTCACTTTGGCTAAAAGTCATACTAAGAAACAGTAGTGTTACACTGTTACGTAGGTAGGAGGCCATATCAGAATAGTCTATATTAATTACATGTTCAAGTTTAGAGATGAAAACCACGTTGGGTATGACTTGATGGTAAAAGTTTTTATTTCAGCACTTAGGGATAAGTAGTTCGAGCGATAGTCCTAGCAAACCTTGTATAGTACACATGATATTACTTATTGCCGTTACGTAGCGTAAGGTCGATGAGTCCACATTATGGACCATCTTTTATATTTAGAAAAAAAAAAAAAAAAGTTTAGAGATGAAACTAAAGTCTATAAAAGTGGTATAAGCCTATATGGTCTACCTGAAATTCATTGGCAACCCCTTCCACTCGTTTCAAATCCCCAAACAAAACCAACTTACTGGCTTGCTTATCGTCTAATCCACAACTTGCTAACTTGTGTGACTTATTACTTTTCATCGATTATTCACAAGTCACAATCACATAGGTCGAAGAAGTTGTGCTTGCGCACTTGGTTTATAAATCTGTCTTTGCACGGCATTTACTTACTATCATTTTCAGATCAGAGTTGTGTGTGGCCACATTAGGTATATAAATCATTCTCTTTACGTTCACTTACTAGGCTCGTTTCAATTTCTATCATTTTCAGATCAGATCTTAAAGCCAATTCAGATAACAACCATATGAAATTTCTCTTCGATTTTTCCGCAGCCTATATTGACTTTTGAAAATGTACTAGCAGCCATTTGAAATTTGACTCACTAGGCATATCGAGCACCACTGTTCGTAAACTTTATAAGCTGAGCTTCAAATTTAGATCGACTATTAAAGAAGGAAAATGTTAATGCTACTGCTGATTTTATTAACCAAAAAAAAAACTTTATAAATGATGCGATAAGTAATGTAATTAGTGTATCATTTCAAAGATATACTAATTATTTTTTTATGGCCATTGGTGACATATCAACTTATAAAGGTTTATGTAACAAAATTAAAAATTCATAGTATCCTTCATTTTACTCATTAAAAAAATATCATAGTTTTTAAATCGAAACCATTCAATTAATTGAAAAAATGAAATGTTTAAGATTTTTTAAGTCGAACCGAGGTTTGACCAAGGTCAAATTTTTATGATGTTATAATTAATTTAATATTAAATTAAAATCCAAATAAATGTATGGAATTTATAAAAATAACAAAATTTACTAAAAGAATTATCTAAAGCAATTTAAATAAATTTCAAATGAATTTCCATAATTTTTATAAAGTGAATAGATAATAATGAAGTATAAACAAGCATAAAAATTTTCTTTAATAATCTTTAAAAATAAAAAGCATTTTAATCTAAAATAAAATCATTTTTAACATGAATTCATAAATTGCACATTCACACGTAATGATGTAAAAAGCATAATTCTTGGACACAAATAAATTTATCAAGTAATTATTAAATACAAATTTATTAATTGTATAAAAGTAAAATAAATATAATAAAAATTCAATAAAAGACACAAGGAAACTAGTCAGCCTAGTGGTCAAAGTGCCTAATATTGATTTAAAAGGCTAAGAGATTTAGAACAAAGGTTTTACTAATGTGTGCCGGGCATACATTAATAAACTATTTTAGGAAATTTTTATGGAAAAATGAAAAAGTGATTAACTATTTTGACAACTTTTTTCAATTTCCTATAAAAACTTTCTCAAAGTGAATAATTAATATATGCCTTAAGGGCATACATTAACCGGGCCCTTAGAAAAATGGCTCAATTAATTGGCATTTACTATATTTTCGAATGAGATATTTAAATTCAAACCTCTCTTTCTAACTATAAAATTATTATTAAATTAAACTAAAAACAAAAACAAAATTGAAGATGTATCAGAAGGGGGAAACAAAACAAGCTAAGATAATACTGACATGGCTAGTTTACCACATGTTTCTCGAGTAATGCTAAGAATACATAAAAAGGCAAAATTTTGGCCACAACTTGTCATGTGATAAGTTGTGAGTGGCAGAAATGTGTCCCTACATAGACTCACCACATGACAAGTTGAGTAAAAAATTATGTCATTTTAAGTGTTGTAGCATTATGTTACTCTAATAATCAACAAACAAAGCATGACATGACATGACACCCATTTATTGTCACTTTTATCTTCTTCTTCTTTTTTTATTTATTTATTTATTTATTTTTATAATGAGATGCCATGACTAAGCATTAATTTATCAAAGGCGAAAATACACTTTTGGTCCCTACATTTTGGGTTAATTTGCATTTTGGTCCCTAAATTGACTTTGCGCCTAGTTTAGTCCCTAAAATCAGAAAATCATTTCTATTTGATCCCTACCATAAACTCATTAACAGAAAAGTCCTATGTGGCAAACAAAGGTCCTACGTATCAAGGCCACCCATTTTAATAATTTTAGACTAATCCTACGTGTACCACTTACACCCACGTGACCCCTACATGACCCAACCACATCATCTTCCCTCCACTCAACCCCCCACGTGATCCTCACATGACCTAGCCACATCATCTTCCCGCCACTCAGCCCCCCATATGACCACTCACATGACCCCACTCCTCTACTACCTTCATTGATGTCAGACCTAAAACCCCCAAATTTCATCTAAACCCTAAAATCCCCAAATCAGCTCGTCTTCCTCCTCCTTATCCATGAGAAAACTCAAGCCCATTTCCTTAAAAACCTAATCGGTGAAGTGAAATATCGATTCCCTGAAAAATCACAATGAATCAAAATAAAGAGGGAATGATAATGTCATTTGAAGAGGGGAGAATGTCACAATTTCAAGTTCAAATATGAGAATTTGACATTTGAAGTTTCAAATCTAACATTTGAGAATCTGAAAGTTTAACTTTTAATGCTTTCTCTCTGTCTCTATGTATATCTATGTCTCTCTCATTGATTATGGACCACACTTTTAATGATTTATTATGCTTTTATTTGTATAATGTTGTTTGTTTGGTTGGTGTTTTTTTTTATGGCCTTTAGGGATCAAGGTGGTCCATGTGTGTTCCTTGTTGTCAGTAAATTATATATATATATATATATTAGATTAAAATGCGTTCCTTATTGTATTATGTTCCATGTTGGAGGATATTGTTTTGAATGTATAGTGTCAGTGCATATTTGACTGTTTGGTTGAGTTTTGTCTTTATTAGATTAAAATATGTTGACTATATATTTCATGCATGCATAATGGACAAGTTCTTTACTATGTATGTGCATCATGGTGGGTATTTCAATGAAAATCCTCAGGAGTATGTAGGGGGTGATGTGGGGGTAGTAGATGATTGTGATCCTAATTAGTGGTCTAAGGTAGATAGTGAGCCTATCTGTAAAGATTTTGGGTATACATCTGTTAGTAGGTTGTGGTACAAAATGCCTAGGGATAATGAGGAGGGTAGGAAGTTGCACTTGATTAATGAAGATCATGATACAATGTTCATGACAGATTTGGTGAGGGGTCGTGGACAGATTCATGTATATGTAGAGTGTCCAGTACATGAGCCTATCCTTATTAATGGTGGTAATGGTGTGACTTTGGATCTTGTTGTAGAGCCTGAGGATGTAGAGCCTGAGGATGTTAGTGAAACTGATGGGTACACTTCTAGTGAACCTGAACCTACTTATGATAATTATTACAATGGTCAAGGCTATTTTTGTAGTAGTGGTTCTAATGATGATGATGATGAGTTCTATGATGGTGACGAAGATTTTGATAGTCATCAATACTTCTATGAGGGTGGTAGAGATAGTGGTTCTAATGATGATGATGAGTTCTATGATGGTGATGATGATTTTGATGGTAGGGATGGTGGTGTTGATGATGAGGGTGGCTGGGATGGTGGTCATGATGAGGGTGGTATGGGTGTTGCTGATGGCAATCTTAACGGTGAAGGTCCTACTCCCACTAATGTAGATGGTAACCAAAGTGATTCAAATGTTAAAGTACTTGGATACAAGAGACCAGGTAAGGAACCAGTTGTTAAGGAACCACAAGAGGATGGGGTTGTCACCACTGATAGTAATGACAATGATGGGGATAGTGATGTGGAAGAGGCTAGACAAATAAACCCCAACCAGAGGTATGTAGATGAAGATAGTAGTGACAGCTGGGACAAAGAGGTTGTGGTGCAATTGCCAGATCAAATGGGTGTTGGTGTGAGTTATATATTCTATATCATGCACTAATATGTGGGTTGTTTATGTTTGTAAATTGAAGACATTAGGTTGTATTTAATAAACAGATCCCAACAAAATAGACTTAATATTTTGAAGGTAGAGTTTGAGTTATGCCCTAAAGTCTGTAAAAAATTACATAGAGAAAATATAGGAAGCAGTAGATGGTTGGCTTGTTGGGCTTCTGACACAAAGTTTGGGGTTAAAAATGGGCTACAAAGCTTCATTGTGGACCTGGCTAAGAGGACATGTGGTTGTAGGAAATGGGACATCAATGGAATCCCATATTACCATGCAATTGCATGCATATTCTTCAATAGAGAGGCAGCTGAGAAGTATATTAATGGCAGTTACAAAGTCAGCATATACAAGGCATGCTATGAGCCCATCATTGATCCAATAAATTGCCAGAATATGTGGACCCTAACTGGTCTCCCACCTGTGCATCCTCCTATAAAGAGAAGGCCATCTGGCAGGCCCAAGAAGAAGATAGTAAGAGAACCCAATGAACCAAGTAAGGGTCACAGCAATGGTTTGGATATTGCCAAGAGATGCAAGTTATATGAGAAATTAGGCCACAACAAAAGAAGTTGCAAAGGTGAGGCTGGAGGGAATTCTTCACTACTTACGGTTGTTGGTGGTAGCCCAAACCAAAGGAGACCTAGGCCAAAAAAGGTAAAAAAATATAAACATTTGTGCATGTTTACAATTTTCAATTTTTTTAATGTTAACTTAATTGTATATGCTATTTGTAGACAATTAACAGGGCCTATGCTGGTGGACCAAATGGAGGAGTGCCCATCAATGAGCCAAATACTACAAGGGTACCGCCTACCAATAGACAACCCAACCAGCAGCCAGCAACCAACAATGCACCACCCAACACTACAACATCCAATCCAAGTAGGAACACCCATGGAAATCCAAATAAGAGAAAGAAGGGGACTGTCACAAGTAAGACTCTAAATGCATCAAGAAATGCATCAAGGTACAAGGAAGCATAGAGGTTTGCTGAAAGCCAATCATCTGTGCATGGTCTAAGGTTATAAGCTGGTGGAGTCTGAGCAGTGTCCACTTTTTTTTTTAGTTAGTCAATGTGAAAATTTGTAATTGGCAAAAATGGTCTTTTTGTTGGTTGTAATGATGGCTGAACTATGGCTAAATTATGTACATTTTGGTAGAGCTGAACAGTGGCAACTAAGTACTGTAATTTGTGGTGCAATCATCTTTTGTTTTTGTTGCTTGAACTATGGCTGAATTATGTAGCTTTCTTGTATGCTTGACATTAGTATATGGTGGTTTTTTTGGTAAGGAATGTTGTTATCATTTACTTTGAAAACCTTTTTTAAATTTTCTATTCTAAGCATTTAGTTGGAATTTGTCAATGCCTTAATACTTTGTGTGTTGGACAAATTCAATGTCTAACACAACAAAATTAACAGGAAAATAGAATGCATCCACCTTAATCAGCACATCCTCAACAATACCTTTGGGGATTTTCACAAACTTATCAGCTAATTGGAGTGTCATGGTTGTGGGTTTTAACTCCCCCAAACCTAGTTGCAAATATACTAAATATGGCTATAAGTTCACACTTGCCCCTAAATCTAGCAAAGGTCTCTCAATGGAACTTGGCTCAATGAAACAAGTATAGAACTTAAAAAGATTGGTCTAGAATGGGTAGAATCAAACTCTTTTTTTTTCTTCTTTTGAATTGCCTAGAAGCAAACTTGGGCTAGTTGAACAAGAATAGCACTTAATAAGATTGGTCCAAATTGACTAGAATCAAACCACTTTTTTTTTTGTTTCTTTTTGAATTGCCTAGAATCAAACTCTTTTTTTTTTCTTCTTTTGAATTGCCTAGAAGCAAACTTGGGCTAATTGAACAAGAATAGCACTTAATAAGATTGGTCCAAATTGACTAGAATCAAACCACTTTTTTTTTTGTTTCTTTTTGAAAGGTATCAAAATAACAAAATAAATAGATCCTTTCCTTCCCATGCTTTGCTTCACAAAGACAGCTACCCCTTCCATTATTATATCAAATCCCCAAACCAAAATAAACAACTTTGATCAACTCTCAGTCATGGAGCAAGAGATTCCTAACAAACCAGTAGCACTAGTTGTGGGAGTGACAAGCATGGCAGGCCTAAGCTTGGCTAAAGCTCTAAATAGTCCCACAGCTCTTGGTGGTCCATGGAAAGTCTACGGCTCAACTTGCCGCCCCAAGCCAATTAACTTGGTTCCCCTCCTCCATCCTTGACCACTACATAACCTTTGATGCCTCAAACTTTGATGACACACTCAAACAGCTCTCCCCAGACCCCAGTAGCCCATGAAGTTACCCATGTTTTGGGTGGCAATCCAAGTCCGTGAAAACGAAGAATCCAACATTGCCGCCAACTCCTCCATGCTTGAAAACGTAATCAAAGTCCTCAAATCAGCTACATCTTCAAGACTATGTCATGAAGCATTACAAACTGGGACAAAACATTACATGAATCTGACCTTTGATCCAGTACTTGGAAATTGGAATCCAACTTGTGCATCATGAACCTCCATTTCATGAATCATGAGGACATGCCTCGGCTACCCTACCCTAATTTTTATTATGCGCTGGAAGACCTTTTGGTATCATATTCACAATCACTCACTTACTCGGTGCACCGTTCTTCTATAATAATTGGAGCGTCTTCTAGGAGCTTCTACAATATATTTCTGACTTTATTTGTGTACGCTACAATTTGTCACGATGAAGGCTTGCCCTTTAGATATACAGGTTCAAAATACGCCTGGGAGCATTTTTGCAACTTGTCAGACGCACGCGTGCTAGCAGAGCAACAAATATGGGCTGTGGTTACCGATAATGCTAAGAACCACGCGTTCAATTGCACCAACGGTGATGTTTTTACGTGGAAGAGCTTATGGAAGGTGCTTTGTGGGGTCTTTGATGTTGAGCTTGTGCCATTTGATGAGAATGAAGAGTTTAATTGGGTTGGGATGATGAAGGAGAAGGGAAAGGGTGTGGGATGAGATTGTTGAAAAGTATGGTCTCTATAAGACCAACATGGAGGAGATTGTTTTGAGGCTGTAATTGTAAATGCTACTTTGCATTTTGAATTTCAGAATGTTTGTAGCATGAACAAGAGTCGTGAGTTTGGGTTTTGGGGATATGCCAATACATTGAAGAGTATTGGTATGTGGGTGAGACGATATAGAGACATGAAAATAATACCTTAAACTATCAAATCATGAATGGTCATGTTATTTTTTCTCTTAAGGAATGGAACCAATAATTAAATAGAATAATGTGTTAGGTTCAAGTTCAGCTTGGTGTAAGATTCTAGTAAGTGAAATTAAATAAAGCTAGCTATTATTAATTTTCTATAATGTTCTTTGATACTTGCTTTTCTTGAAAATGGCTAGGTAAAACTTAAATGCGCTATAGTGCTCTATTGAAAAACTCTGGGAAACCGGAGAAACCTCTGGCTGCTAGCCTTGCATTGCATACCTTGAGTTGCAGTCCTGTTTAGTCTTGGGTTGCCTTGAGCCAGCACTGCATGTGTGGGCTGTTTATGCAAGCTATGCAAGTGCACAGCAACCTAGCAATAGCACGGCCGTTTACTTTTAAGAGTTTAATGTTGTGAAGACGGCTCTGTGTCTGCGCGTGCATGCACATGTGCAGGAGAGTGTACTAGCTTGTAGACAAAGTGACCAGTTAAGACTAGGATTATTGTAATTGAGTTGTTAGCTGTTAGTTTAAAAGGCATGTTCCTGATTAGTGATTAAAGAAGCTAACTGTTAAGCATTCACAATCGGTTTTCATATCTCATTTTATTTTACCATCCCAAAAAGTTACTTTATCAATTATACCATATTATTTTACAATACAGTCAGCATCCCAAAACTCTATTATTAGAGAGTTACAGGCCATTGTATAAAAGGGCTGCTAGCATGCTAAGTCTTGTATGCAAGCTGCTTAGAGTTTGTGTTTTTAAGGTTGACTTGAAATGTAGTCATCGACGTTGTTTGCGAAGTTGAAAGTGAACATTTTAGAATTTTGGCAAATATTTTCACAAACATAGAATCAAGACTACAGCTTCTGCCTTGCTTCCTGCCAATGTAAAAGGAGTATAGGAAGGAAGAGGCCTCTATTGGTCCCAACTTCACTTCTCAAGAGTCCAAACCGACCATTTAATTAACCTTTCTTTCATTCTCATGAGTTAAAGTTAATATGTAATGGGATTTCTCCTATAAAGTTTTGGTTTAGAATTTACCATATTCCATTACTAAAATGTGATTTGATTTAATCCCTTAAAATTTCAGTGACTTCTTCGGCCTTGCATCTACTGATATGATTATAAAAGGCTTGAAACAATTTAAGGTAATGAGAAATAAACAACATTTTGGGTTATTGTTTTAACTATCAATTTTAAATTTAAAAAAAAAAAAAAAATATATATATATATATATATAGCAATAGAATTCAATGGCAACATGAACTACAAGAATGAGATTTTATGAACTCTGTGCCCGCATTATTATTATTATTATTATTATAAGTTGTAACTAAATACAAACAAAATTTTTGTCTAACTCAAATCAATTGCAACTGAAAAAAAAAAAATAATAATAATAACTAACTGAAAATTCTAATTCATAAAGAAAAGAGAAACAACTCAATCCATGTACACACAGGAAGTGTACGAGGGTTCATAAAGACTTAAAGTTGATCCTTCTTTTCTTCAAAGTTCATACCCATCATGTTTTGGACGCTGATTCTGTTTACCGACCCGACCCAATGGCCCTGATTCCAACCCGACCCGACTCAAGACGCATAGACTCATTTATCCAACAGTCCAAACCCAAACCCAAAGCCCTCCACCAGATCCACTTGATTACAAACAACCCGAAATAACAGACTGAGACTGAGACTGAGACACCCGTAACCAACCGATCCGATCACCCTTAACTCGACCCGGCAGCAGCATTGACCCGACCCGACTCAAGACGCTGAGACTCGTTTACCCAACACTCCAAACGCAAGCCCCTCCACCAGATCCACTTGATTACAACCCGAAATAGCAGACTGGGACTCCCTTAACCAACCGACCCGGCAGCAGCATTGACCCGGTCCAACGCCCCCCCCCCCCCAAAAAAAAAAAAAATCTCAGGGTTTGGCTGAGAGAGAGATTGAGAAGAAACTGACCCGTTAACCCGACTTGACATGACCAACCCGTTTCAACAGATTTCAGGGGTTTTGTAGTTTGGAGTTCCTGATCATCAACGCCAAGATCCTCTGGCGAATGGACTCAACTTGGCGCTTGAGATTCAACACCACAATGGGGTCGGTAGCAGAGACATCGATTGCGTCCAGTTCATCTTGGAGTGCAGTGAAAGACGCACTTATTCCCACGTCCGAATCATTCACACCCTTGCGTCTCTTTTTGCACACAGCAATCTCCTCCATTGAACAGCGAAAGAAGAATACTCAGAGAGATCAGAGAGAGAGAGAGAGAGAGATCGCGAGAAGAGCGTGTACCCAATTGAACGTATCAGAGAGAGAGAGAGAGAGAGAGAGAGAGAGAGAGAGAGCGTGTGGAGAAAGCTAAGAATTCAAAAATTATATAGGCCGTTACTTACGAGGGGCCTGGCGGTGGATATTTATAGAGTACATTACACACCAAACTACGCCGTTTAGAAGTGCCACTAATTTAAGGCCAGGGGTCGGTGTTTACTCGCCGTTTTATGAAAAAATTCTCCTTTTTTTTAAGTGAAAAAAAAAATATTACAGTTATAAAAAATAATAATTTTTTATAGGTGACGTCACATAAAGATTAAAAGCAATATTGGGCATGTCAAAATGAACCTTATTGTTTTGTTGAATTTGTCTAGGCATTTCAATCATTCCATATGGGAAGAAGTTTAATTAAATTTGAAAATGATTAAGGTCAGTAATTAGTTTATGTTTTGCTAAATTGTACACTCACATTGCTTAGTTTGGCAATTGTTTTGATTTATGTTTTTTATTTTTTATATTAAAAAAAAAAAGTGGTTTTTGATGTATTTGTTTTTGGTGTTTTATGAAGGTACAAGAATGCAGTGATTCTTAAGTGAATGAGCATGTGCCTCTTTTCAAGAAATTGGAGAGTTCATTTCTTGGTTGTTTTTGTTATTATAATGTATTTTCACTATTTTGTATAGAACTAATGATTCTTGTGGATGTCAAATTTGCATTTGTTAGGTTGCATTTGGGTCTGAGGATTTAAAACAAGGGTTTTAAGAATAGTTGTTAGTATAATTATTAGATGATTTTGTCCAGCCAAAAACCCTTGCAATATTATGAATTTGAAATGATCTTTAAAATCTAATCATTTTATGTAAGGCCACTTAGCCCAAAAGGGGGAAGAAAGCGTCACGCTTGAGTATTAAATTTCTTTTGTTCTAAAAAATGTTTGAAATTGAAAAAAATTTCAATCCAAACATGACATAAAATTCAGTCTAGCAACAATCACTATTAAAGGATATAATAGTAATGGATATAGTTTTGCATTTTTCTTTCCACCTTTCTAAATAGTAAACAAACTCAAACAATTAACCCGTCCTTGGATGTCATCCACGACCAAACCACATCCAAAGAAAACAATCTAATGAATAAACAACACTCGTCCTTTAAGAACGAAATGATCTAGTCTGGAATTCCTTCATGGACGATTAGATTTATGGACAAGTATATGTATATGTATATGCATAGACGATTGAATTACACTTGATAAATCCTACGAAGAATTTTCCAAAAGTTCCACATAATCATACCATGACACATTGCTCTTATTACGTGGAAGGGACTCCTAAGACTTTGCTCCATATACCCCATTTTCTCCATTAACCACTCATATCATCCATGATGATAGTGGATCCAAACAAGTAGACCTACTATTAACTCTCTATAAAATGAACAAATCTCATTTACCCAAGGTAAGTTCTTACCATTCACTATTTTCTATCCTTGTGTTCTAAAAAGAAAATTGACTTAACTGTCAGAGGGTTCTTGGTCAGGTCACATCAATCACCTCTGACAGTTCTTTCTTTCTTTTCAGGACTTACAATCATCACCATAGCTCGAAGCATTCCAGCGTACTGATTTTCATGTATCATCAATAATGGATATAGTTTTGCATTTTTCTTTCCACCTTTCTGAATAGTAAACGAACTCAAACAATTAGTTAATTATTTTTCTTCATGCAAAAATACTGTGTTGTTAACTCATACTTTCATCTACATGCGGTGAAAATGAAAGTCACCATTCATTGAGATTTTTTTTGTTAAATGTGAAATATATTTTTAAAATTTTGTGCATGTACCTTTGTGACATGATTTTATTCTTATAACATGGCCTTTTTTTCTTTTTGTTAAATTGAAATATATTTTTAAAATTTTGCGCATGTACCTTTGCAACACGATAATTTATTATCTATGGGGAATTCCAATTTCAAGTGAATAAATGATGGATTTTTTTGTGGTGTTCAGTGTTGTGTTGTTTCAAGCCCTTCAAAGAACTGATTTTTTGTAATTATTAAACTATGTAAAGGTGTATTATATTTATACTATACATGCACACATTCACCAAATAATATTATAACAAAAAAATAATAATAATAACGCACAAAGTTAGTATCAAACACACACTCACAAACATAATATATGGGCAAAACAAAACTTAGGTATAGTTTTTAGGTAATGTTCCTTAGATTTCCCCCTTAAACTTCAACTGGGTGAGTAAGAAAATTTTTTTTTTTTTTTTTGAAACTGAGTAAGAAAATATTCTTTTATACTCATTTTACATTTATTATTCTTCTCAAAAAAAATATGAACATTATGTTCTTGCCTTTTATATCAACGCATTAATTATATATTGTATAAAATAGCAGATGTAAAATGAGTATAAGAGAATATTTTCGCTTTTATTGTATCTTGTAATAATTTTCTCATTATTATTATTATTATTATTATTATTGGTGGGGGATCAAATTAGAACCTAACCCATTTATGATGTTCTTAGCCCTTAACCACTAAGTAAGGTGTTGATGTTAAAAGGCATAAGCATAATAGAGGAGAGGACCTTGGATTATTTGTGAGACAGATGCTGAAAATATTAATCAGGCTATCCTTAGTCAAAGTAAGATTTCAAATGACTTTATATGAAAGACTTCTAGACTTCTATAATAATAAATTTCTGACTCTTTTTTGTGTACGCTACAATTTGTCACTATAAAGGCTTGCCCTTTAGGTACGTGTGCTAGCAGAGATAACAAATATGGGTTGTGGTTAGTGGTTACAGATAAAAAGCTAAGAACCATGAGTTCAAATGCACCAACGGTGATGTTTTTACGTGAAAGAGCTTATGGAAGGTGCTTTGTGAGGTGTTTGATGTTTGTGGCATTTGATGAGAACGAAAAGTTTGATTGGATTGAGATGATGAAGGAGAAGGGAAGGGTGTGGGATCGACGAGATTGTTGAAAAGAATGGGCTCTATAATACCAATATGGAGGAGATTGTTGAAAAGAATGGAAGGGCCCATGAATGAGATTACGGAGTGGACCATGCCCGGTCCAGTTGTCTTGCCAGAAAAGGGTAGACACATCATTTCTAATGATCCATCTAGTGCCCTTATCGCATATGTCCTTAGCTTTTGTAAGGCTGCTCCAGACCGAGGATTTGCTTTTCAATGCTAGCAGCTGATGGGTTTTTTTTCCTGAGCGTGTCAGCCCAAACCTCGGTGGAGTTGTTACGCATGTCCCAAACTCTTTTCGCGAGAAGGGCCTTACGACAGCAGCTCTTTTTTATTGCCAAGCCTCCCAGATGTTTGGGTTTAGTGACAATGTTCCAGTGTTCCAGTTCAAGGAGTGGATTTTTCTGGCGGTGGTTGTCGGTCCACGACACTTTCACAATAAATTATAAGTACTAAATTATTATTTGTTTTAATTCAAATCTATTAATGAAATTATTTTTTTACCCACCAATAACAAACCATAACAATGTGTCACTTTTAATTTGCTGTGACAATATAGTGAATATAGCATTTTTTTTTTTTTATATATATAAGTTTTAATTCTCTCACATCCACGATGAGAACCAAACCCATTTATAATTAACGGAATTTCTCTTCAAATTAGTTTGAAAAGAAATCCTTCAAACTCTTCCCATATTTTTTTTATCAGACTTGAAATTTTAAAATCTATTCGTTGAATTACATGTTCTTTATGTTTTTAACACACATGTCAAATTTTATTCAAATTGGATGTTATTAACTATTACATTAATAAACTTATTTTTTACGCATTATTTTAGACTAAAAAAACTTGAAATTTAAATATTTGATTGACAATATAACTATTAATCTTTGATCTTTTTGAAAATTACAATTTAGAGGATATAATAAGAATATACAATTCAGCAATTAAATTTTCAAAATTCACATCTAATAAAAAATATATATAAGAGGAGTTTAAAGTATTTTTCTCCAAAATCTTGTTCGTTATTCGCTCTGTTTGTTTTAACAAAAAACATCATTATGAAAATGACTCGTTTTCCCAAAAAAATGTTTTATGAAAACTAACTCATTTGCAATATTTGACTGTTTGTTGACTCTAAAAATAAGCTAGACAACATTTTCCAAATTTTGGTTTGCATAAAAATTAAAAATTAGTAATATTTCTTGATTTTTTTTTTTTTTTTTTTTTTTTTTTTTTTTTTTTTTTTTGGAGAATGAAATGATTCACTCATTCATTTATATGTAGACGATCATGATACCGAGTATCTATAGCAGGTGGTGGCTTGTCTTCCAACCAATGCATATCATCCACAACATTCTTAGCAAATCTAGCTAAAGAATGAGCCACCATATTTCCTCCTCTTTTCACAAAGAATTTTCATTCATAAAATATAGACCAAGGACAGGATCAACCAAACTTTTATTAATGTGGTTGATTAAAGAGCAAATGAGAGTAGTGAAGCTTAAGATACAATTGGATGTGATATAGGTGCCTTTGTTCACTATATTGAGGTCAGATGGGGTCGCTTCTTCCGAAGGATGTTTCCATTGGGTGGTGGCAGTCTGAAAGTGGCAAGTGGCATATGGATATGGTGGCAAGAGACTGCAGGTCTCTCTCTGGATTCATTGGTTAAACTTTTTCTTCTTTTTTTCTTTCTATTTTTGTGATTAACAACAAATAAACAGCAAATAAACAGTGTTACAATAATGTGATTTTAAGATTTAATTTGTTACCTTTGAAAATATAAAATTTATTTTGGACTATCCGCAAACTATAGAATTTAAAATTGGAACTTCACAAAAAAAAAATTAATGAGAGGGGACTCTATCCTTACTCTTACAGTAAAGATGATGAAATACTCAAAGAGCCACTAAGAAAAATGAAACAACATTTTTTTGAACAACAAAATGCGCTAATTTAGCCACTCAATATTTCTTTGCTTAGGACAAAAAAAATGTTATTATTAAGTCCATTCCTCTCATATAGAGGTGGGTCCCACCTACTATAAGGTCATTCTTACGTAAGAAGAATAGAATATACTCCTGAACTATTTAATGAATTTCTTGAAAAAAAGAAGAGAGAGAGAGAGAGAGGCTATTCAGGGACCAAGGTCCCCTGGTCCATGGATATGACATTATCCAATTATTACTACCAGCTCAAGCTAAAAAAAAAAAACGTGAAAAATGTCATCTAATTAATATCAATTCACTCATACCAACTAACATCTTCCCCCAAACAAAATCCAGCTGCCACACAATTATACAAGTGAAGTGAACTACAAGAGTACCAATCCATTCATTCCATTGGGGCCATTACAATATAAAATTAAATAAGATTCCGACTTTAGTGAGAATCTAATTGATAGCACCAACAGCTCGACCGTCAGATAAGAGGAAAAACCCAAAAAATTAGCGCAAAACACAAAAATTTTGGGAACCAGAGTAGGCAGAAACCATAATAATTGATGAACAAATGAAGTTACACTCCAACAAAATAAAAAAAGAATTCTGCCTTTAAAATCATATGTATTCCCAAAATCTTTAAAGATAAATAATTGTTTTTACATAGATGCTTTTTTTTCTTTTCTTTTTTAATGTTTTATTGCTTATAACAAGTGAGAGGTAGAGGATTTAAACCTATACTCTTTTCATTGAGAAAGCTTTATGATGTCACTAAACCACCAAACTCTTTGTGCAAACAGCGAACACTCTCAATTTACTTGGAAGAATAATATTCAACCATTCATTATCAACTTCTCAGTTGTAATAGATATTTGGAGCTCTTAAGTTAAATGCAGAGATCATTTGATAAAATATTACAATTTTTTAATAAATAAATAAATAACTTCCTTATTTGAAATTAGCTATATCATTTAACTGACGTTTTCGTCCCATTTAGCTTCAGAATTCGGACTTTTGATAAACTACAAAGTTGTAGTTTTTTAAGTTAACTTTCCAGTCCAACTTGAATCATTTCGATTGAACCTCTGAACCGAAAGTTATGCTCCAAATACTAACTAGTGCGTAGGCTGGAATCCTAATCTAAATTTGACTTAGATTTAGTGCAAATTTTCTTTGAATCTTTGCTCCAATTGGACTCGAATTTAATTGGGTTGACCTTCTTTGACTTCATCATGGCCCTTGTAAAAGTAAAGTCCAATAGTTTTCTTCTTTGCACAAATCCATTTATTTAATTTCATTATCCTACAAAAGACAAATTCACGCATTAAAATTCAATTAAGCACAAAATTAATTATTTAACATTATTCCCAAACCAACTATAAAATGCATGAATTGACTCAAAATAAGTATAATAATACTTTTTAATAATGATATAAATATGCAAAATTAAGTTATTATCAGACTCATTTTCCCAAAAAACGTTTTATGAAAAACTGACTCATTTGCAGTATTTGACTATTTGTTTACTCTAAAAATAAGCTAGACAACATTTTTCAAATTTTAGTTTGCATAAAAATTAAAAATTAGTAATATTTCTTGAAATTTCAAATAGTTATATGAATCAAAACTTTCATTCATAAAATATAGACCAAGGACAAAATCAACCAAACTTTCATTAATGTGGTTGATTAAAGAGCAATAGTGAAGCTTAAGATAAAATTGGATGTGATATATATAGGTGCCTTCGTTCACCATATTGAGGTCAGGTGGTGTCACTTCTTCCGAAGGATGCTTCTATTGGGTGGTGACGGTCTGAAAGTGGCAGGTGGCATATGGATACGATGGCAAGAGATTGCAGTTCTCTTCCTAGGTTCACTGGTTAAACTTCTTCTTTTTTCTTTCTATTTTTGTGCAAACACTCTCAATTTACATGAAAGAATAATATTCACCCATTCATTATCAACTTCTCAATTGTAAAAGATATTTGGAGCTCTTAAATTAAATGCAGAGATCATTCGATAAAATATTACAATTTGTTTAATAAATAAATAACTCCATTATTTGAAATTAGCTATATCAATTTCTTTGTTTTAGATACATTTTTCTAGTTATTAAATGTATTATAAACTCGGTTTAAAACACTAGTATTACTATTTTCGTGTGTGTTCTAATAAATATTACTATTTATTCAAAAAAAAAAAATGTTTATCCCACATTGGTTGTGTGTCTAGTGTCCATTGTTTACAATCTCAGTTCTCAACTACAAAAGTTAAACCTTTTTGTAGTTTTTGTAGTTGCACTCTAGTTATATAATGTATTATAAAAAACCCGGTTTAGCTCAAAATGGAATATGACAAGTATACGTTTTTTGATAAATTCATGGTTTTATGAATTTTCATAGTTACAATACAGGATGGGAAATTTTTCTTGGGTGTATGCAGTCTCTCCGTCCTACATGCATCTAGTTATTACATGGAAGAATCCCATAAAGGTGATCCCAAGATAATGGCAAAAGGTTTTGAATTTAGAATTTCATGAATATCATAAAATCTTAAAAACCACTAAACCAACCTCTTAAAGTTACTCTTGGCTACCTTTCAAAGATGAAATAAAAGCAATAGATAACTGGAATTAATAAAAAGAAGAGGAAGAAGAAGTACCAAAAGATGTATTGGAGTTGAATCCCATGATTTATTGGTGTCTTTTATTACTTTTGCTGGACAAAACCGTTGGTCATTGCCAGTAAACGAATTCAACCAACTTTACTTTGCGAGGTTGGCCAAAGTGTGAATCTCTTTATGGCAATGAGGATATTTTGAGGCTATCATTTCTGGTTTCTTCAATAAGTTAAGAAAAGGACAAAGAGATATGAGCATGAGGCTGTCAGGCTGTCAGCATTATGTTATTTGCCTTTTGGTTTTCATTCTCCTAAACAAGACAAAGTCTTAGAATTTGTGATGTGAGATAGTGATATTTGTAAATTTTTTTTTTATTCACACATATCACTATTCTCCCATAACATATTCTTCTGACTTTTTGTCTACTTAGAATAATGAAACCAAAAGCTAATTAACATATGGGAGTTGTGAGGTGTATACAAATTTTATTAATTGAAATTTATTCGGATATTCCAGGGACCTTCCACATAGGTCATTGAAAAAATATTATAAAAATAAATAAATTTAATTAGAAATGAATTTTAAAAAAATAGATAAAGTTTACTAAGAGTGAAGCAACTTTTGGATAGGATGAAGTTTACTAAGGATTAAGAAAAACCTTTTAATCCTTTTGTTTATTTAAAAGTTGGAAGAACTCAACAGACCTTGGCCTCTCTTAAAGGGTACAGACAAAATAGATGTGACAATCTGATTACCTCAACATACAGTGAAAAATATTGAATTAAATTATAATGCACACCGTATTTATTTATAAATAAATGAGTTTTTTTTTTTTTAAGAGATATAAATAAATGAGTTGAGTGCATTTTACTCCTTTTTTTAACAAACAATTTTAGCTAAAAATCTTCTATATTCATTTTTTTTTTCATATAAATTTTCCATTTCATGCGCCTATTAAACAAACTTAAATAGTTTATGTCTCCCAAGAGTCGTTGTGAGAAACCTAAAAAATTAACTTTAGACATTTGTTGAAAATCACCCTAACCTTATCATTAGATTCATTACTAACAAAATAAAATATCAAATATAAAAAATTTTAATTTTGTTGGTGTTAATTAGTTTGGGAAGATTTTTTCAAAAGAATAAAGAATGATACCTTCAACTATACAAGAATTTTATAAATTAGAATAATACCCTTCTATTCTTCAAAAAAAAAATAATAATAATAATACCCTTCTAACTAATAGTCTAATACAAGTAAACCATTATGTATTATAGTTAGCAGTTGATAAAAAATAGCTTCTTTTTATTGGTGAGAGGACGTAATGGCCATCCTTGTATTATAGTATTGAATAATTTCTCAATCATACAAGATTAGCTTAATAAATTTCCAAAATTTTGATTTAAAACCAAAAAACAGAAGCTTCTAATAATAGATTTTTAAGTAAATTACTTTTTAAATACTATCATATTTTAGAGATGGTTTTGAATTAAATCACACATTTTCAAAATTTTCAAATCAAACATTACATTTTCAAAAAATATTTTAATTGAAACCATAAACCCATTACACACAAAGCTATTAATTATATTAATGAAATATAGAGTGAAAAAATAATCATGTATCATATGCACGTGTTTTTATTTTAAATAAATCAAAAATCACATAAAGTTCTTTCATATAAACATTTTTTTCATTAACGATACAACATAAATGTATTAATGATTTGATTTATAATTTTTTTTAAATGTTTAATTTCAAAATTTTTTTTTTTGAGAAAGTTTAATTTCAAATTTACGAGACTTTGGATTACACTCGTAAAGTTTTTTATCGTTAGTTAAAAAATTTGAAATTTGAATTTGTCTTACACTAAAAATTAATCGATATTTTAATTTGATAATAAAAAGTAATCATCATAAAATAGGAATAATAGAATTAAAATATTATTGTCTCTATTAATAAAATTATGAGATTTAATTTGAAAATTTTCTCATAATATGTAAATTAAAATATAATTCAATCTAATTTTTTGGAAGAAAAAGAAAAAAGTGGAAAAGTGAAAATAATTATGTGGCAGAAAAAGTCAAAAAGTGAATAATGAAGGGACATTTCTGTCAAGCAATCAAAAAAGCAAACACCCTTAAATCTCGGGACCGTTGGGGCTTTTGGCATTATCTGGTTTTTAATCCCTCACCCCTTAAACAACTGTATATGTTTTTTTTTCTGTTTTGTATATTCTTATTGAACAAAGGCTAAAGTCACAGCTCCTTATCCAAACTTCCAATCACAGCCCCAAAAATTAATTGATCATCCACCGCAACCGTACAATCAAATAAATCAGTGGACCCTTTGCTCAGATCAGTCCTTCACTGCATTGATTGCATGAAAGCAACTGTTCAAGTTGACGGCTGTCACCAATGTTATTACACGTAGCTGTCCCTTTAGCATGAATTTTTTTTTTAATTAGTTTTTTTTTTTTTTTTTAAAGAAACTTTTATAAAGGAGATATTGGGTTTTAACGGAAAGTTCCTCATATGAATGTTTGGAAGTGGGGAAAAAAAAAAAAAGCCAGGGGGATATTTCAAGCCTCTGCCCCCATTGGCAATATTGTGAGGTAAATTCATTTAATCTGAATTGAGTTTTCTTATTAATATTTGATAATTGGTTTATTTATTTCTTATTACTACATAATTCTTTGGGTTTTTGGCATTTTCAGGCTTGCCCAGATCTTGATCTTAGCAGCTTGGTCTTGCCCAAAAGTTTAATTCCTGTAATTTGAATTGGTGGGTGTGTCTTTAAAATTGAAAATTTTTGATTGATTCTGGTGAATTTAATTGTTTTGTCTCATTTTTTTTTAGAGTCTATGTACCTTAAAATCTGCTAATTCAATCTGGGTTGTTGGAATTTTTATTGTTTATGATGCTTGGAAACATTGGCAACACAGTTATGCTGTTGGGAAAAGCTTGGAATTTGCTAAAATTCAACTGTGGTTTTTAAACTTGTACTGTACCCTTTTAATGAAAGCATCATAAGAACACAATTCTAGGATAGTTTTGTGAATTTAAGTTGTTTTGGTCAAGTGGGTCGGTCAGTTTATACCAAATTGTTAATCTGAGGATATGCTGTTGACTTTCAGAGCCTGGGGGTTTGTGTTGCCTTAGGAAATGGGGGTTATGTCAAGGCGGGTTGTGCCCGTCTGCGGTAGCCTCTGTTTCTTCTGTCCCTCATTGCGTGCGAGGTCCAGACAGCCGGTGAAACGGTACAAGAAGTTGGTTTCAGAGATATTAAAGGTGAATTTTCAGCTAATATAATGCCATTTTACTTCAATTCATATCCTTTCAAGGCTTGTTTTTGATATTTGCTCATTTGGAAAACTTTTGGGTTAGCTTAGCAATTCAAGGACTGTTATGTATATGACTATTCTCATCAAATATGATTTTATTTGTTCTTTTGGAGGCAGAGTTGACTATGCAAATCTATGATTTTATTCAGTTTAGGTGCTATCAACGTCGAGTATGTGGTTCTTTAGTAGTGGTACCTTAGTTATAATAAGTTCAATCTAGGCCAAGAGGCTTGTAGCTCAATTGGCACCTCCTAATGTTTCCAATAGAGATGTTTAGTGTTTAAATACAGTAGGGAAGTAGAGGATGCTTCTCCCAAAAGGTCTCAGATGCTTATGATTCCCAGCGCCGCCCACCCCCCCCCACCCAAATTAAATGAATGAAAGAAAGAAATGATATGCTTATACCTTTTCCAATTATATATCGCAGGATGCTGAACCAAATGATAGGAAAATTGGGAAACTTTGTGAATATGCTTCGAAGAATCCATTGCGTATCCCCAAGGTACATTCTCTTAGAAGCTATTATATTGCAGATGATTTAGTCATGTGTATATATATATATATATATTTTATAATTGGTAAGTTATGGATCCAATGGTCTTGAATCCAATACCTCACCCTCTGTTTTTCTCTTACAAGGGGAGGAAGGTTCATTTTTTCATTTATATTCTCTTTTCAATTCATTAGTTTTGATGGAAAGGAAAAAAATTTTAGCCAACGCATGTTTATTAATATTAGTACTCATCTTCATCAACCCATCCATATTTACAAAGACTTAAGTTTGCTTCCCATATGCTGGTTATATGGTGGTGCTATCATTACTTACACTTCCATATTGTTTTTCAATTATTGGGTTAGTTTTGAATCAAGAATTAAAAATTATTGCTCTCTTTTTTCATTTCTGGCCCTACTTGCCATTAATGAATTATGATATTATGTCAAAAAAAGTTACAAATTCTTTCCAAAAACCATTGAAAGTAGTTAATAAGCTAAATTGGTGAAAACAAATGTCAAAAAATTGGAAAAAAAAAATTTCTAGAGCTTTCGACTTTTGAAATTTCCGTGATAATGTGATGTTGTAGATTTTTGGTTTAAATGCCTACCTACAAGGAAAAGAAGAATGTCTATGCTCTTATCACAAAAAAATAAACAAATAAAAAGATTGTCTATTTGCTTCACTCTCATGTCACTCAATGTTTTGCCTCCACAGATTACTGATCAATTAGAGCAGAGATGTTACAAGGATTTGCGGAATGAGAACTTTAGATCCGTAAAAGTTGTGTTGTGCATATATAGGAAGTTGCTATCATCATGCAAGGAGCAGATGTAAGTTTGATGGATTTTAATTGAGATATCAATGGATTGTCATTGTGTTTTCATCCTTTCTTTTAGAGAGAAAGGTGGCAAGAGGGGGGGTTGGAAGAGTTTGGAAATTTGAAATGCAATGAAGAAAATTCTGCATTAGGCAGATCATTGTCTAGCTGACTATTGGGCAGCAGTGCTGAAAGATGTTTATGCCAGGGATCCAACCCTCCCTGTGGTCCCTCACCTGGGTTTACATAAGAGAAAACTGAATCAAATAGCAGATAATTTTTGCATCTTAATTATAATTTTGTTTTTCTTAGTGATGATGTTACATAATTTATAACTTAAAACAGACTTGTGAGTTGTGACAGACACCTTATAAGTTGGTAGTGATTAATATCCAAAAGCAATACAGATCACACTGAAGAAGTCATCAATGGAATAGATAATAACATGTTCATCTTTAACTTATCAAAAAAAAAAAAAAATGTTGCTCTTTCAACATTTAACTTCTCATTTTTAAGTATTTCATTATTATGAAGTCAATAAATATATCTCTGCATCAAGTTTTATTTATGACTAGATAAAAAAGAAAAGAGAAAATACGTACTTCTCTGCTGGTAAAAAAAAAAAGACTGGAAAAAGAGAATGTGCCAAATCTTGACAGTGTCTATATGGCTACTTATGCTGCCTTATAATACTCATTGATTTTAGCTGCTTATCCTGTTAGGGGTGAATGCCCCTGGATTACCTGACAAATGGTTCAAGCAGGAGAGGTCAATTACCAATAGGTTTTACTGGCTAGACATAAGTCCAAAGGGCTCTTCTTTAGAGGGTTCTGCATTATCCACAAAAAAAAAAAAAAAAATTGATTTTAAGAGAACCTATTTTTATGTAATTTTTAGAATGTATTATTAGATGCTGTAGAAAGAGTACATATTTTCCCTGGTTAAATGGTGTTCTTTATCTGATACTTGAAATGTTGTTTGGCTGGCAGTTTTCTGTTTTCAGAACTTATAAACTGAGACTTGAAATGTACTCCGGAAAAAAGAATTCCGGAAACTAAAGAATACTGTTTCAGCCAGTATACTAAAGACTTGAAATGTTGTTTCCAGTTTTTTTTTTCCAGAACTTTTTTTATTAATGGCAAAACCATAATAAACTGAAGCAATCTAAAGTTATCAAAAAACAAAAAAAAAAAAGAAGATGGAGTTTGAGGGGAAAAAAAAAGATAGAGAAGGGGAAAGTCTTGAGAATGTAGGACTGTCCCTGCTACTTCACAGGAAACTACTCTTAGTAAATGTATGCATAAGCCTTGTAGCAAGAAAATTTATTTATTGAATCTTTTGTTTGATTATTTATTTATTATTGGTAAGTTACGCGCATGTAAACCTCACCCTCCATCTCATTCTCATGGAGTAGAGCTCATTGGCAATATTTTGTTTGCTTGATTGCTTCTGTTTGGTTGCCTATTTGCTTCTTTCTGAAATTTCACTTTTCCATTTAAAAATGAAAGTATTTAAAATTTGTGATATTCAGTGGAAGCTTTCAATTCTTGCAGGCCACTATTTGCTAGTAGTTTATTAGGGGTTGTTCGGACTCTTTTAGAACAAACTCGGCAGGATGAAATGCAGATTTCGGGATGCCATATTCTTGTTGAATTTGTAAATGGCCAGGTATGTAATGGATAGAAAGATGAATTTTTGATCTGTTTAGTCAATACTTAATGAAAAATCTGTTTATAATATGGCCATGCACATGGTAGAAGTGCATATGGAGGAATTCATTCAGTGAGCCCCTAACAAAATTCACTACCCCATCAATAAACCTTTTAGTAAATTTAAAGCAGGTAGTCCATTTAATCTTCTGGACATCAACAGGAAAGAAATGGGAGTGGTTGAAGTGAATGCCTAAACCTCGGATAATGTGATTTTGAATTTACAGATGCTGTAGAGGGACCTGTTGAATCCTCCTTATATTGCTTGAGACCATACATATATCAAGTTTATTCTGTATATTAGTTAGGCCATTGATCATAAATGTTTTAATTACCTATTTTGCCATTAATTAATACTGACATCCTGAAATAAAAGTAGATGGATGGTACATACATGTTCAACTTAGAGGGTCTCATTCCGAAACTTTGTCAATTGGCTCAAGAATTTGGAGACAATGAAAAAGCATTAAGTTTACGTTCAGCAGGACTCCAAGCTTTGGCTTTTATGGTACAATTTTTTTCCTAGATTAAATCTCACTTGTTGCTCAAACATCTCTATCTTACATTTATTCATACATGTATACACTGCTCTTTCTTTTTCTTATGCTTGACTTCTTTACCCGAAATACCCCCGATGTAATTATATATGTATGTGTGGATTATTCCATTTCATGACCTAGTTTTGTAGTATGTGTGACATGTCTTGTTTCTCTTATGCATGGATTATTCTATTGCTATATTTTCAATTCGTTCTTGCTTTGACATTCATGTTAGGAGAATTTAACGTAGCAATGATAATCAAGTTTTTTTTTTTGGCTTGATATGTGTGAGGTCCACCGCATTAGTTAGCTGCAATTGATCCAAATTTGGTAGGTATGGAAATAATATGATTAGATTATATCAGCCTTATATTAGACCAGATAGGAAACTCTTTGTAGTTATGTTTCACCTTTGTATTCAATTCAAGGTTTTGTCAAATTGTGATAACAGAATTTGATCTCTCTAATCACATGGTGTGTGCAACTTGTGTATAGTTTTTGTCTTACTTCAATAACTGGTTCACTTTAAATTTTTAATTTATTAAATTGTTTCATCAATGCTTCTTTTTGCGCTTGAAATAGTATCTTTGACTTTTCATATCACCTCATTTTTTTTTTTTACGTAATTTTCTCTACCCACGCCATTTGGCTAGTGCTTCGTAATGTATGCTTTTTCCACACTGTTTGATGTCCTTTGGTTTTTTTGTCTCCACTATACTGTGCCTAGGTACGGTTCATGGGTGAGCACTCCCATATCTCAATGGACTTTGATAATGTGAGTAGTCCTTTCCTTTTGTCAGATTTATTATTAATGCTTTTCAGCTTTTGACGTAAGCAGTGACCTTAAAAGTTAAAAATTGTTTATCTTTTGGTTTAAAATTTGAAGTTTTATTTTGAAGTACACTAGCAAGAGCGGATCTCCATGGATCAATTTGAAATCCTTTTTTTTTTTTTTTTACTGTTCTGTAATAGATCATATCAGTGACCTTGGAGAACTACATGGATCTCCAAATTAGCTCCAAGAATGGAAAGGAAGATGACTTATACTCTCAATCCCAGGACCAGTGGGTTCAAGGAGTGGTTAAAGCAGAGGAACGTGACTCATCTTTCCCCGATAGCAGCAAGAAGGTTCCTTCATTGCCGAGTGCCCTGACTAACACTCATTTGGACCCCACCATGTAAAGCTTTTCAATTTTTGTTTCCAAATCATCACCTTTTTTTTATCAAAAACCATACATTTTATATACAAAAAGTATATAAACTTATAGCATCCTTGTATTTATTTGCCAATTTCACAGTGATGCTTCCCAAAGTCCTGCTTACTGGTCAAGGGTTTGCTTGCGTAATATGGCCAGATTGGCAAAGGAAGCCACAACAGTGCGGCGTGTGCTTGAACCCCTTTTTCATAGTTTTGATGCTGAAAACCACTGGTCTCCAGAAAAAGGAATTGCCTCTTCTGTTTTGATGTATTTGCAGTCACTTTTGGAGGAATCAGGTTACAATTGATCTTTAATTCTCTATCATTGCCTAAAATAATTATTTTTTAATAAATCATTGGTGCATAATTGATATTTGTTATATTTATTGTACAACACCAGGAGATAACTCCCATCTCTTATTGTCTATCCTGGTCAAGCATTTGGATCATAAGAATGTCATCAAAAAACCTCTCGTACAGATAAATATTGTTAATGTCACCACACAACTTGCAAAAAATGCAAAGCCGCAGGCCTCAGTCGCGATCATTGCTGCAATAACTGACCTGATCAAAAATTTACGGAAGTGCCTGCAAAATTTAGCCGAAGTATCCAGCCCTAGAGATCTTACAGATAAGTGGAATACTCTTCACTCGGCTCTAGAAAAATGCATTTCACAGATGTCAATTAAGGTTTGTAATTTTTCTGTTTTTGTGTTTTAAATGAATTTTGAGCAATTTGTGAAATATCCAGAATATTGAAGTGGAAACATCAAGAAAGGCATGACATTTTTTTCTTTTAAATTCAGGTTGTTTTCTAATTTTACTTAATTTGCGGAAGTTTGTGTAGATTTTGGACCTTGTTCTATTTAAATAAGCCTTTTATTAATTGTGCCTGTCAATTGCATGACATGCCTTTCTGGAGTATCTGTTTTTGTCTTTACTCAGTTAGCCAATTTGTTATTGGAAAGAAATCCATATTAAAAGTGGTCCTCATTGCACATGATAAACATTTTTTCCTATTACGGATGCTCTTGGTAGGGAGGAAAAGTGAGAGGATGGGAGAGGGTGGAGAGAAAATGGAAGATGGGTTGATTTTTTCTTTTGTTTGGTAGAGTAGAAAAGTGGAAAGCTAAAAGAAGCTGCATTTATTTTCTATTCAGGCCCACCATTTTGAAGCCTCACAAAATGGGAGGAAAAGAGGAGAAAAATGTATTATATAGGTGATTTGACAATTTTATCCCTCAAATTTATTAAAAATAATTTAATATAAGAACATATTTCCACCTCTCTATCCCTCCTACCATACACTTATAAATAGAATATATTCATCTCTCTTTCCTTCTTTTTTTTTTTTTAAAAAAAAACATTCTTTTTATATTTTCTTTCCTCATACTTTTTTATCATTCCTACCAGACAAAGCCTTAAACTTGTCTGTCCCAATATTCTCATTTTCACTCCACCCTTTCTAAGGTAGTGTTTTTTGTGCTATGAAGCATTGTTGGCCTTATAGTTGTAAACTCCTGAGAATGATAAGTATGTGGTGATTCTGGAACATTTAGTAGTTCCTCACACATTTTACTCCTCTTCAACCAAATGAGCAACATCCCAGTATCAACAAATTATATGTGTTTATCAAGCTTTACTATTCAGTTCTACTTCAGATTTGATTTACTTTTCAAGATGCTCAATTTTTTTTTTCCCACACAAGCAAGTCCAAGTAAATTAAATAGATTTTATGGGGTACAGTTCAGAAACTAGCTTCTCCTTGTTATTTATTATTATTATTTTCCGTGTGGTTTTTTTTTAAAGGGGAGGGAGGGGGCAGAATTCTCAGCTGTGAAAATCATTCTAGTTGCATCGTAGTTAACTTTACAAAGCCTATTTTTTATTAACAGGTGGGAGATGTGGGACCTATTCTTGATTTGATGGCAGTGGTGCTCGAGAATATCCCAACAACTGCTGTTGTGGCTAGAACAACACTCTTTGCTGTATTCCAAACTGCAAAGATTATCTCTCCCATCCCTAATGTATCTTACCACAAGAAGGCAAGTGCATTTACGTAGATTGTACCATGCTGATACATTTTGAGATATTGTAAAATCATCCAAGTTTCTGAGATAATATTTATGGCCTCTTTCAGGCTTTTCCTGATGCTCTGTTTCACCAACTGCTCGTAGCAATGGCCCATCCAGACCCTGAAACACGAGTTAGGGCACACAGTGTTTTCTCCATGGTGCTTATGCCATCCCTTTTTTGTTCTTGGTTAGACCAGAACTTCAAATCTTCATCAGAAGTCTCTAGGTTTTCATCAGTTGGTACATTGCAAACAGTAAGGAATGGAAGCTTCTCCATTCAGGATGAAGATAAAGACACCACAGAACCCATGAATGTTGATCAGAGAAGTCAAAACTCAGTTGTGGATTTGGAACAATCTGGAATTAATCCATCACCTGATCACTCTTACAGTTTCAAGCGTGCTTTGGCTGGTGGAAAACTGGTATGAAATTGCAACTCATATATTTTGAAGTTCTTTGCTTAACAATTCAGAATTTAGAATTCTAGTTAACTTATCATGGGAATCACTTATTTTAAATATTAATTGAAATTTCTCATCTATTTGAAAATGTCCAGGAGCTAACTTCGCTTCGGTTGAGCAGTCACCAAGTCAGTCTCTTGCTTTCATCTATTTGGGTTCAGGCAACATCTGCAGAAAACACTCCTGCAAATTTCGCAGCAATGGCCCACACTTATAACATTGCTTTACTTTTTACCCGATCTAAGGTGGGGTGTTGCACATTGTTCATGCTTTCACTGGTTCTGTCCAATCTTATTTTTCTTGCACTTTGCTTTCATTTTAAGTGTTATACCTCTAGATCTTTCATATTCCCTTCCCACCCCTACATACTTTAATCAACGTGGTGGTTAGACAGCATATAATCTACCATGAAATATCCTGCATCAGAAATTAATCTGACAAGAATCTCTACCTGTCAATGTCATTGACTTTTTTTCTGTCTAGACCTCATGATAAAGGCCATCAAAACTTCAGTGAATAGGGATTCCATGTTCAGTTGGTAGAGAGCAATGGTCTGACATGGTAGATTGGTTCTTTACTTGGATTAAGGAGAGGAATTTCCATAGATACAGAAAATGACAAGTGTTTTCCACCTTTTAATACTAATTTTGATTTCATGTTAATATTGACGATGAAATTTTTGAAGTTTCATACTCGAAAAGCTTTCACTCAACTTACTGAGAAAAGCTTTGTCTCAACTCTGATGATTTATTTTGTCTTGACAGACCTCCAGTCATGTGGCACTAGTAAGATGTTTCCAGCTGGCATTCTCCCTTCGAAGCATCTCTCTAGATCAAGAAGGTAAGCTGAATGTATGATTGAATTATGCTTTTCTCTACTTCTTTTAAAAAGGGAGTAGTCAAATATGTATTGACTATTGAGTAGAATGTGGTCCCCAGCAGGCCAGCACAAAGGTAGACCATGTAAAAACAGCAGGCTTGTCAAGAAACTCTAAAATCCTTGAATGATCTTTTATATTCATTCTCTCTCTCTCTCTTCATCAATCTAAGAAGAAAATGATATGTTTCTTGCACACTTATTGCAGGAGGATTACAACTATCTCGCAGAAGGTCTCTCTTTACCTTGGCATCATCAATGCTAATATTTTCAGCCAGGGCAGGCAGTCTCCCAGAGCTAATTCCTGTTGTCAAAGCATCCTTGACAGATAAAATGGTTAATACCAGCACCTACCCTACAGATTAAGGCTCATTATACCTACCCCATTGAGAAGGAATTTATTTTGTCTAGCTTCTTTTTATTGTCCTGGATCCTTTTATTGAAATTGCATGTTACAGGTTGATCCTTATCTTGAATTGGTCGATGATATCCGGCTACAGGCAGTCTCTATAGAGTCTAATAAAAAGAAGATATTATATGGAACCCAGGAAGATGAAGTTGCTGCATCAAAATCTCTCTCAGCAATAGAGTCAGATGACCAGCGGTTGAAAGAAACTGTGATATCACACTTCATGTCTAAATTTGCAACATTGTCAGAGGTGATATACCAGTTCATTATAATGCAGTCTCTTAAGAATATGTCTTTTTAAGTGGACATTTTTTTAATCAAAATATGAAAATATGTTCATTAAGTATATAACAGCTATCAAAGACTAAGTTTTTGATTGGTTTAGCAACTGTCAATAGTTGTCTTTGGGGATTTAGGAAGTTGTAAATATAACCAAAAGGGGATCACTATGTAGAAAGTGTTGTTCCCTACTAGTCAACTAGAGAGGAAAAAAAGTTATTTCAAAAACTGAGTCGCATAAGAAGATCATGATGAAGAAAGGAGTGGCCGATAAACATTGATGATTATGTCATTGAGTTCATATGATAGAGCACTTAACATTGAATTCATAGTTCGTTCAAAAAAAAATAAAAAACATTGAATTCATAGTCTTTGGCAAGCCAGCTTCTGGATACTTCTTGGTTTCACTTACTTTGTGAGGTGGTTTTCTGGAATGTATAAATGGATTGCCTGATTGAATGGTCTACAATTGAATTCCTGGTGTACAATTGTTGTGTTTTTAACCAAAGTTCCATCAAATGTGCTATTGCTTTCTAGCTCTCTGAGCTGTTTATGTTTGTCTGTATGAATATTTCTTCTGGTATTAATTGTGTATTAAAATTTTTTCTTCTCCCCAGGATGAGTTGTCAAGCATAAAGAACCAACTCTCACAAGGATTTTCTCCTGATGATGCATATACCATAGGACCTCCATTGTTTATGGAGACGCCACACCCTTGTTCCCCTCTTGCCCGCATGGAGATTCCAGATTTTGATGAGGTAAAACATGCAGTGGTTGTATCTCCATCTTCAGCACTCTAGCAACCATCTTATATGACACAGTTCTGCTGACATGATGGGCTTTCTTTCAGGCGTCAGGAGCATTGACGGATGAAGAAGCCTTCCCTGAACCAAGTGGAAGTCAGTCGGGTCGCAGAACATCACTTTCCATTAATACCACCCTTGACATTATAAGTGTTAATCAGCTTTTGGAATCAGTAAGAAAAACTAGTTTTTGGAATCAGCCAATCCCTTTACTACAATCAAATTGAAGTTTCCTGTGCTTTTGGATTTAAAAATAAAATTTTAAAATATATATATATATATATTTATTAGCTTTTACCTGATTGGCCTTGGTGGTTTGTGCAATCACAGCCATTCATCTTTTCATACTTCTGTAGCCACCACTCTCTCCTTGCCAAGGGGAAGGTCATAATTTCAACACTTGGGAAGGAGAGGACTAATCCCTACCGTGAACATTTTATCAAATATTATATGAGGAGTATAAATTCCTTATTGCCTTGAGTCTAACTTGTGTCTAAATTATTGTCAGGTTTTGGAGACAGCTAGACAAGTGGCTAGCTTCCCAGTTTCTTCTATGCCAATACCTTACGACCAAATGAAGAGCCAGTGTGAAGCCCTTGTGACAGGGAAACAGCAGAAGATGTCAGTGCTTCAAAGTTTCAAGCATAAACAAGAGTCAAAGGCAATAGTTCTTTCTGATCAAAATGAAAAGAAATTATGCCTTTTGCCATCCAAGGTGAGTAAATTCATCTAGATTTTCCCTCATTATGGTAATTAAGTCTGGCCTGTGTAGGAATTAGAAGAAGAGAGAAATAAGGTTTAAAAAAAGAGTTGGGGGAGGGGGGTGTTCATGGTGACCTCTATCACCGTATGTAGATTTGAAACATTATCTAATGTCCTTGAAGGATATGAAAGCATGAGAGAACACTCTTACATGAAAAGCTTGGTCACTTTCGGTACACCAACTTGAATGTTTTGCCCCAATCACATCTGAATGTCAATTGAACTCTGCAGCGAAAACAGAGGTGGGGGGGGGGGGGGGTGGGGGGGAATGTCAGTTGAAATTGTTGTTTTTGTTCATTATGATTTCAGGGGGGGGGGGGGGGGGGTTCTCATACAAAGGTTTGGAATGGAAAAGCGTGGGGCAGTTCATAATATCAGTCAAAGCAATGTGTTTATCCCACTTTGAAAGTTCCCTATCCATCATATGATCTGGAGAGACAGTCAGACCTATGTTATGCGCTATATTTAAGAAAATGTTATGGCTCAGTAACATTAATCTAATATTTTGGCTATGAAAGGTGGGTCAATGTATTAATAATATGGTAGTTGGTAAACATAGTTTAGGATTGCAGACATTTTAACATCTTGAAGCTGGGTGGTTGTGTTATTAATATACATTTTGAAGAAAACACCACTGACTTGTTCTTTCTTGGCTATTGTTTCAGGCAACAGATTTTTCAGAAGGAGATCTAAAGCTGATAAATATGGAGCCAATTCGGGGGCATGATCAGCTTCAGCTCTGTTCACTTGAGTATGGACAGAATTCTTTCAGATTACCTCCTTCAAGCCCTTTTGACAAATTCTTGAAAGCAGCCGGATGCTAATAGAATTGGTTGTCATTCATTAATGTAACTATCTATCGTTCATTTTCTGTGTTCTCTTTTTTCGCCTCCAACCAGTCGGGTATTTTTTCATTCTTTAGCTTTAGTACAGATCAGTTTCTAGTTTTAAATGTATGAAATGAGCAGGGACAAGAGTGCGTGTTGGAGAAAATTGGTTGTCTTTTGCAAGAACATATTTGAATATTTGGCAATAGTTGTTAATATTTAAATAGATTCATACCTCCTCCATACAGGACATTGTACTTTGTAAATTATATGTAAGACCCTTCTTTAAACATTTTTTTTAAAATAAATTATTTATGTTATATACAAGCTATTTGATTTCTTTTTTCATTTTTTTTTTTCCTCCTGGGACTTTTTTTTTTTTTTTTGGTTATTATAGTTATTGTTGTTTTGATCATTGTCACTCTTATTATCATCATCTTTCGCCACAAGTGTGTACAAGCAGAAACACGAGGGAGCATGGAATTGATATATGGATAATTGGCTATAACGTATCTTATGAGACGTTTCATAAGAAATTCCTCTTACAATATGTGTGAATTCCACATGTTGTGGGAGGATTAAAAAAAAAGTATTTTATAAGATAATCTTGCGAGACCTCTCTCACAACAGCTGTGAGTCTTGTAAGACTATCTCATGATATAACCTCTTGAGAGAATAGTATTACGCGATTGTCTCATGAGATGTCATCTTCATAAAAGAAAAGGGATGAGACAACTAGTAAAAAAGACTTCAATAAACTAGGAAAAATATGATTAATATTCTCCCGTCCACTTTACGCAATAAACAGTGATCAACAATGACAATCAAGTGCATTTAAAGGTTTTCCACTATAGAGGTTTACATGGGCAACAGTTAGTCAAGAAAAAAGCTCCCAAGAACCAACGCAGAAGACCCTTACATCAAATCCATGATTATTGGATAAAGAACAGCACAATTCTCCACTCTTTGACACGAACGTATCAAAGAAGTTTTGAATTGCTTCATGCTCCTAGCCATTCATGCAATGCCCAATAAAAAGATACATCCGTATGATTGGCATCATTATCAGTCTATGCGGAAAATCAAAGCACGTTTGTTGACTGCAATTTCATACAAGTCTTGGGGGGAAAAAAAAAAACTTTTTAGGATAAAATTTGAACCTATAACATTTGCTCTATGACAATTGTTATTTATCATTAAACTAAGACACTAATTGATTTTTGATGTAAGTAAGGTTTAAATTCCAAATTTCTTATTGGACTATTAGAGGCTAGCGGTTGAGCTAACTGGGTAAAAAAAATTGAATATTGTGAAAATTGCACAGTATTTTGTTTTTAAGCAACCACACAAGCAATTTGCATATTTCAGAGAGAGAATGAGAAAAATCTAAAGTCAATAATCAATAATATTATAAAAAGGTTCCTATTAATGTGTGCTCTTAGAGTATATATATTAATCATCCATTTTAGGAAAGTTTTTATGAGAAATTAAAAAAACTATCAAAATAGTTAATCGTTTTTTTTCATTTTTCCATAAAAAAAAATTTTTAAAAAAAATTTCTTAGAATGGTTTAATAATGTATGCCATAAGGGCATACGTTAGTAAAACCCTTATTAAAAAAAGGGTTTAAGGGTGGGGAAGATAGACTACCTCCTTTTGTGTTATCTTTTAAATGTCTATAATAATGAATACAAAAACCATATAAAAATTATGCATTAAAGAAGAAGACTAATGAAAAAAAAAAAAAAAAAAACTCTTCAAATAAAGCTAAGTGGTTAATTTTTTTTTATTTTATACATGATTTTTAATAAAATTTCAACTCATTCTCATTGTCCTTCCCACTTCATTTGTTTGTTACTCTCTTTCTCTCTCTCTGAACGCATTATTGTAAAATTTGAAACTTTTCTTATTTTCTTAAGAGATATTGAGTACGTGCGGAGTGCGTGTAAAGTGGCTAATATAATTTAAAGACTCAACTCAACCTCTCAAGGCTTCAAATTTTTTAATGCATGTCAATTATGAGTAGTTCGCATACAAGGTACATGTATATCACATTGAGACAAGAGTCATATAATGTTATCATGACACAAACTCTAGGCCTCTACCATGGGTGTCATACGTTATTGTCGAAACTTAAAACTCAAAACTGGCTTATAATGTAAAATTGACTCTCTCTCTCTATTAATAGTGTTAAATTGACTGATTATAAAGTAAAAATATATATAGTGTAAAATTGACACACTCTCTCTCTCTCTCTCTCTTGGCTAATAGTGTTAAATTGACTGATTATAAATTAAAAAAATATATAGTGTAAATTGACTCTCTCTCTCGGCTAATAGTGTAAAATTGACTGATTATAAAAATAAATTATTAATAATAAAAAGTGCAAAATTGGCATTATGTCTTGCAATATCAAACTAACTTTAATATATATCACTGTTTGAATAATTGTCTTAACCTGTATCCTACATATTACAATTCCAATAATTACTGAAACTTCCAATATCCTACATGGAGTGTGATTTTTTTTTTCAAGATAACAAATGCTATGAAGATATAAATTAAGGAATAAGAAATGTTTAATTATAAGTTTTACCACATATTCTTTCAAAAGGAGTATTAAATATTTTACTGTGATTGTGTGCACCTATTTAAATATTTGGGATAAATTGTAAATTACACCCTTAAAATTTAAGGGTGTTTAGATTTTATACCTAAAAGTTTTAGAATTTGAATTTACCCCCTGAAGTATTTGGATTTTACACCCTGACATTTTAGAATTTAGAATTTACTCCATAAATTTTAAAAGTGTTTGGATTTTACTTCCTAAAGTTTAGGAGTGTTTAAATTTTACACCCTAAAATTTTAGAATTTATGGGTGTAAAATTCATATTCTGAAACGTCAGAGTGTAAAATCCAAACACCCCAAATTTTAAAAGATAAAATCTAAATTCTGAAATTTTAAAGTGTAAAATCTATACACTCTTAAATTGAAGGGTGTAATTTGCAATTTATCCTAGATATTGTGTATAATTTGACTTTATTTTTTCAAAAAAAAAAGTATAAAAATATTATTAGGGAGTAGGCACCTTACAACAATATCAACAAAAATAAGGTTTTGATTTACCTTCAGTATTTTTTTAACTGGAGATGTTATTTTGTTTTAAATACACAATAGTAAGTGGTAGTGAGTTTTAATCCACCTTTTATTTGGTTAGTAGATGATGTGGCAGTTTCTCGTTAAAACAAAAGGAGATTCTAGTTAAAAAAATACTGGAGGAAAGCCAAATCCAACAAATAAAACCCAAAATATTTATATTTAAAAAAAAAAAAAAAAAAAAAAACTATGTATTGGACGGAGCAAAATAAGCCCAATGATAATCTGCCACATCATCATAAATAAAACTCCCTAGTCCCTCACAACTAACACAACCATCTTCATCCCACGTGGCGAGCATTCATTCGCTGGCTACCGTAACGTAATGTCATTGCCAAACACCCAAACACGCTAAAAAAATATTATAACACACACGTGGCGCTCAAAACAAGGCAAAGGCGGAAGAGAGACTTCGGGCAAAAAAACAACAAAGGCCTGCCTGGGTCCCATTTTTCCTTAGCCTCGAACTTCGAACTCGGAACTCGTGACTCACCCCCGAGTCAGAACTGAGTCACCCAACCCAAACCCAATTACCCAGACCCAAACCTTCGACTTTCTCTCTCTCTTTAGGTTTTTTATATACCTCCACCCTTCTCTCTCTCTCTCTCTCACTCCCAAAGGGTTTTAGCTCTCTCTCTCTCTCTCTCTCTCTCTCTCTCTCTCTCTCTGCAAATTTCAACCGTTAGATCTCTCTGTGTGTCTCTGATCAGGTAAATCTCCACCCTCCATCTCCTTCCTCTCACGATCATCAGATTTTTTCTGCAAATGATTTTTCAAAAACAAAAAAAAAAATTTCATCAACTCAGCTAGCTTGAAATTCATTCGCGTTTTCACAAAAAAAAAAACTCACATTTCCATTTATACCCCTCCCCCTTCACGAGTTTTACACTGCATGCACTTTTTTCCTGTTAATTTCTGCAATTGACCGTTAATTTTACAGTTATATACAGTTGCAGAGTGGAGCTAGAATTTTTGTGGTTTTTTTTTTTTTTTTTGGTGTTTGTTTTTGGGGTTTGGGGGTTGGAAAATTGGAATTGGTATGCACTCGAAGAAATCAGGAGGAGGAAGGGATGGAGAGGGTGGCGGTGCGGCGGGGGAGGGGATGGCGATGCCGGTGCGAACGAGCGATAGGCTGCGGAGGAGGCCGAAGATGTACGGGAGAGCGTATTTGTACTATACAGGGAACATCAGGAAGCAGAAGACCAAGAGCAAGACCAGGACTGCCGCTTCTCAGATTGCCAAAATGCTCTGTGTTCGCACTCCCAATAAAGATGTCTGTGCTTCCTTCCTTCCTTCCTTCTATTTCTTCATTCTTGATTATCCATTTTTCGAAGCCTTTTGTATTTGTTTGTTTTTAATTTAAGTGTGTATTGAAGAGCCTCATGTAGCTCAATTGGCACCACTCCTAGTGTTTTCAACAAAAGACGTCTAGAGTTCAAATTTCAAACTCCCCATGACCCAACTGTAGAATTATTTAAAATGCATGCACATAATGAGTCTTGAAGCCCTCTGTCCTGTTGTTTCGACATTAGCATCTCATTTTCCCGAGTTTGGTAGCAACCTTAAAAATTAGTGGGAAAACTAACTTTTGACCCATTTTAAGGGAAGTCAAGAGATAGTTTTCCTTTGACACTTTTTTTTTTTTTTTTTTTTTTCTGATACCACAAAACACATGAAAACATAGAAAAGTATCTTCACATAAGGTTTTACATCAAAACAATCGGAGCGTTACAGCTTGAGTTCAATGGCGAAATGCTAGTGCGTCTTGAACTCATGACGACATTCTCCATTCCGTTATTGTGGAAGGAGGAAGTTTGTTAGAGCATTTTGGTAAAATATCGGAATTATTGTGTACAAAGTATATTGTGAAGCTTTTTTTTAGGGTGCGTTTGGTCCATGAAGTTGGGGTAAAAATTCAACTTTGGTCACTGAAATTTCAATAGGGCAACAATTTTGTCCCTCTATGGAGTTGGTTTGATTTTGGTACCTTATTAAGTTCTAAAACTAGAGTGCCTTAGCAGCCTGTTAATCACGTAAACCAAAAAAAGATAGACCAAAAAAAGATAGACGGAGGGACAAAATCCTAACTTTTTAAATTTGAGGGACTAAAAACACCAATTTTCAGAGATGAATAGTGTTCTTTAGTTTTTGGTTATGCATCACTCGTTTTTAAGAGACAACTTAATGAATTGCAATGTGATAGTCTTAGCCAGTAGTGTCATTAGAAACTGTTAATATCTTAATAATAAAAATTAATAAATAAAAGAAAAGAAGAAGAAGAAGAAGAAGAAAAACTGCACTGGAAATTTCTGTGAATTCTTGTGTGGTGTAAATTTGCAATTTTTTGTGTTGGAGTTTCATGTTCATACTTTCAAATTATGTGCTGTAATTCCTGTTGATAACACATGAAGTTGGAAAACACAGGCATTGTTAATGCACCAAAAGTCAAAAGTTATATTATTAACTTTCTTCTATTATAACTAAAATCCTTTCACGGAGGTTCAACACAACAATAGCGTGAGTTTATGTAATATTCAGAATTTTCCTTGTATGGTGTTGAAGATATAATTGCTTTTGCTTATATAACTATTTCATAGCAGATTGTAATTTGTAGTTAGAGAGACATAAATTTAATGGTTAGCCGTCATTGGTTTTGTGATGTATCATCTTTTACGCTTTTGCCAGAAATATGTCCTCTTTTGTTGAAGCAAATTAGATCAAAACAGTGGTCCCTTTCCATAGATTATTCAAGCATTTTCATATTCTCATATATGTTTTTGGTGCTTATATTTGCAGTCAGTTGCAACCAACCTTAGGCGTTCCACAAGAAAGAGAAGGGTTTCTGTAAATCTCGAGGATTACACAGATAGTTCTGGAACAGAGGATGAAGACTTAATGGTGAGATCTATTACTCTACCAACATGCAATTTTTTGTGGAAGTTAGTTATTAGCTTGGCTATGCTAGGGTTTTTATCTTCAACAATATAATGGTACCATACAAAATTTTCTTTTTGGGACTAAAGTTGCACCATTTTGTTTCAGAGACCCACATTTCGACGTTTGAGGAACCGGGTTGACAATAGTATGAGTCATGATGACTTATCATCTCCCAAGCGTAGGAAGATTGTGGATACTAAACCAGCACCTAGGCGTGAAGGACTGCGCCCTCGTCGTTCTAAATCAATGGCAAGAGAACGGTTGGAGTTAGAGTCTGATGATGAGCAAGGTACTTCATTAGAGAAGGCAGGTCAAGATGACATGGAAAATGGGAATGATGTTGACGATAATGATGCAGATGATGGTCAAAATGAAGGTGAGGGTGAAGATGAGGATGACGGTGAGGATGAAGGAGATGACGATGGTGATGATGAAGAGGGTGAAGAAGAACAAGAGGGAAGGAGGAGATACGATCTCCGAAATCGTGCAGAAGTACGACGGCTGTCTATGGAAGAAGGTAAGCCAAGACCTAGATCTCCTCGAAGAGTATTACACCAAGGAATGGGGACTAAGGTTGGCAGGGATGTAAGGAAGGGTGGATCAAGAGTTCATAAGCGTCATCGTATGACGAGAGCTGAAGATTCTGATGATTCTCTTCTTGTGGATGAGCTGGACCAAGGCCCTGCAATTCCCTGGGGGAGAGGTGGGAGCAGATCTGGGCCTCCTTGGCTTCTTGGGGGACTAGAGATGCATGGGACAACAGCATGGGGATTGAATATTGCTGCATCAGGTTGGGGTCATCAGGGTGATGCTTTTACTACGTTGACTTCTGGGATTCAAACTGCTGGGCCAAGCTCAAAGGGAGGGGCTGACATTCAACCTTTACAGGTTGATGAGAGTGTTAGTTTTAATGATATTGGTGGGCTTTCTGAATATATTGACGCTTTGAAGGAAATGGTTTTCTTTCCATTATTATATCCAGATTTCTTTGCAAGTTATCACATCACCCCACCAAGAGGAGTATTGTTATGTGGTCCTCCTGGCACTGGGAAAACGTTAATTGCCAGAGCATTAGCCTGTGCTGCGTCAAAGGCTGGCCAGAAAGTGAGTTTTTACATGCGTAAGGGAGCCGATGTTCTAAGCAAATGGGTTGGTGAGGCTGAAAGACAATTGAAACTACTTTTTGAGGAAGCACAAAGGAATCAGCCTTCCATCATCTTTTTTGATGAAATAGATGGACTCGCTCCTGTGAGATCTAGCAAACAAGAGCAAATTCATAATTCTATTGTATCTACATTGCTTGCTTTAATGGATGGTCTTGATTCTCGTGGACAAGTTGTTTTAATCGGAGCTACCAACAGGATTGATGCCATTGATGGAGCCTTGCGACGCCCTGGTCGATTTGATCGTGAATTTAATTTTCCTTTGCCTGGATGTGAGGCACGTGCTGAAATTTTGGATATTCACACTCGCAAATGGAAACATCCTCCTTCAAAGGAACTAAAATCAGAACTTGCAGCTAGTTGTGTAGGCTACTGTGGTGCTGATTTAAAAGCTCTGTGCACTGAAGCTGCCATTCGTGCTTTTCGTGAAAAATATCCCCAGGTTTACACAAGTGATGACAAATTTGTGATTGATGTTGATTCAGTAAAGGTTGAGAAGTATCACTTTGTTGAAGCCATGTCAACAATTACCCCAGCTGCTCACCGAGGAGCTGTTGTGCACTCTAGGCCGCTGTCTTCAGTAGTTGCACCATGTCTACAAAGACATCTTCAGAAAGCCATGAATACTATATCAGATCTATTCCTTCCAATTGCGGTGTCATCAGAGTTGACCAAGCTTTCTATGCTCTCTTATGGTTCTGCTATTCCTCTTGTCTACAGGCCTCGACTTCTACTTTATGGTGGTGAAGGTACTGGGCTGGTAAATATCATGGAACTTATTGAATATGATAAATTGCCACTATGCGAACTGCAAACTAAATATACTTACTGCTTTAGTTTAACAGGATCATATTGGGCCAGCAATTTTACATGAAATGGAGAAATTTCCTGTTCATTCTCTAGGACTTCCATCTCTTCTTTCAGATCCTAGTGCAAAGACCCCAGAGGAGGCACTGGTACATATATTTGGTGAAGCAAGGAGAACAACACCATCAATACTCTATTTACCTCAGTTCAACCTTTGGTGGGAGAATGTGAGTGATTTTTTTGCACATCTGATGTGAATTATGTGCTAAATAAGCAATTTTGCATGCTCAAAATTCAATTTTTATTCTCATAATGTGCTTCAAAAATCCTTGATATACTCTGTGTTGCACTTCTGCTGTCTAATTTTAATAGACTTGATATTGCAGGCACATGAGCAGCTCAGGGCTGTCCTGCAGACTTTGCTGGAAGAATTACCTTCTGACTTACCTATATTATTACTTGGAACATCCTCTGTTCCACTTGCTGAAATTGAAGATGTGCCTTCTTCAATATTTTCTCTCCGTTATGTGTATGCATTCCTTTGTTTTTTGAAAGCTCTTTGCAAATGCTGATATTTGTAACTCTTCTGGTACTTATTTTAAATGTTGGTGATTGTCATGGTAAAAAATTATGGATTTCAATTCTTTTAATAGTCCTCTTATATTGCAGATTCCGACTCTGTCATTTCTGATTCTTATGATGCATATATTTAAATGCTTACCAGACATGCACAACGGTTTTTACTCAATTTAGTGTTTTTGGCTAATGTTAATATTTGCTAAACCTGATGCATTGAACTTAAAATTTGTGAAGTCAATTTTATCATATCAGAAGTGCTTTTCATGCCTGAAGTTAATTTTATACTCTTATGTTTATTATTATTATTTTTTTTTTGGGGGTCAGCTACCAGGTCAGTGAACCATCTGCTGAAGACAGATCTTTGTTCTTTGACCGCTTAATTGAAGCTGCTCTGTCAGTCTTGTCGGAGGGCACAGCAAAAAAATCACCGACGGCCTCCCTCACTGAACTTCCTAAGGCACCAAAAGTGGCAAGTGGTCCAAAGGTCTCTGAGTTAAAAGCCAAGGTAGAAGCTGAGCAGCATGCCCTTCGCCGATTGCGAATGTGCCTAAGAGATGTTTGCAACCGGTAATATAGTCCTTTCCTTTCTACCCCTAGTCCACTCCATAAAGATTGGTATATTTCTTTAATTGATAGCACTGCATTTCTTGGTTTTGTCATTAATTGCATTTTGTGTCAGATTATGAGGCAAGACGTTTGTTTTAACACTCTGTTCTTATCCAATAAATATAATGATGAACAGTGCACAATTATGTTGGTTTTTAACTGTGTGTTCTTATGCAATTAATAGTATCGGATATTTCAGCCCACTTCAACACATATGAGCTCCTATCCTATTTAAATTTGTCATACTATTTTATCAGAAATCTTCTATATAATCTTTCCCTCTCTCTTATATATTTTTTGTTCATGTGTCTGCAGGGTTTTGTATGATAAACGGTTTAGCGCCTTCCATTTTCCAGTCTTGGACGAGGATGCTCCAAACTACCGTTCAATTATCCAGAACCCTTTGGACGTGTCTACTCTGCTTCAACGTGTTGATTCAGGGCAGTATATTACATGTTCAACATTCGCGCAAGAAATAGATCTCATTGTTTCCAATGCGAAGGTGCGTGTTCTTTGCTATGGTTTTTGCAAGTAACTAAATATTTGTTGAAATGTCTCATAGTGACCAGGACAATGTTTGGAAGTTTAGATGCTGTATATTGTTGTAATAGGAAATTGTACAGGCCAGTTGAAGCACCAAAATATTTTAGCACTAGCTTACAGCCTGCACATATATGATATTAGGATTCGCAGTAACATTGCTCCATATAGGAGTGTATAAGTAATTGTCATTTATGATCCAAAAGTTACCATTTTAATTCCTTTTCTCCCTGTCATAACTCAAACACTTCCTTGATTGAGTTATAACCTAACACAGGGAAGTTCTTATGTTAGACCTCAAAACACCTTTGTGTATATTCATATTATCATATATGGCTAAATCAAAAACAAAAATTGAAAATATATATATTGCTAAGTTACACAAGCACCGATCTCAAATGACACATTCTCTTCATAAAAATACCTACCAAAAGAACATTGATTTAGAAAGCCTAAATACATCATTAATTAAGGGATATTTAAAAAAATATTATTACAAGCAATTGTACCAAGCAATGTTATAAAAATCAAACCATTTAAAGAACCGAGAAAGGAAGGTTTAAAGGTTGAGTTGGGGTTCAACTGGAACTTGAAATGTGATAACGTCATAATTAATTGTAATACAAATAAATGGATTCGATTTGAAAATAAAAAATAAAAAAGCAAAATTGACTGAAAATAATATATAAAGAAATTTAAATAATTTTCAAATGGTTTTCACAAATTTTGTAAGACAAATAAAAAATTATAAAGCATAAACCAGCATAAATAAATAATGGATTAATAAATCCTTCAAGCACAAAGCAGCTTAATCTAAAACTATCATTTTCAAAATAAATATATTAGTTGTTCATTAATTAACTAATATATATTTGTTGTCATTGCGATGGTCAAGTGTGTTAGGATAAGAAAGAACAGGGGCAATGCTGTGGCACTCATTTAGCAAGGTCTAAGAAAGGGTTTGAATTGAAATAAAATTATAATTATCGTATGCGTTCATCTAGGATGCATGGGTACAAGATCTGAAGCCTGATGGTACACTACTCCCTTGACTTCACAGCTTATAAGACAGCAAGTGCGGGGGTTTTCCTTTGATGTGGGACTCTGAGCCAAGAGACTACAAGTGCAACACTTGGTCCGAAGGCAAAAATGGTCTCCATAGGTACAATACAGCGACAAACAATTTTTGAAAAATTATAACATGAAATGGCAGATAGGACATTATTACGACATGGATACAACACCCCAAATGAAGTGTCTGCGCATCCTAGGTGTTCATTAATTTGGTTGTATAGCCTGATGTTTAGCATGTAATATCCTTAAAGAACAAGTCACAGATTCGAAACCCCATCCCGCCATTGCAATTTTTCCAACATTTAAGACCTAGTCCAAGTGTCTGACCATGAATGGTTTAATAGTTTGCTAGTCAGACTGGCAGCTTGGACGGTTCACTAGCATAAAGTGAATGATCCCATTTTCAAAGCTATAGAACTGGCTTCATTGCCAGGTTGCAGTTAACCTGGTCAGACCGTCCAGTCCAGTCTAGGTTTAAAAACCATGGTACAAGTTAATTCTATGGAAAAAATTAGATATTACTTTAAGAGATTTTTGCTAAAGTAATGTCTTTTTTGTTATTGACATTATTGTTAACGTTGTTAATAATTTGTACTAAAATATGTATGTTCTCTTGTACCACACAAACAGTGCAAAGTAAGATATTGATTTTTAGAACTTTTTTTTATTGCTTGTGATTGACTGAACTATCATGCTGTTTGTTGCTTTAAAAGAAAAGCATTTCTTCCTATGAAATTTTTTTGTATTTCCAAATAACCAAATTCAGTAATAATTGTTCTTTTAATGGTTTTTTTAAAATAAATATTTTGTAGGATGCCAATAAGTGATAATGTTCTGTTTCAATTAATCCTGCTTATGAACTGATTGTGCTGACATCCCTATTACGTCACCAAGTTGTCTGTGTATTGCATGCAATGTAGAAAGTCAAAACCATATAATATTCAATAGGCTAGCTATGTTGTGAATTTATCTGTAAGAACAAAACCATTAACAGAAACCTGGTTATAACCAGTCAGGGTCTCTGCTCTTTTAAGTGGCGAGTTCAGAGAGTTTGACGAGCTTCTGGCCCGCAGTTGGTTAAAAAAATAATAATAACAACCAGAAGTTAGGCTAAAGTGAAGTAACAACTTATGCTGATGCGTGTAATTTATCAATAATATTAATTTATAATAAGTGTTACTTCACGCACCGACCTTCACTTTTATAAGGGTGGAGTGTGACCTTTTTTGAGGAGATTGCAAAAGCATTTGCTGATCAACTCCCACTCATTACCCAGTGACCTGGCAGGACCCAGGAATTTAGCTTCACTGTTTGTTTGGGATGCTGGTTCTTTCATGAAGTAGGGTGTTCTATGGTGTTGCTTTTGCATTGAATCTCACTGTTGTTTCTGTTGCCAAAAAGTTTGCATTAAGCTTACTTGAGAATTGCAATATTTTTTTTTTTTTTTAATGTTTTATACAAATGAGTTCATTTTTAGTCATTACATGTAACTGCTTTGAATATCTGAAGTTCAACCAAATAAACAGGGTGCTATAAACTTTATTTTGTGACTTGATTACTGCATTTTTGTACTTCTGAGTTCCTTAAGAACATGTTGCACAAAGATCAACTCAAACAGTTATTGTAATTACATTTTGATGTTTGTCTTACAATTTTTATCATATGGCAATTTGATGTATTCTGCTGTCCCTGGTTCAGGCTTACAATGGAGATGATTATAATGGTGCTAGGATTGTTAGTAGAGCTTATGAACTTCGAGATGCAGTAAGTTTATTTGTTCATTGCTTTTGAGTTGTGGGTGCTCAGTCACATGTCATAAAGTTGCTCCTTTGTTTTGTTTCCCCCTCAGGTGCATGGGATGCTATCACAAATGGACCCTGCATTGGTTGCATACTGTGACAAGATTGCTGCCCAAGGTGGTCCTATGCATTTGCCAGATGATATGGCAGGTTCTACTTTCCCATCTAACCCTGTTGTGCAGCTGGGAACTGTTACCAGAGTGAGTGCACGACTTCGTAATGTCCAACCAGAGGTTAATCTAGATCAAAGTTATGAGGCACTGAAACGGCCAAAGAAGAATGCTGATGCTGCACATGCAGGTATTAAAACCTTTGTAGTAGTTACGCTTTTAGTACTATGCCTCAATGAAATCACTGCTAAAAAAGCAGATACCTTGCCTGGTTGTAGCAAGGACCAAAGTTTCTGTTAATGGTTCTAACTTATCTGTAAGAACAAAAAACCATTAACGCAATATCTTCCTTTACTAGGTATCATTTTGTAACTGTCTTCTAAAAAGGCTCATATATATGTACTGGGGAATAGGCAATAGAAGAAATTGGGCAGTTTAAAATTTTCAAAAATCATCCACAACTGGAACACTATCAAATAAAATGGGCAGTGAGCAATGAGTCCCTTGTAAAAACTCGTATAAATCTTTGACCTAGATTTTGAATTAGTTTTGATTTTCAAGTAACAGAACTTTCAACTAAAACTGCATGTGACCTGATTGAGATTTTTCTTCTTATCATCGATAAGTTTATCCGTGCATTTGGTGGATTTTCAACCTATGACCTTACTTTCCACCCTTGTTTATAAGGGGAGGAGGTACCACTTGGCTAGAGTTCATTGGTCCATTAGAGATTGTATATTTATTAAGTTGTGATTCTCATTTCATATTTCTTTTTTATACATTGGTACATTAGAGATTATTATATCTATTAGCATCACTTTTTAACATCAATTTTGTTAGTATCATGAAAGAGATGCATAGATGGAACAATTCTAAATTGTATTTAATTCATACAACCTCACCGAATTTCCCTGGAGTTAGCACAGATGCATATGGATTTCAACTCCCTCTAAATTGTTTTTGTGTTATAAAATCCATCTTAGGGATCAATCTCTGGTACATCACTGACCTGAGAGGGGATGCATAAAAAATTAAAGGCCTATTGTAGTACTTACCATCACAGCATCACTCTAGTTTCTTTTTTCTTTTTTCTTCTTTATTTATTTATTTATTTATTTTTTTCTCACACACACCCACCACACACAACATGCCCATTGCAAGAGTTATCTTTTCCTGGTTTCTTATCTGAACTTCTGAATTTCTCATGTTTAAATTTCTATTAGAATCAGATAGAAAACTTAATATCTTGATATTGAACTTGGTGACAATCAGCTTCAACAGTAGAAGATAAGTCACGGCAGCAAGATTCACAACTGCCAAAGTCATCCCAGGAACCTGAGACAAATGATGAAAATCCTGAAAGACCAGAAACCTCATCTGCCGATGGTAATCAGCATGAAACTTCTGGAGAAGCTTCTGGTCATGCTGATGGGAGCGGATCTGAAGATGTCGTAATGTCTGATGGTGATATTTTAAACCAAGTGGAGTCTGTCAAGCTGCTTCTCGTGAAGCATACCGCTAGCTACAGCATTCCACAGCTTGAAAGGCTTTACACACGAATAATGAAGGGTGTTTTTGAAACCAAAGCCGAAGTAAAAGATGATCTTAAGCCTTCAATTTTGAGGTATTTATTGAAATTTGCTGAGGATGAGGCAAATTTCTAATGCGTTTACATTTTTTTATAACTTTAAACCAAAAAAAAAAAAAAATCCAAAAAACAAAAAGATACCAGCAATGTAAAGTCGGGATTTTCTTTTCAATGCAAAAATCATTGAGTGAAATCAATCTCTCTCCCTCTCTTTCAATTATTTCAACGTGGGAAATGTTTCCCCACCAATCAGTTTTGTAGTAAATGGATCTGCATAGCGTTTTAGATCATTTCTTTAAGGGATTTATGTCACAATTAGGGCTGCGGTTCGGAAAGGTTTTTAAGAAATTGGCGTTGTGAATGCACTGAGACTCCTCGAAGGTATGGGAATTCTCTTTGCTTTAATTGTATCCAAGCATGGGAAGCCGTGAAATCTATCATTGTGAATGCATTCATTCCTCAAAGACGTAGCCATCTTCTGTGCTTTTATTGTATCCAAGCACAAGAAGCCATTAAATGAGACCCCAGATCATCAAAAGAATGGTATACTGTCAACCCAAGCGTGTATCCTTTAGTGCATTAAAACAAATATACAATTTATATATGCAAAATTCCTTGTAATACTTATTCCTGTTTCCATGTAATAATCATTACAGTGTATAGTGTATTACACCAGAGGCATGAATGGAATCAAAGGTAGAAACAATCAATTGCCAGAGCCATGAGTTGATCGTAGTCATAGGTATGTGTACAAACACCCAAACAGAGTCGCAATACTCAAATAATAAAAATTGGGGGCACACATGCATAATTGCACAAGCACCCAATACGCTACTGAGAGACGGAGGCAGAAATTTCTTTGGCATGTCAATTGATCTGAGGTGGACTTCCATCTCATCCGAATCTTCCATGGCATCTATATTCACACTACAAAGATTTCCTACACATGGAACAGTTGGTATGAAGAACCACAGAGGACCCAGCATAGATGTAAGGTCCACATTACCTTCACCAATAATAATATGAAGCTAACATGAAGCATTGGCACCTCTTAACCAGTTAAATTGATAGACTTCTGTAGCTCGACACAAGTTATGGACTGGGATGAAAAATTATGAACGCATCTACATTCCAAAGTTAAGTAACCAACCCAGGACGTATATATCCGAACAGAACCCAAAATGCTGACTTGTGTTCAATTATATTCCTTTAATTTGTAGGTTAAAGTACCTGTACTTTGGACTGAATACACAGAATTAAGGCCACTTTCTCAGAAATTTTGTGTACCACATCTAACAAGGACCGATCAATGAAATCAACCTATTGGTATTATATAAGTGGAAGTATCTTTTTTTGCACAGACATCAAAGATTTGAGCTTTTGACGTCTATAACATTGTAACATAAGAACCCTGTGCATACGTGTTCTTTCCCCATCCTAGTGCTCAAAAATAACTTTATATATGGTATGAATCTCAAGATAACATGCCTTCCTATTCCTTGTAATTGAAAAGACCTAAAAGCTATGGGGTTGAACATGCCATTGCTCGTAACTTGGCCAGCATCTGTGCAGCAGCTGATTCTCTTGCTTCCCGAGGATTGGAACGCGTGTCACCACCTGTTGTACATTCAAAATCCACCCCATTTACAGTGACATTGGCCCTGAATCCACCTACAAACGGCAAACAGAGTAACAATTACTTTTCTATCAAGAATATATTTAAAGTTCACATCCATGGCCAATTTCACATTGATACAGAAACCATCAAGAATTTCAAATCATCTCTCAAGATTAGCCTCTTCCCTCTAGGATTATGGCATACAGCATAATGAGGCAGCAAATTTCAATGCATTAGGATTTTGCAAATACCATAATAAGGCAACATATTTTAGGTTTTATAGGAATTTTGAAAATAAATACAAGACATGAGAAATCCTTGTGAGGACCATTTTTGTAAACAGCTAATGGTATAATCTGATTGGTAAACATCCCTACATTTAGAATAGCCAGTTTTAAACTTGAAGAAAATTAACAAAAAGGAAAAGGTTGGAAACTTAGAAAATTAATGAGGAACTTGATGGATGATCAGGGACCAATCCAATGCTCTAGTAATTGGAATATAAATTACACATTTTCAATCATCAGTTTCATATGATATACATAAACAGCTACGCCAACAGTACTTCATTGACAGCATATCACAAGTATTTTAGGTCCCCGTTATTTAGAATATAAAATTAACTTAGATGATCTTACCATCTGATGTGAATACACAGTAAGTTGGCAACACCCAATTGCTCTCATTACACACCCTATCCAATTCCTGCCAAAGTAAACAAGTTGTTATAAGAGAATATCTAATACAAAAAAAATAATTGAAAAAAAAATAATAAAAATGATGCTTAGAATCTCCATCTTTATTCCAAAATTTGTATAGAAAATGAGTAATAGTTTCATAAATGAGTAAAGATCATAACATAAGACCCTCTAGCGCAAAGTCCCAGGGCACGAATTGGTACATTGCATCAGTCACAATGTTAAATTCATGCGATGACTAAACAAATATAAATAGTATAACCACCATCTTTAAATCCACATTTTCTCAATTCGGTACTGTTGGAAGTTGCAGCATGATATGACAATTTGTTAAGACTATTTTTTTTTTTATAAGTAACAATTTGTTAAGACTATATGTATCCACAATACTTGGGCATTTAACTACACAAGATATAAAAGTTGTGTTTGGTATTGTTGCTCTTAGTATTTAACACATTACTGACCCAACTTTTCTGACACTTAAAGCTTTGGGATGATTGGCTTGAGACAAAGTAGCAACTTGTTTGTTGGGGTTTTTTTTGGGTGTAGGAGGTATTATGTTTGAATCTTAGGAGCCCCAAAAGTTTTTGTTTTGGCTCTACCTTTATTATTATTTCCATTTCCATTTAGTGGTTCAGAGTCTCAGACCTACATGTGGAAAGGGGTGGCTGGGAGGGTAGGGTGTTTAGTGTGTGGAACATTTTGCACATTTCCCAACAGCTTAAGCTTTTGGGACTGATGGGTTTCAACAGTTACAACAAATTACATGTCCAGCAAACACTTTGAGGTTTGCAACAGATTGCATCCTAACTGGCCAATAATGGCTTGATGTTGATGGAAGGCAAGTGGGACAACACAATCACAAACCATAAAATATTTTAAAGCCAAATTTATCTCTCAAATGAAACAATTGTGGCTAGTAACAAAGCATTTTCATCTTTCCGAGACCAATTAATTTGCAACCAAGAAAACATCTGTATCATTAAAGACAAACCTCCATCAAATTTGCTTGGGTTTTCTACAAATATCACCCATGGACTCTGATTTGGTCCTTGGACTTTTGATTGACAATTATTTTCTGGACAAGAGGTCTGTGAGATATCAAACTTTCTGTTAATGTCTTCCATTAAAGCCTAAAAGATTTATTGACATGATATGCACATGATTTCTACCACATTATCAATAATTTCAAAAATGTCATTATTACAATGTGCACATCGCATAACTAAATCTGTTAGGCTTTGATGGAAAATACTAACAAAAGATTTGATTTGTTACAAATCCAATGTCCAAATTAATTGTTCAAATCAAAAGTCCAAAGACCAAATTGACACTCATGTCAAAGTCCGAGAAAGGTATTCGTTTGCATGATAAAAAAGATAATTGACCCTTATAAGGTGTTACAAAATATATACATCAGTGCTCAGTGATAAATTTAGAAGAACCCCCAAGAGTTTAAAGCTATATAAGAATTTAATGATAAAACTTGCCTGGCATGGATATTGCATACTGAGAACAGCCTCTGACAACCGTTTCCTCTTGAAGGTTTGAGGTAAAAGCTGGTCTTCAAGTTGCTGCTTACTCCTTTCTTGGGTAATACTTCTTAGGCATACATCATTACAACCTTCTATGACGGATTCTATCTTCAAGGCCAAATCATCTTCACCACCTATTATAATAAGAAACACGGTACATAAGAATAGGTTATGTCTCTCTATTGATTGCTACATTGGCCCAATCACTTATAGATGTAAGGATAGGCTCTGGAAAATACAAGCACCAGGAATCCTAAGCTCGCAGGAGTGAAATCTTATTACAAGAATTTTCCTTCTCTTTGATGTAAAATTCAATTGTTTTGAGATCTTAACTTCATACAAGTTTATCATATGAAGGCAAGATAAGTCATATTTTATGATTTGACTTTGGATGCCAAAGAGATACTCCCAAACCTGGGGACCAATCAAAAAGGGTACGAGCAGACATTGTTTTCAATTGATCCAAGGAGCTCTCCATGTCTTCAAAACTGTGTCGATTCTGCTCATTCCATACCAGCGGCCAGCCACGTCAAACAAGCCTGCACCATATTCCAAATATCCATACCATGTTCCCAAACCAATTTCTCCAGCTAAATAACAAAGAAGTGACATTCCCCAGCATAACATTTGGGAGGCACTTTTTAACTTGATGCAAAATCCCAGGTCTTGATTTTCTATAGTGACTCCAACTTACAACCATGAGTCCATATGGCTTACAAATTTCATCCCATAACCAGTGAACTACACTAGAACTGTCAACTTTTAGTGCTTGTTATAGTTAGGGTCTCTCTTATATTTTAAGCATTGATTTGAATGCAAAAAACAAAACATAAATGGGAGGAGGAAAAAAGAAGCTTAAAGGAAATCACACCATTTAATATCTTCTGGATTTTTTTATCACACACAGCAATCTCATCTTCTATATTCCGCTGCTGAAGTGACTGCAAACACAAGCAAAAAAATCAAAACAGTGTGAATCTTCCCAGGGTTTTGAAGTAGAATGAAGCTATTGTCAAAACCAAGCAACCCCTAGAAGGCAAATATGACATGTCAGTATGGGTTGACAAAAGCAAAATACCATCCAATGAGTCCTTTTGGAAAACTCTACAGACGGAAAGCCAATCAATATTAATTGATAACATCCAATCTATAAAGCTTCAAAGCATGTAAGTTACAAAATACCATTGTAGACTTAGTAGATGTCACTGATTTTTGTCACCTAATTGGTACCAAACCACTGCATGCATACGGTCATCACACTACCAACCTTATCACATACAGAAGATATGCAATAATTCACAAAGTACTGATCCCTCCCTCCTCTCTCTGTAAGTGTGATAGTTGAAAATGAATAATCTTAATCACTATTTTTTTTTAGCAAGTAATAATCTTAATCACTATTATAACAAGTTAAAGGATCAAAATAATACCAGTTGATCCCTTTTTCTAAGAAGAACTCTCAAAGCAGCACATGACAGTTCATCTTGCTTTGACACTACAGCAGTTGGCAATAAAGCAGCATGTGACAATTCATATTGCTTTGGCATTATAAAATTTTGCAACAAAGCAGCACGTGACAATTCATCTTGCTTCGGCACTGTAGAATTTTGCAATAAAGCAGCACATGACCATTCATCTTGCTTTGACACACTAGTATTTTTCGATCTGTCAATATCTAATGGGGTGGATTGATAAGCAACCAGAGCATGATCGCCTCTCCCACCTTGAACTGACAAGATATTGTTGCAGATTTTATTTCCAGCAGCAATCTGTTTACCTCTGCATTCAGTAACGCAAGGACTCGTCATCAAACCCATCATCTCATCATCCTGCCAACATGAAGGCTATAATATTACATGGATTATAAAGGAAAGCTAAAGAAAGCACAAAGAAGCTTATTATAGTTATACAAGGTACGTAAACATGATCTTGAACCTACATTTGTGCTTCTTGACACTAAAAGGAATAACATATGCATTTATCAATCTACAAAATCTATACATCGTCACCCTTGTCACGAGCTAAATATCTTAATACTCATACCTATTGTTATGAACACAGTTGCTTGGAAAGGCAATTTAGCATGGTTGCAGGGAAATTATGCAGTAATGTTAGGCTGGTTGAACAGTAGGGAGGCCATTCTCCTCCTAGAATCAAGAGGAAAACTTGAGAATTGGAATTATCTGCTTAATTCCATTCACAATTTTCAACATATATAAATATTCAAGATGAAATAGCCCCATCACAATCCAATCCTGAGATTTAGGAACCAACTACTATCTGAATTTTAAAAACAAAATAAAGCTGATTGCAGTTGAAAATAATGCAGAGCTAATAGTCCTAATCCACAATTACTGCTGGTTGGTTATCCAATCCACAACTACTGCTGCTGCTTGGCTTGCTGTATTGGGTTTGTTGCATGGCTTGCTGCATCTGCTGTCTGTACGGATTTTTTCAATGGTCATAACACCTATCATATGACACCCTTTTATGGATGACACAAACAACTTAGTAGGAGATATATGTTTTCTGGACATCCTCTGGACATGTACCAATTACAAAAAATTTTGAAGAAAAAAAGACAGGGATGTGTACTTCCTACTAAATATCAAACAATTATAAGGAGGTTGTGAACAAGATATAAGCATGATTTTTTATTTATTTTTTTTATTTTTTGAGTTAGTAGTTGGGAGTGGGAAAATTTGAACCCTAGATATCTCCGTTGAAAACACCAGGAAGTGTCAATTGAGCTACAAGGCTCTTGTCATTAGCATGATTTATTGTGCACAAGAGCCAAGTGCCAATTAGCACATGTTAAGTCTCTTCAAATTACCAAAAGGCTATGTCGTTTTTTGCAGAAGACATGACAAGAGCTGATAATTTCAAGGCTTCCAGCATCACACCACATCAATCAGCATTACACCTCCCTCTCCCACATGTTACTTAACCTCAATTCAACCAACAATATCACTAAAAGATTCAAGGAAAATTTTTGGATTCCCTTTAGAAATTACAACCAATAAAACACACTTTCTCAACCTTATTTAAACCCAAGTCCCCCACCTCCCTCTTTTCTCTCATAAGGTGTGCTCAACTAAGTCTGTGGCTTTGTGAGTCCTCATCAAATAATCAAAGAACACAGATTTATCACCTAGACTCATATTTATAAAGGATCCCTTAATATAAATACATTGTTTCTTTCGGCATAAGACATTTTCACTAGGGGAACACTTTTCAAGAAAATGAATTGTTCTATTGTTGGTTAAGATCTCAGAAATGAATTTCTGTTGGTTGGTTGTGGTAATGTGGGAGAGTATCGCATCATGGGGAGGTGATGAGGACAAGGAAGAGTTCAAGGAAAAAAAGATTAAATATACAAAGATTCAAGAATTGTGGTCTAGTTTTGATGTTGGACCTTCTTTGGACCTTTGATAGGTCATTTTAGTTATTAGTATTGAGTCTTTTAGGTTGAGAAGCTGCTGGATCAGTTTTAATTAAGGTCTATTAGAATAAGGGCAATTTGATAATTTTTAGAAATCTGGAATGAGCTGTCCTTGGCCGTATCAAAGGCCTATGAGTCTTATTTTATGTTTACGTATTATTAAGTCTTTTATTTAATTATTATTAGTATTCCTATTCATTCTAGGAATAGGTTACTTAGAGTCCAAGTCCTACTAGGAAAAGGATAACTATAGCTTCTATATAAAGGCTCTTTTGTGGTCATGTGATAGCAAAATATTTTGATTAATAAAATTCAGCAGCTTATTTTAAGCATGCCAAGGAACCCTAGGTGTGATGCTTAGGAAGATTTAGGTGTGATTGCCTAGTGTTTTATTTATGTTATTTTCAGTTTATCCCCTATTTCAGCTCCAAATAGCCGCCAACATTCATTCTCTTCTAACCTAAACTCTTAAACATCACTCCTTATTCAAGAATTCATCAAGAAACCTAGTATAATGCTGAACTTCTTAACGGTCCTGCATCAAGAGGGTCAACATTCATTCTCTTCTAACCTAAACTCTTAAACATCACTCCTTATTCAAGAATGCATCAAGAAACCTAGTATAATGCTGAACTTCTTAACGGTCCTGCATCAAGAGGGTGGATGAGGGGGAAGGGAGGGAGTTGGTAATAGACTAAAAATTGGTTACAGTTCCTTGGGTTAGGCCTTGGATAGATTACATTAGAGTCGCTAGCTTTTGCTCCATGATAGACTATAAATTGCTAGCATTGATCCGGCATGATCTCTTCTTTTCTTTTTCCTTTTTTGTAATCAGGTTGGATCAAGTTGAAGGTTTTTTCTTTTTTTAAAGAAAAAAACAAACAACAATAATAATAAGAAGGTTGGACTCGTTTGATACTTTAAGGCTTTTTCGTTAGTGGGTCAGGTTGAGTTTAGGATATGTACGCTGGTTTTTAGGGTCAGGTAGAAAAATAATAATAATTAATAGGTTAGGTCAAAGAAAGGCTTGGGTTTTTAAAAACTAGCTGGGTCAAGGGCGCAATTTGGCTTAAATGGGATTTTGAAAGGCCAAAAAGTGCTAGGGATCCAGAAGTTGAGGGAGGCCTCTACTATGGCCACACAACATGACAACAGCTGATTCATGAGTGATGCAATCTCCTGACAGGGCTTCAGCGATGGCACATTGCAACAAGGAGTGAGCAACTGTGAATTTTTAAGTTGTAGCACGCGAGGACCGGTCGTGAACCAGAGAGGTGCTTTGGATAGTGCTAGGAGACAATCTTGCGACAATTGGTCACAATGTGAACTTCAAAGTGATGGTAACAGCTGACTTTGGGTTTTGTTTGGGTCTATTTGGCCTTAGGGATGACACATCACCTTCTTTGACACCGGCCTCAAGGCCCTTGACAAAATTCTTACATTGTCATTTTTCTGCATATTAAGGTTCATGGTCTAACGTGAGTTCTAGTCAACTTAACTAGTAAAATCTCTTGTCGACGAATAAAAGATATGAGATTCAATCTCCACTTACACTAAAAATCAATTGGTGTTTTGATTTCATAATAAAAAACAATCATCAGAAATAGACGCTGTAAGTTAAAAACAATCTCTCAAAAACAAAAAAGGTCCATGGTCTAACAGTTCTAGGGTTTTTTTTTTTTTTTTGTGGTTGGTAGTGTAGTTTGGCGGTGGATTTTGATTTGTGACAGTTTTGTCCATGACCCACAAAGATGATTTAAATAGGATCGAATTTAGCTTGGATAACAAATTTGATACAAGAAAAGACAGAAATGATGCAACAATAAAACTCAAGAAATAGATAACCTAGGCTCTAGGAGTCAACTTCTAAAGTTGGCCAAAGTCAAAACCAAACCATTAGAAAATCCGAAGGGAGATTTTATTAGTAAATCAAACTATAAAGTGTTTTTGTAGGAGTACATTAGCACACTTATAAAGACTATTAAAAGTAAACCCTAAATTAGTTTACTTAGGAAACCATAAGTCTAATTGACTTGGAAAGTCCAAATTTTTTTAATTAAAAAAATAATCTTGACTGTAAAAAATTAAATAAAATACTAAACTTAAAATGCAAATCCAATTGAATAATATAAGTACAACTGACAAAATTTTCTTCACGTTTGCACATCAGAAAATAGATTCTTTAACATGTATTCTCAATTTAGTCATAACAATCTAAAGCTCTATACTAGAAATCTACTTGGGTCACAAGGAGCTTCCTTACATAATACATTTCACTACCAACTTTAATTTTGGCATTTATAATTTCATATTTCATTCAAATAAAAAAAAGTAGTAAAATTAAATGACAAAATTCACAATTTCACACTAGCTTACACTTTTGGAACAATAGGTAATTTATCATGGTATCAAAGCATGAAGCCTTGAGTTCAAACCCTATCTCCATCTTATTCTTACCACCAATTAAAAATTTCCCACGCATTGAGCCCCAATTAATAAGGCAGTTTAGGCCCACATGTGAAGGAGAAGTATCTATGTCTGATAAGCAGTTTTAAGAATCGTTAACTAATTTTTGCAAGTCACTTGGTTTAATATTTAGGTAACTTCAGGTTACAAAACACAATCAACCTAAGGTTGACTTATGATAATCAGTGGCTATGTTTGATACGCAGTTATGCACTTGTGGATCTACAAACAAAAAGTCAACAGGAGTTATGGATGGCAGACAAGAATGAGAAAAACACAACATAATAAATTTTATTTAAAGAAAAAATGAAAAAGGCTGTAACTAAAGTGGATAAAGTGACCTAACCTTGACAATACTAGGTGAGCCATTCGAATCACCTTCCACACAATTAGTCCTCTTTTCTTGTTGATTGTGAACTTGCATAGTATTTGCTATATTTTCGCATTTGCCTCCATTCTGGGAGGGAACGATGAAAGACAAATCCACATCCCTATTTTCTTCTTGAGTCACAACCTGGATAGTATTTGCTATATTCTTGAACTGTTCTCCATTCTGGGAGGTAACCATGAAACGCTTATCCTCATCTCTACTTTGAGGCCCAGTAAGAGAACCAGACAACCCAATCATGCAACTTCCATTATTATTCTTCTGCTTGAGTGATTCGGTATTAACACTCCTTGTATTGTTGCCAAAACCCCCTACTAACCCATCACTAACGGGAGATCTATCTTGCGTTTTATGAATTTCTGGAGTGCAAGGTTTCTCTGTCCTCTCATGGCTGTTCACAATTGAATTTCTCTCTCCCTCCCTTAAAACTGGCAAACCATCTGAGGAAACTTCCCTGCAGAATGTTTTTCCATCTTTTTTGGTAAGTAAATGAATGAAAGGAAAACAAAAATAAAAGAGCACAAGGGCATAACCCACTGACTACACAAGAAATGATGAAAGCCACACCCTTCAACCTCCCCAAGTGTTAACTGGCTGGTAATAAACCAGTACTAGAAACCTGAGAAGTAAATCTAAGAATAAAATACAGGCTGTACAAACACCAAGAAAGACCACAGCTAATCAGCTAAGGTAAAGAATTCATCAAAAAGCTTGAAAGTGTCATATTTCTTAAAGAGTAATAAAAATTTTACAAAACGCTCAAAGCATCAACACACAAGATGATTATAATGCATCCTCACAGCAATTAACAATCAGTCAAAAAAAAAAGAGCAATGAAATCCAGAGAAGAATCATAATGTAGACTTCCACATGCATGCTTCCAGTCAAATAAAGAATGAAAGAAAATGACTTTGAATGAAGTCCCATCAACTCTACATTGAAAATCTAAATTACAGTAGATACAAGATCCTGCATCACATCTAAATTAAATAGGAGATAAAAAAGAAAATAACCCCCCCCCCCCCCCAAAGGGGGAAAAAAGTACAAGGGCATATCTAGCACTCACATAAACTTTATAAAAGATGCAAGCATAGAAATAAAGCCAGGAGTGATGTTGATAGAGGATCAAGATCCTGTACATTTGCCTCAAAATAGAGAGGGTCCATTTTGTGGTTTAGATTTAGTTTTCAAAAGTCAGTGGGTGTACATGGAGCCACGTTAAAATTTCATTCCACCAGATAAGGAATTACAACTGATTTTAAATGGCATGGCACTCTTCACCTTTAGAGTTGAACTACCAATTCTTTACCATGAAATTGACTCTCCATTTCAACACAAAAAGATAGAATTATTTTCTGCTGATAGAACTAGAAAGCCATTTCCATGCAGTCCAGCTATACAAGTTCAGAAAATATTTCGTCCTACTATTCAGGCTCCTCATGTCTGAACCATAAAGAATTCTTCTAATTGGGCAATCTCAGTCAATGATTAAATGAAATAAACTTTTGTGACTGAGCAGTTTTCTTCGTTTCAATTAAGAACAAACTAAGCACAAGGATTACTAAAAAAATAAAAAAAAATTCACAATTCGAGTTCTAAGAAATCCAAGACATTTCTCTGTGACCACTCTTTTTAATGATAAGTAGAAATGATTATGTGACTAAAATTTCAGATTGATGAACAAATGCATCTTACAGGGGAAGTATAGTGGTGTTGTATGTGCAAGAATAGTGGGGGACAACTGAGCTTCTTTTACTTCATTTTTCAGTGGCTAAAGACTATTGGTCTTTTTTATTAGAATTAATGGGAGTATCTTGGGTTATGACAAAGATATTGATTCAGATGCTGGCAAGGAAAGATTTCATCATCACAGGTGGTCAAAAATAAAAGGCTATTCCATAGTCCACATTGCAGATAATTTGGCAAGAAAGTAATAGTAGAACCTTTGATGGCATTGAACATCCTCATCATATTATTAAATAGTCTTTGTTAAGATCATTGTATGATTGGATGAATGCTTTGGACAGCATCCCTGCATTTGTCCTTTATTGAATTTCTACATCTTTTGAATTTCAGATTGTAATTAGTTAGGAATAGTTGAATAAACAACCTGAGTATTTGAACTATCCCCTTGTTTTAATAAAGTAAGTTTACTTATGAACAAAAATGCATTCATCTCATAGGGCATTCTGTGTGTCAGCAAATAAACACAGTATGCATAATGAACAGTTCTTGTTGATGTAGTCATATTAAAAATATGCCATGCGTGCTTCTGTAATAAAAAAAATTAATACACATAAGACATCTGCATAAGACAATATTTATCTTATCCAAGATTTTTCAATGAAGGGTTAAATTTTTTGAAGATCCAAAATGGAAAGTTCATAATTTTATAAATGCAACAGCACCAAATCTTGACATCAAGCGTTCAACTGAGTCTGAACCCCTAGCAAATCCACAACCAAGAGATACAATCTTTACTAGAAACTACGTCATACAGCTAAAACATTTCTTTTCAAATTATAACCCATAATGAAGGTAATTTGACTGAAAAAAAAGTAGGTGCACCTTGAAAGCCATGTTGACACTATCCTAGCATAAGGACGCACATGGAAGTACTCAACAGCCGGGGTAACCGTCCATCTGCTGGAACTTTTTCTGACCAAAGTTCCCTGCAAGCTATTTAAATAGCAAAAAAAAAAGGCTCATTCAGAAAATATATAGTGGATTATGTTATTAAGTACCTAACAAAAAACATTTCAGGTCAAACAACAAAATCAACAGTTGATCAAGAAAGAGTTTATATAATGAGAAATTTTTAAGCATAAAGCTTATGTTCTATCTTGAAGCAGAAGCATCAAATCTGGTGTTTCCTTCAATAAATGGAACCTACGTTTTTTGGGCCGCGTTTCCTTCAATAAACACAAAAAAACGTGGCCCAAAGCCCCCGCATTTTTTTGCGTCTCAATTATTCAGTAAATACAGAAAGAACAGTTTCTCTCTAAACAACCAAATGAATTTTTAAAATCATATAAAAATATATATATAAAATAAAATAAACCCTTAATTTACCCATCTTTGTCATTTTCTTCTCAGTATCATTTAACGGTCAAGTTAATTATCCACATTAAACTTAAAGTAACACATATCAAGAAATTTCATCAAAGAAAGTAATTCCACCCTGAGCATATGTCATTGCAATCCAAAAGGTGAGGAAAATCAACAGTTTATGCCATCAACTACTGTTGCAAAGATGCAAGCATAAAACTTTTATGTGTTGTAATAATAAAGAAGATAGTAATAGACACAACATTTATAGTTACCCTAGTCTTGCAAGACAGATGCAAAAACATTGTTTGTAAATAGAAGAGAAATTCTTTGACAGCTAGAAAGGTGACAGTGCAACCATAGAGTACAGTTAGAGAAACAATATCCCCTTTGGAAGCCAAAGGTTAAGGCAAAGCCCCAAAATATGTGTGCATGGCTCTCACTTGTAAAAAAAAGAAAAAAAAGTGTGCATGGTTGTTAATTAGGTTTTTATGTTTTATCTGGTTATTCTAGAATCAAGGGTATTTTAGTATCTCTACATTTGTTGGGTATGGGCCATGGGTTTTATATTAAAAAGTCTTAGCTAATTTATGGGTCTTTATGTGTGGCCTTTGATTTGATTCAATTAAGGATTGGTTTACTAGTCAAAGTAGGACTTCTAGTTCTATTAAGAGACATTAAGATTAAGGGTCTATACAAGTGTGTTATTGTACTCGCCACTAGCTTCATCGTCTCCGACAATGTCCTAAACACCTACAAGAATGCCAGCTTTGTTGTACATTTAAGGAAACATGTCGCCTGGGACCATATCAAAGTCCTCATCATGTGGGACCATCCCATTGCTCCAATTTCGCCCACATCATCCTTGCCCTTGATTCTGTATTATATCAGCTAGTATAAGCCTGGTTCATAACCATACCAAACCAACTATGTTTGAGAATTGCAAGATGTTGTCTGAAAATAACAAGATTCGGTGGATGACGAATGCGGATGTGGATTCCATCAATATTGGGTTGGAGGTGGCAAATCAGAGAGGATTACCTAACATTGGTTGAGTTTTCACTTTTCATCTTAATTTTACATCTTAATACAACATCAACTCAATTTTTTTTAAATAATAATAATTTTATATATGTTTTGATTAAATTTAAATTTTTTAAATTTTAAGCAATTTTCATAAAAAAATTTAAAATGAATTTTATATAATAAGCGTGCGTGCACTTGAACACATGCGATCACTCAAACTAACTGAATTTTAATATACAGATCAACTTCACAAATATGAAAGTCTTAAGGAGTTATAAGGAAAAATTGAAACCCCGGAGAGATGTGTTTGCATTTTGACTGAACATTAAGGCAAAATTGCCATCATTTTAGAATACACTGTTCTCAATACCAAGATTCTCATCAACTAACCATATGGGGTATAAATTTAAGGGTACAATTCACCTCATAATTGGTTTACAAGTCCAAATTTCTCACGGAGCAGGAAAAAGAAAACTCAATCACTGTTATTTTCATCACCATTCAAGATCTAGAGCAAGTCAGGGAGTAAACTCCACTTATCTGAAATTTGAGACTCCAAGCTGTAATTCACATATAAGTAATTGGATTGACACAAAGTTACAAGTGTGTGTGGAGCTTCTTCGCTTTTTCTAACTAATTTCCTCTTTTAAGATAAAATAATTAGATGTATTTCTGTGAACAAAACTGAAGAGGAAGTAAAATCAAATGGAAAATAAAAAACAGAAATAAAGCAAAGGCACAAAATTTGAACGTGAAACACAAAAACAGAAGCCTCCCACATTTATCTACCACAAGCAAAGAAATACAATATAAGAACAAGAAACAGCTTCTCTTCCATTCTCTTTTTTTATATAGGTAAATAATTTATTGAAAAAACTTTCATGCAAAAAGGCACAAAATATCCAGAAGGATTACAAAACAACTAGAAATTATGTACAAGAAAAAAGAGTCTATCAACAATGGAAAGGAATCACTAGATGTGAGTCCCCATGCAATTCTCTTCCATTGTCTTATAGGGATATTCTGAACCTAGTTTGTAACACACATTTTTTTATTAAAATAGATACAAAATCAAATAAATTACTGTTCACAGTTACAGGTGTCAGGTAGATTGATTGATAAACTAGTTTGAAATTTTAGAACACATGTAACCCATTTTTATTCAATAGTTTGTGTTTGGGCCCAATCATACTTCCAAATGCACCCCCTACGGGGGGAATTGGGAGGGGAAGAAGAAAATGACACAACATACATACATATGCACACATAAAAGTTTCTGCCTAGTGCCAAACCTGTCAATGGTATCTTTAATGGGAACTCGATCAACATCCTCATTGACTGATTTGATGCATTGCATTATATAAAAGCGAGCAGCTGTCTTTTCTTTGCTGAGAGAATATACAGCATGCCTTTCTGAGACCATAAGATCAGTCTGATTGATACCTGTTCCAGATACAAGAATCATAATCAATTATCTGCAAGTATCTGGAAACAAAAAAATTAAATTCTGATGTTTTTTTAACACACTCTAACAAGTGCTAATTATGAGCCAGGTAATTCCTAAACGATTCAGCTGCCAATTGATACTGCCATTAAATGTCATATTCACAGCATGAAATTAAATTTAAGTTGGTCAAATATAGCTGCAAGGAAAATAACCAACATTAATTTTACATTAAAAAGGCAATGGCCCGATGCCATTCCACACCTCCTATGGGGTTTGTTTCCAGGGTTCAAACACTCATTCTAACACTCAGCAAATTTCACATTAAAACATTGATACATGAACGAAGTGCTTCATCCTTACAAAACTAAAAATGGTTCAACTTCTGCACTTCTTTTTTATTTTTTTAATTGATTGTTAACAACACACACAACCAGTGCGTCTTAAACCCATGACCTCACCCTCCACCTTAGCTCATTGGCTTCAACTTTCACCCTCCTGTCACCAAATGGTTGAAAATTGATTAATATGTAACTGAGACCAATTACCATTATTTCCTTATTAGATAGGCTGCTCCATAGGAAATTTATAGGATTTAATACCTTTCCCCAAAAAAAAAAAAAATTGCAATATATATTTATGAAAATATCACCAATAATCAAAGCCTAAAGTACAACAGAATCACAAATGTGAAATTCCAGCGAAGCCTCAACAATATTCAAGTAATGCCATCCAAAATGATTTACACAAGATTGTTAATGCCACAGTAAAAATGTAAGATCAATGTTGGAGAATGATAACAGATCTTACAAGCACCAAAAATGATAATTCAAAGAGATGATTATGGCTGTGAGGTTCCAATCCCATGCCACACATAATGGAATGAAACAAGGGTAGGCCAATCTCATACGTTCATAAATATAAAAATAATGAATAATCACATTTTCATTGACAGCAACATTTGAATTTTGGATTATAGCAATATTACCATTGCTATAAGTAAATCCATTTGATTAATATATGAAGATATAGATGTTTCATGTCAGGCGTATACAGAATCAATTTAGAAAATAATATTGGGAAAATAACATTAAAGGCAAAAATAAAATTCTGAGACATCCATGTTACTGAATCAGCATGTTTTCCCCAAGATTGGAAACAAAATTTTCAAACCAATCCTGCTGTCATTTTATAGTTTTACCAGAAAAGCCAGATGACATATGGGTGGCAAACAACAAAAAAAGAGAATCCAGTAGGGATATTATCTGATTAAAATGGTTACAAAAGATAAAAAAAATGTTCCACTGCAGTGTCAAAATTTAACAGTTTATTCATCTACCCGTTTAATATGTAAGGAAGATAACATACCTGTTGCTTCCTTAACAGCTGCATATGCAAGCTGGAGCAAACCAGATTCATCAACACTCGATTCATCTTTTGAAGGTTTTCTAATGAATCTTTTCTTTTTGTTCGACTGATTTGCATCCACCGTACCTTCTACAGTGGGGTTGGAGTTGGAGATATCCACGTCTTTTTCAATTACTGACCAAACTCCCTGCGTGATGGAACTGAATCGCAAAAAGAAGTTCTCCTTATTGGAGTCAACCAAGAGCACTGCAACTTTGGATATTGGCCATCCTTCTATGTTTGGGACATCTTTTGATGCATCCAAACTTGCAGATATATCACATGCTTCCATGATTCTTTTCTCTGTTTCTGAAAGCTGTTTCTTCAAGTCATCCATTTCAGTATCATCAGAACTTTGCATGAGCTTCATATGTGCCAATAAAGTTGGTTTCAGAACTACAGACAACTTGCAAAAGGCCTCAAAACCCAAAACTTCCAGCCGTGGATTCTGTTTCCTGAGGTAGTAGTTGTACAATAACACAGCAGCATGCATCTATAGGAAATCGATTTTAAAAGCAAAAAACAAGCAGTCAAGTGGAGGTGTAGGGATTACATATAATTGAAAACATCAGTATGAGTGTGCAATGGTGGTTAAGTGTGGGTGTAGGCATGTAATAAGAGCGTATAGCCTCCTGGCAATAGCAACTAGCCCACTTGCTAAATTGTCCTTTTTATTACGTCTACTAGAGTCGGAAATACTTCAATATATTAACTTCATATAGTAGGTCAGAGATATCGTTCATGGGCTCCATAGAAAGAAATATACGCTGTAAGAACAATTCTTTTGCTTAAATTTTTGTTTTTTTGGACTGAAAAAATCATTCCTTGTGGATGCAACAATAATAATCCTCTCAAAAAACAAATCAGTGAAATTAAGTTAAGATCGGATTTGTTTAGATCCTGGAATAGACACTGTACAGAACGGCCACTCATTCTTGTTACAAATATTCGCTTACGTCAAACCATATATCCAAGGACTGGCAAGTTCATTCTCAATATCTACATTGTAAATTTACGAAGCCCAGTCTTATTCTATTTAATCATTTGACCATCATTCTAACGCTATCCTCACGTATGGGGGGAAATTATAGAATACTCCTGGAATACTTCGAATGCATACTCCTCCTCTCGTATGAATTGTGTGGGTCCCACCATAAATTTAATTAGTGGAACCTACTACTATGTAAGGGGGGAGTACACATTTATAGTTTGCCTCATGTATGGGTCTAAACTCAGCTTAATAAGTGAGCCCCACCATGTGCGATTTTTAACTTTTCAAATTAAATGTAGAGTGGAGACTAGAGACAAGGTTCAAGATCACGACTACCTACTTTGATACCACAAAAAACTACCGTTTGTCTCAGAAGCTAAAATTGTTACAAAAATGGTGAATTTAAACATTGATTTGCTCTAATTCCCATACTTTTAACTCCAAAATTTATATCCAAATTAATTTTTGAAAGTTTAAGTGGGGGAGAACAATCATAACTTTATATTTCCTCAAAACCTTAGAATGAAATTGGGTTTAACAAAATTTTCACGAAAATTCCCAAAATACCCCTAAATATACAAAAAATTTATTTAAAAATATGAGTAAAATAGTAATATTGTGATAAAACAATTCTATCAATTCCTTCGATGTTACTCACAAACAAATTTAACTACATTCCATTCATTTCCATTACTTTATAATTTACTCGCTACATTTCTTTATTAAACTCCCAAAACGAAGTGTAAACGTTAACAAACATAGACATATAGAAATAGAATAAATAAAAAGGGCACACCAAGTGTTTGTGTTATTGTGCGTGTGAATAAGAAAGGCGAAAAAGTGAAGAAGAATTGGAGACCTGTTTAGCGACAGATTGTTGCTGAGGGAGTGAAGGAGTGTGGTTAATAGATTTAGCCGAAGGAAGCATTGGGGAAACCAAGTATTCCAACAACGCCATAACCGCATCCTCTGTTGGACACGCTGCTTCCAATTCTCCCATCTCTCTCTCTCCGCCAAATTCAAAGTTATCTAGGGCTCGAAATTTGTTATAGTTGTAGTGTGAGATAGTGAGTGAGAGAGTGATTTTTTTTTTTTTTTTTTTTTCTCAGTGTGTGTGTGAGACTGAGAGTAGTGGCAGTGTATTTATTATGAAATAGAGAAGACAATAGTAGTGGGAATTTAATTGTACTTTGAAATTTAAATAATAATAAAAACCAACCCCATACACGAATATCGTGCGCTTCCACTTTTCACTTTTCAGGCTTTCTGCGTCTTTGGCGGGGCCCCCTTTTTCTTAATTTTTTCGTGATGATTCAGATTTTCATTTCCCAATATTGATTTCACTACTAGTACGTTTTTTCTTTTTAAGGGAAAGAGAGAGACAGAGAAGTACGTGAACATTAATTAATTCTTGTTGCAAGTTTTTTTTTTTAATCAAAATAATTTAAATGTTAAAATGTAAAACAAACCCTTTATATTATATCAAAATTCATTTCAGTTTTCTATTCATTTCAATGCTTTAACTTTTAAATTTATTTAATTAAGATTTTTTCATCAATTTTTATTATGGGTTGCGGTTAATTTTCCAAATTTTTAAATTTTTCTTCAAGTTTTTTAATTAAAAAAATTCAATTAATGATTCAATAATGCTTTCCATATTTTTTTTTCCAAAAAATTTTAACAACAGTTTATGGAAAATCCTTAATTGAATAAATCTAAAACTTAAAAGAGTAAAATAAATGAAAATAAAATTAGAAAACTAAAATGAATTCTAGAAAAACCTAGAGGGTGAGTTTTGTATTTTAGCCTAATTTGAAAAATATAAATTATTTAAGGATGTAATTTTTTTTTATAATAAAAAGCCAATTTATTAAGGGTGTTTTTAGGGCAATTATTAACAAACTATTTTAGGAAAGTTTTAACACTTCTTTTATAATAAATAGAAAAAGTTGTTAAAACTTTTTTTTTCTTCTTCCATAAAAATTTGCTTAAAATTGTCTACTAACAAATGCCCTTAAGATATATGTTAATATTTTCTTTTTTTAATGGTAAAACGTTAATATTTAATCATAATTGGCTGGTGGTAAACTGTAGTTATGGATTATGTCCCATTCCAATTGGAATAAATGATAAATATCATACTAGTAAGCAAACCATAATAAGAAACCCATTCATTCCATCTTGAACAAAATTTCAGGTTATTTTGGCCAATTTTGATTGATAATTCAAGTTTGCTTTTGTATATATATTAGTGGTAATCCCAAAATGATTCATTGGAATTGATTGGTTCTAAAATATTTTATTCTAATAGACAAACTGAAACGAGACCAAAATGAAATTCACAACATTGATACTAACCATTTTTATTTTACATCTAACTGATTATTTTTTTTTTTTTTACAATATGCTAGACTCATCAACCTATTATGGAGTAATGGTAGTTTAGGATAATGTTGCAGCATACGTTTGATCAATGCCTTTTTAAATTTTATATACGCAAGACATTTTTTAATAGAAACTTTAGGGATACTAAATGTAGTAAATGAAACTTTTATATTTTAAAATAATGTAGTAACTGAAACTTAGCATACTAAAATGGTGGCAAGGCCATATCAATTTCATTTTAGACCAAATTTTAATGGTATAAATGTAACAAATGAAATTTCGTGGGCTAAATATAAATTAGAACAAGAAACCCGTTCGTTTCATCTTGGACTAAATTCCGGGACATTTCAACCAATTTCTAATTTACTTATATATATATATATATATATTCTTATTTCTTATTAAATATTCTTTTATGAATAGACTAAAAAAAAGTGGGAATCATATTGGAACTGTTAAACAAATAATGATTAGACGATCAAAATGGGAGGGGGGTTCTTTATGATGAGAGGTAATCAATTGTGAACTAATGGTAATTTAGGATAATCTTGCAGCATACGTTTGATAGAAGCCTTTTTACATTTCACACACGCATGCCACATATCACTTAATCCCTCTTTTAGTTTCCCAAAAAAAAAAACTTAACCCCTCTTCTAGATGTTTTTTTTTTTTTTTTTTTTTTGAGAAACAAACACACACATAAAGGAAAATGAAAGGGGTTCTAATACAAAGGCACACTATATGTACTAATTGTATCACTATATGAACTAAATAATTTTTTTTTTTTAAGAATCATGTAGTAAATGAAACTTAAGGCCCCGTTTGGTTGGAGAAATAAAAAAGTGGGGGATAAAAAATGGGAAGGGAGTGGAAAAGTGGGAGGATATAAAATATTCTAATTTTCTTTCATGTTGTTTGGTTTGAAGAGTGTAAAAGGGGAGGAATGGAGAACTTATTTTTTTAGTTGAGAAGAAAAATAGGAGGATAGAAAATTTAGTTTGTGTAAATTTATTCTTAAGTCCTTATTTCATTACATACAAAAATAATAAAATAATACTTATTTATTAATTAAAATTAATAAAATAACATTTTATAAAAATTAAAACATTATACATTTTATAATTTTTGTCTCTCTTTGTTATTATATTTATTACCTTTTTTTATAAAACAATGGGGAAAAAAAAGAAGAAGAAGAAAAGCACAAAGATTGAATCTGAACAAGCATAAAATGAAAGGAAAAAAAAAAAAAAAAACAAAAGGAAAAAAAAGTAGACGACATCAACCAAAAGAAGAAAAAAGATAACAGTATTAGCGGAAAAAGAGAGAAAGAATAGGAAAAGAACAAAGTCAACAAACCAACAAAGAAAGAAAAGGACGAAAAGAAGAAAAAAAAAATTAAAGAGACAGAGACGTTCAATGTTACAACAAAGGTGTAGGAGGACAGGAAAGTAAGTTATTTGGTTACGCCAAAATCATCCAAATTTTACCTCTAAATTGGAAAGAAAATGTAGGGATATTGGGCCCCGGAGTACTTTTTTTTTTGTCGTTCAATGTTACAACAAAGGTGTAGGAGGACAGGAAAGTAAGTTACTTGGTTACGCCAAAATCATCCAAATTTTACCTCTAAATTGGAAAGAAAATGTAGGGATATTGGGCCCAGGAGTTTTTTTTTTTTTTTTTTTTTTTTTTTGTGTTTGTGTTTCGGGCCTGTGGCCCAATCCGAGGACGAGGGGTTGTCCAAGGAAGAGAGATCTTTATCAAAAGAGACTATGCTAGTGAATAGAGGTTAGTTTTGGTTACAATGGCTCAAGAGGGTGGGCCGAGGATAAATGCATCCTCGGCTGACCCATACTAAAGTCCGAAGAGGTTGTCTGTCGTCCAAGGTAACGTTCCAAAAAGTCTTGTTGGTGCAGATAAGCGTTGTAGAGATGTCAGACAGGGAAAAGTATTGAAATATCTTAGGAAAAAGCTGCTGCCACCGCATTAAATGCTCTATAGCTAACTCTCTGACCGCATTAATGTGAAAGTGATACCTGAATAGTGTATTTTAGCCTTACAGCTACTACATGAAAACTTGTGGGAGGTGCTGATGGGACAAGTATCAACACTAACCATCTGGCATGCACGTGGAAGGTAGGGATGAAAGAGAAAGACAGTATAAAAGAAGGAGGAGACAACAAGACAAAGGGATCGAAGAATCGAGAGAAAAATACTATAGCAATCTAAAAACAGATTTGTAACCATATTTGAGAGCATTATACAAGAACCAGTATCCTCGGACTTTGCCGAGTACATTTTTTTATTTAGTTCAAACTTGTCTATTTTCACTCTTTTGTCACCAGCCTACTTAATTTGTTGTTTAATTAACTAAAGCCTAGTTTTTCTAACCCATTCTCTATAAATTCATTGTGTTGGGCTTTTTAGGCCTAAGTCCATTCATATCTTTGGGCTGAGAATTCAAATCTTGTCCTTACAGAAAATATTTTGGTGGGTCTCGAAATAAGATACATAGGCCTCATTAAAATTTCTCAAAATTTTCACCATAACCAAACAATTCCCAAAACCATGTTTCTCTCCCTCTTTTTATGTTCTCCCTATTTTTATCCAACTGAACGGACCCTTAGTAGACTAAAATTGTGACAAGGCTATGTCAATTTTATTTTAGTCCTAATTTTAACAATATAAATGTAACAAGTGAAATTTTATGGACTAAATCATAAAAAGCCCAAATCTCATAGGGTAACTACTATTTGCACATGAACACATGTATTTAGTGTATTTTTGCATTTGTGTGCATGCTAATGTGTGTTTTTTTTTTTTTAAATTACTTTGCATATATGTTATAGAGTAAAACTATAAAACCCTTAAGGTTCCTCTATTAGTGCATTGACTAATTCACCACATTTTCTAATTTTAATTGTTTTTTTTTTTTTTACAAAAAATGCGATCTGTTGATTAATACATCCACATTATTGAATTTAATTAAGCACCTATTTCTTCTAAAAAAAAATTAAGCACCTATTAGTCAAGACCTTTGTTGTTGAAACACCTTTGGTGTTTCCAAGGACGGATCCAAAGGAAGGGGGGGGGGGGGGGGGGGAAGGGGCCCGGGGGGCCCAAAGAAAAAAAAGGAAAAAAAAAAATTTTGGGCCCCCACTGGCACAAAGGAAAAAAAAAGAATTTTTTTTAATGATTATATATTTTTTTTTCTAGAATTGTGTCTCACTCTTCCAAAAACTTAGACTCCTTCTCTTTTAATTAGCCTAAACCAACTAGTAACTACCTGTTGATGCCCATTTTTTGAATCCGTACCCAAAAGCTCATACGGAGGAAAGCCTAATGAAAAGCAAGGCCCAAAGACCCACCAAGAAGACCGAAGAGTAAGAAAGGTCCAAAGAAAGAAGTCGATGGGAAAGTGATCTATAGCAAAATGCAGATCTGCAGCAGATTACAAATCTGTTGCAGAATACAATTCTTTAGCAGAATGGCTTTGACAGATCAAGGCAAATTGGGCCCAAGACCCTTTTGATCCAATTAATATTATTTGGCCCACAAATGCCCAAATCCTTTTGTATAAAAGATAGGTGTGAAAACTAATATGAAGAAGCACGATGAAAAGAAACAAGGATGTCAATAGTAGGAATTGCTTGAAGGAAAGAAAAACCAAATTAAAGGAAATGACAAACACAGTAGGAAACACATGAAGAAATAAGATAGAGACACGCAGCAGAACAAAACAAAGCTAATCTGCTACAACAAAAACGGCGTGGGAATGAAAGAAGACAAAAACAGAAGATAGTGGAGCAAGCACACAAGGGCCAGAGTACCACCAACCTGTACCCAACCAATACAAAGGAGATGGGCTCATAGTCAAGGGGATTCAGAGGGTGTGGTTTAGTGGTGGGAGGAAAAAGGGGTCTATATTTGGTTTCCAGCAATAACTTCTTTTGAGAATATACCATACTGGGATGGTATCTTACCCAAAATAAATATTAGATAGTTGAGACCATCTGATGCATGCCATAAAGCCAGGTAGTGAGGTAGCCCAATCCTTATCCATTTGAACCTAGAGGTAGAGGTATACAGTAAGAACAAACAAAAGGAAACTTTGTCACGAAATGAGTAGTGGTGCAGCAAATGTATTATGAGCAGAGATAGTGGTCGGGCAACCAATGGGTTAGTGGGCAATACTAAAGGAATGCCCACAATAAGCCAAAAACAGTTAGTGAAGCCCTAGGGGTAAAAGGGAGAAATCTCATTGAATCAGTTCGCTATAAAAGGAAGAGGTAGCTATGGATGAAAAAGGAGGGGGAAGCACCTAAGGGAGGCACTTAGAAAGAGAGATTCGCCTAGGGAGAGGGACCCAAAAAAATAAAAGACTAAAAGCGGAACAATCCACAGCAAGAGAGTAGTAAGAAACTAAGAGTAAAAGAACGGAGAGACAGAAAGAAAGAAAGAAAGTGGTAAAATGAAGGGAGAAAACACGGCAAGAATAGGGGCATGCATCAATAGACCATCTTTTCTCTCTCTCTTAGCAAACCTACTCTTTGAAGTCCCCAAAAGTAATAGCTAGTAGCCATTTAAGCCTATTCTCCAAAATGCACAACTTTGATGGCAAAATCCCATGACAAAGTTGTTCAAGTTGGGGTTTGGGTTCTTTTTTGGTTTACTTATCCTATGGGAAGATTCAATACTTGGTTTTAATTGCAAATATATTTGATTTTACTCGTTGGAACTTATATCTGTTGCATTTAGTCATTTTGTTGTAGCACGTTTTTATCATGTTTGTTGCATTAGTTGTCCTATTGTGGTATCTTTACTTGTTGTACTAGTTATTATGTTGTAGCACCTTTTTATTATATTTACTATGTTAGCTATTATACTTGCTAAACCTTTTCTGCTGAAACTTTCCTATTTCTTTGTTATTACGTGTTTTACTTTTGACAAGAACTAATCATTATCCTGCCTTAAGTATATATACATATACGTTGTAGCTTATGTTCTGCCATATATTTTATATATGTATATGTGAATACGTATAAATATATATACGCATATATATATGTATATATATTTGAGAATATGCTAACCCATTTAAACTAACATTTGTTTGATGAGTATTTTTTTTGGGTTTTAGATTTGTTTACCATGTTAGCTATTATACTAACCTAGAAAAATATTTATACAGTAAAAAAAATGAAGAGTGGTCATTCACGTTGCAGAAAAGTGCAGAAAGCTTTACTGCATAGCAGAAAGCTTTACTGCGTACTAGAAAGCTTTATTGCACAACAGAAGGTTTTACTGCACAGCATAAAGTTTTATTGCACAACAGAAAGTTTTAACATGCAACAGAAGGTTTTTTTTGCACAACAGAAAGTTTTACCGCACAACAGAAAAGTTAGTCTTGCGACAGAAACTGGAGAAAATTTCATTATGCAATAGAAATAGAGGATAAGCCCACTTTGTAGTGTCTTCCTTTGGACTTAGACTCAACGTTTGCGCACAAATTGGCAGCGGTAGAATGGTACTGTGGAGCCCATTCCATGGAGCGCCAAACCTAACTTCCTTCTCAGAAAAAGCTTAGACTAAGGGTCCGTTTGGATAGAGCTTATTGTTGTTGAAAGTTGCTGAAAGTTACTGAAAACACTGTAGCAAAATAATTTTTAAATGTGTAAATAGTGCAGCGGGACCCATTTTTAATAAAAAAGTTGATAAAAAGTGAAATTTGTGGGTCCCATTTACTGTTCATGGGACCCACAGAACTGAAAAAGAGAGTTAAAAGTCAAAAACAACGGCTACTGTTTATGAACAGTAGTCGTTGTCTCCCAAAAATGTTGTGCAGCAGCAGGAAAAAAAAAAAAAAAAAAAGAAAAAAAAAAAGAAGAAGCAAAACGTTATGCGTTTTCTGCGTTTACTGTAGCGTGGGTCCCATGCCCAAAACGTAAACGCAGAAACGCAGTAAAACCTATTATCCAAACACTCACTAAGCGTTGTCCAATAATATCAAAACGCGTGTTTAAGGTACAAAAAATGTAAAAAGAACCCCCGACACTACCCAACTCAAAAACTTAATAAAAACAAAATTTTAAAATAAAAAATAAAAAATCTCAGTCAGCCCAGTATTATTTTCTTTTTTGAGAAAAGTCAACACAATATTAGAGTACTAGTGTGGGTGTAAAAGCCCAACGTTACGTATTGGGCCTGGGGCCCAATTTGAGTATCACTATGTGTCCGAAGAGAGAAAAGGGATTAAAAATGAGTTCGTATGGAGGAAATGCACCTGGAAATGAATGAGAGGAGATGTCCGAAGACAATCTTATTGGTCCGAAGAGGTCCCTCTCATCGGATCACAAGGGAACTTGATCAAGCAAATATACTGAAGACTTGAGTGACCTTCCCAACTAACTCCACGATAAGAGTAAGCTTTGGGCATGCCTAGAGATGATGAGAACAGAGAAATATCTAAAAGGAAAAACTGCTACCACCGCATTTAATGCACTGCAGCAACTTTCCTGACCGCATTTATGTGGAAAAAACCCCTGAACAATGCAACCTCATCTACTACCACTCACGGCAGACTAAAATAGACGTCTAATGTGACATTTATTCAAGTGAATGCTTGGATGGAGAACAAGTGTACGGTGAAGATGAGGAAAAAAGAGGATATATAGATGGAATAAGCCTCTAGATAAGGGGGACGGAGAAATTGGGAAAGAAAGGAAAAGGAGAGAGAGAGAGAGAGAATTGTATTCACTTTTCCATGAATATTAAGCCTCTTCAGATTTGAGTATCACCCATTCTATAATTGTTTTTACTTCAATTTATTCTTACTGGCATAAGTGAATCGTTGCTAAATCCATAACCAGCCCAGCTTTTTCACCCACTCTCTACAAATTTATTGTTCTGGGTTCATTGGGCTCACAATCCGCAAAGTTTGGGCTTGGCCTACCAAATTTGGACCCTACAACTAGCATTAGGTGTTCTAAATGGTAAATATTTAGTATTTAGAACACCAAATATCAAAAACATTACTGTATGATACATTTCAAATGCTATATTAAAGTAGCAAAAGTAAGTTTTGGTTTGTGAAAATAATTTTTTTTTTGCAACAGTTAATGCTCTTAAGAAACAATATTATTTTGTATTATTTTGTTTTTATTGGTAAATGATTGCATCTTAATGTATTAAAAAACAATAATTTTGTGTATTGATCTTGGTTAATAGTTTGTTAGTACTATATGGATGCTTATTTGGATTTTTTTTTCTTCTTATATTTCGGCCCCCTAACTTGAAATCCTAGATCCGCCCATGTGTTTACGAAGAAGTCCATAGTTAAATCCATTATCCCCATCACTATAATTATCACATTATGAAGGGAGAAAAAAAAGGAACTTAACTAGGTTATAAAGCCTAAGAAAGAGAAACTAAATTGAGGTTTACATATGTATAATTTAAGTTTAACTCACTTGTTTCTTGTTACAATAATGAATAATTTTTTTTAACTCTTTATTTTTTTCTTATAATTCGATAAATGGCGAGGGAATATTTGAAGGTTTGAACAATAGATATTTTAATTGAAATCCGAAAACACCAAAAAAAATGTCATTAGAGCTATAAAGACTCTTGATTTCTTTAACTTCTGTACATTTAAATTTTTTCATTTTTGATAATTTTAACCAAATCATCTCTTATACTTGAATTTATAACATTAGTTATTCTTGTAATAAATAATTTGAAAATTAAAAAGATTAATGAATCCATTAAATCCCATAATTAAAAAGATTTATGTAACATCAACACAGACCTTAATTTAAATTTATAAATAAATAAATAAACTAAATTAGATTTATTCTGACACTGTCCTTGCGTCCCTCCAAAACCCAAGAAAAGAAAATGTCCCTCATTCTCCTAGGAACTAACTTGGGCACATCTTCACTAGCTTTTGGTTTTGGTCGAATCAGATTGTTCAGCGCCATGTCCAAACCCAACACAACACTCTCTTCCAAACTCCTCCATTCCAAAACCCAAGTGCCCATTTCAGACCCAAACCCAGGTCATTGTTCTCTCTTACTTTTACAATGCATATATATATATATATATATATCCTCTTAAAATACAATCCCATTTCACTGTTTTTTTTGTGTTCTGTTTTTTTAAGGAGTTCCAGGTTCTGAATCTTCCAATGGCGGCTCTGTCCCAGAACAACATGTTTATGTGAGGAAAAAGAGAGTGAAAAAGTTAGTACAAGTTAAAGAAGAGGATCATGAAGCAGAATCCAATAACAAGAAAGTATGAATTTTTTTAGTTCTCTTGAATTCAAAATCTGTTTTTTAGTTGTTTGATGTTTGATTTAGTGTTAATGTGACATGGTTTTGTTTTGTTTTTTGAATGTATGTCTCTGCCTTTTATAGTAACTATTAGTATTTTATAATTATTCATGAAAGAACCAATGATTGTTTAGTCTCAACATCTGGAACAGAATTCCATAGAGAATGGGGTTTTCATTTTAGATTTTATAAAGTTAGCCTTACCTAATTTTGCAAAATTTTATGCTAAATTTATTGGATTACCCATGTTTCATTTTGGAATAAGTTTTATGATTTGATTTTTTTTTCTCTTAGAAAACTTAAACTCTACAGGGCCATATTAATGCTCATATCTGTGTTCAGAAGGTCACTGGTTTCTTTCCATTTAAAATCACGATCAACTTTTTCTATGCAGCTCTGTGGCCTACCTGACATTGAAGAATTTGCGTACAAAAGAGAAAATGATTCTCTTCCGTCAAGTAAGTACCTCTGTTGCCAACACTTTCTTGGCATTTTTGATGTCGTGAGTCATTTATACCAGATAAAATGTTTTATACTACCCTGGTGTGCATGCAAATGATGATAGTTATGTTAGGTTCACAGCAGTTTGCATGCCTTTATTGAAAACTTATGTAGCATTCTTTACATATGCTACCGAAGTGGGTGAATTTATCTCATATAGCCTATATTTATGTCGAGTCATTTTCAAACTATGACAATAGTTTTGGAGCGACCTTCCGACTTAATTTTACAAGCTGTGGAGAAGTAGTCATATTGTATTTGTGATGGGACATCTTTGAATAATGAGTTGATTGTATTCAACTTACTTTTAACCTAAAAGAGTGAGTGACTTTGGAAAGGTATCAGATGAATGTTTAATTGGTCAGCTGTTTGTTTATCTGCTATCCCCCAAGGAGATATGATATATAGCCAAGGCAGACCATTTATAATATCAGCTTGATGACCAAATTGAAATTTTATTTGAAGGTTCCATGTCTTTGAGAATTTTAAAACCGGAGTTACCCTTTGTGTTTTATCTGTCAATTGATATGAAGATTAACGCAGAGTTTGCTTTCTAGGAAGTTAACTCAGTCATGACAACAAGTTGTGTTACAAGTGAAGTTATTAAGACTTATAAAATTATAATAGAGGAGAAAAGGAAACAAAAGACAAGGAAATTTAGGTGTTACGGAAAAATAAATTGCAGTAAAATGAATTACCATCGATTTACTTGCATATTTATAATTGTCTGAAAAGTTAGGAAGCAAGAATGATGGACGGGTTCGTTTATATATAAATATATATATATATATATATATCCTGTCAAGTAAATGGAAGTGGGGTAATGTTTTGGCTGTTGGCTCTGCCTCTCAGAAAACAGTGCTTTCTTTTTCCTGCACTTCTGTTCCTTTTTCCCCTTTGTTTTGTCTAGGTAGGACTGAAGCTACATCCCACTCTACCCCATTACTACTTGTGCAAAGGCCTGTAAACCTTTTGGTTAGTCACATTGGATCAATGTAAGTTGGATTCACTTGCAATTCTCCTTATATCTTTATAGCATGAAAGGATGGATATGGAATTACCTTAATGGAAAAAGGGTTATATTTGGAGGCTTGGAGGGTGAGGTAGCAGGGATGTATTACTTGAGCAAAGTAAGCCTTTTGGTTAGTCACATTGGATCAATGTTTTTTGACTTCACTTGTGATTCTCCTTGTATCTTTATAACATGAAAGGATGGATATAGAATTACCTTAATGGGAAAAAAAGGATTATATTTGGAGGCTTGGAGGGTAAGGTAGCAGGGATCTACTGGCTGTTTCTTTTGAGTAAGCTGGACTTCTTGACGCTTTCTTTTTTCACTTGTCACCTTACGTTCTTCAGAATTATGACATCTAGAATACAAACCGCATGGATTTGGGCCAATTCTCTTTGATGCCATGTGGGTTGCATTTTGAAAGTACACAATTTGCTTTATGAAGTACAACTGAAGCCAGTTTTGCTTTCAAAAGTAATAAAGCACTTATAAAATGCTGCAAATTATGAGTTCAAAATGTCTATATGAAATTTTATGTTATCCACATTATCCCCCAGATGTTGATTTATTGGAAAATGTTGGAAATTTATGTTTGTTGGGAACCATCAGTTCACAAGGTAATGCTATTATTTAGAGGCTGGCAATGTATATTAAGCATACTGTATACCACATTCTAACTATGTTGAATGCCAATGTTTATAGAAAGTGTATTTATAGATCCTGCTTTTGGATAATTCTAGAATAGTAATCTCATCAAAATAGCTAAGGCAATTTTAACATATCTTGTGAGCAATTTTTTTCAAATAAAAGAATCTGAGATATTTAGAGTTCTCAAATTCATGCAATGTCAGACTCTGTATATCAATTTATTATTGCATTACACCTCATCCATGTCATGAGTACTATGTGTGTGTGGAGAGGTCCCTCTCTCTCTGTCTCACACACACACACACAAAAAATCACATTCACTGTCCTGGCCTGGAAAATTTTTCTCATGTAAAAAAATTGTGCAGGGAAGTCAAATCCTGCCTCAGATGTGCTTCCAGTGAAAACTGAAGTTGCTTCTTCAATCAGACCTAGAGGTACATGCAGAAGCAGTACATATTGTAAATTGCTTTTGGAAATTAGAAGATAAAGAATAAGAGTTTTATATTATGCCCATAAATAGGAGATTGTTTTTTCAGAGAAATTATGAACCAGCTACAAGTCACTTTAGCTAGAAAGTGTTTGTGTTTTATGTATCCGCATTATACATACGATCATTTCAAAAAGATTTATCTGATAATTGCATCCTCAGGTTTTCCTTGTTCTTTTTAGAATAAAATGGTTCCTAGAACACTGCTTCTGGTTTCTGATTAAAGATTGATGATTGGATCATTTACATCTCCTGTTAATATGTGGATTGATGAAACATCTACAGTTTTCTTTGTTGACACACAATTGATCTTGCAGAGTCTATCCCATTAGAAAGAAGGTTTAAAGGATATCTGTAATGGAGAGAAATGGAAGGGTAGTTTCTTTCCAAGATTCCTCTTAATTTTTCATATAGGAGTGACAAAACTGTGTTTTTTTTTTTTTTGGGGGGGGTGGGGGGGTTGGTTTGGCAGAGTTCTTGCCTCTTCTAGCGGCAGATAATGTTCACCAAAACGAGGAGACTTTCCCTTGCAGCCCAAGATTCTTTTTTTGGCAGAGTTCTTGCCTCTTCTAGTGGCCGAAAAGGTTCTCCAAGACGAGTAGACTTTCTCTCTTTTCGAGAGAATAGTATTTAGAGAAAACCCTCATAAGAAATTTATCTGCTGTAAGTTTGACCTTAATCCTTGAAATGGGTGTATGCATTGACTTTTGTTAAATCTGCTGCTAAAATATGGGATTG